>VYXH01002820.1:607387-653547 GCA_013397275.1 Burhinus bistriatus | reverse complement strand
TGCCCCGCTGCGTGAGGGCAGGCCCCGGGAGACTGCAGCCCCTTCCCGGCGGCCGGTGTGGGCCCCGGCTCGGGCCGAGGCCACTCGTAGGTGGGGTGGGGCAGCGCGTAGGTTGGGCGGCCGTCATGTTTTACCTCACGGACACCTTCCCCCGCTGCGAAATACGCTCCTCGGATGAGTCCGGCGAGCGTGTTTAACTTGCACATCTTAGCGTCCCCTTTTTACATTCTTCATGCGCAGCAGGGAAGTGGAGCTTTCCATACTAAAGGTCATAAATGTTAATTTAACCTGCGGTAATCTGTTTAGCTTTTATGTTTATCGAGTGCTAAACAAACAGTCTCCCAAAGTGCTTAAGAGGTGGTGCAGGGGGGGAAGGCGCTGGAGTAAACGCGCCGTCCCGTAAACACACATGTAAAAAACTTTATACCCTCGAGTGTTTCCAGTGAGTTTGGAAGGGAAGAAAAAAATAACAGCGGCCTTGAGAGGCTTCCAAGTCTCATTCATCCAAGAGGCAGTGAGCCGCCAAACTCCCACCTACACCAAGTTTCCCTCACCAGCATAGTATCATTGCAATAAAAAAATGTACAAAGTGGATTCTGTGGTACCGGGCCAAAGAAAAAACTTCTTTCTTTTCACTGTTCCTCCAGAAACTAATCATCATATCAACAGTTAGAAAGAAGAAAAAAATTCGAGCCAATTATATATTGAACACATAAAACAGCATTAGTGCATTACTGAGGCTGAAAAAAAAAATATTGAAGAGTCAGGAAATTACAAATACTAACTTTTCCAAAGCAATATCGTTTTGGCTTCATTACACATCCTACACACCTCACAGGATATAGATTAAATAATAATAAAATGTATAGATGTGCCGCAAAAGCGACTGAAGGTTGCGGCAGAAACCTTAGCTTTGGGATTTTCTTGGGTTTCAAGTACTTACTTTCCCAGCCTTCATTTTGCAATAATTCTTGGCTGTGTTTTAACAGCCAGTATTTGCAGCTCCCACTGAAGTAGATGAAATTGTTTGGGCCTTTGTGTCCTTAACACATAACCACGCGCTTCATGTAGCTCAGGGGTTTTTTAGGAAAAAATCATCAAATGTGTGTTTTTGTATACCATGAGAGGCTCTTGAAGCAGGCGGCTTTAACTCACCCGCTGTTAAATTCAACTTCTCTGATGGGATCAGTCTGGACTAAAGGGCCGGGAGAGAGGGGACATGATGCCCATCCCTGCTCCACCCGTGGCAATGGGAAGAGCAAGGCAGGACCCTCCCGCCACCCCCGGAGCTGCTCAGCTGCATCCTGCCCGCAGGGATGTTGCAGAACCGAAAGGGCTTCAGCAGCAGCAGCAAGTAAAGCTGGGTGCACGGGAAAGCACGCGTGGGGAGGGAGACGATCACAATCTTGTCTGTACATCTGTCTCTACCTCCCTTCCGCCCTGCATCTCTCCCCCTGTACATACGGTAAAGCACACAGAATTTGAAACTCTCTGCTGCAAAAAATGGCCAATAACTTAGCAAGATCAAATTTGGATTGGATGATTATCCAAATATTGAGACGTTTTATTTGTGGAAAAACTCTATCTGAAGCGTACCAGAAAGTGAAATAAAAAAAATGCTGTGTTTCAGGATTTCAGTAAATCTGTATTTTGGATTATATTAAATATTTTATAAGTCTGCTGTGAGTTTGTTTCTCTCTTAAGCTGCTGATGCTTGCCACTTTTATAGGCAGAAGAGCAGTCTGGCGGCCTGTCAGGCTGATCTACTGTGTGATTCCAGCCAGTCTCTTGGACTGGTGTCTGTCTTGGCAGATATGACCATCAGGTCCCTTGGAATTTATTTTATCATAATTGGAGAAAAAATAGGTAAGGTTTGTACCCCTAAGTAAATACATGCCTTGTCACTGCAGTAAATTGACTGGATGCAGCAACTAAACGTCGCCTGCCTGGAAGAGCAGGAAGAGTGGAGAAAGTTCACATTTAAAATAGAGCGCATACGAGAGAAAACCCTGTTGAGAGGAGGCTCACATCTCCCAGAGCTATTATTTCAGTCCCTGTGAAAGCTTAAGCAGTCATCTATGCCCAGGTTACACTTAGTTCATGTTTTTAAGACTGTTTTGCAACGACAGCAGCTTTTAATGAAAGACGATGTTTTAGGAAAGATGCTAGTGTTCAAAACCACCTCTTGCTGCTGCCTTGTTTTCAGCCCTTCCCTGGGAAAGGGTTGAGGCAGAAGGAGAAACTGAAAGAAAAACCTAATAGTTATGCAGAGAAGGAATTACTTTGGTATATTCTGAAGCCGAGAAAGTCTAGTTTGCTTTTCTTTAGTCTTTCGTTTTCCTTTCCAAATTGGAACCATGAGGCAAATGATACTTGGGCTTTTCAGAGTCAGCTGTTCCATTGGGTAATCTAGAAGACACAAAGCATTTTTCTTTATGCTTTGCGTAACATGAAAATGGCTGAATTCTGCTTAAATTCTCTCTAAAAGGCTAGTGTAGAAACTGATATAAGAGGTTTTGCAGGAGATGGGGAATGAACATCTATTTCATAGATACGAGTGGCTAAAAAACAGGTAATTTAAAGATGAAGATTCCTGCTCAGACTTAATGGTACTTTGCCAGCGGTGAATACTCATTAGTCATCTTTGTAGCACTGTAATAATGTAAAGGAGCCTTAAAACTGATATAGATATTTATAGATGCTCTTCAGCTCTTATGTGCTGTCAGTAAAAGAGGTCTCAATGTAAACTGAATTGGACCTACAAGTCTTAATTTTCTCCCAAACAGATTAATGCTTTGCAGTAAGTGGTTCCATGAAAAATACTCAAAAAGTCTACTTCATCTGAATCAGATAATAAGAGAATGGAAGTGCCGTCAGAGCAGCTCCAAAGGATCAACATAACAAAATGTATAGCAGAGTTTTTAGTTTACAACCAAATTCAATGTGGAAACAACAGGAGATGTAGTTGAAAAACACCAAACAAAATCCAAAAACAAGCATCCATATCCTTTCTAATATGGAGAAATCTGCCATTCTCTGCCAAATCAAAACCATGTGGGTTTGGGTCTATAAAAGTGATGCAGAGCAGGGTTAGGATCTCAAAAAGGGATATGAGAAACAGACAAGAAATGGCCACACATCATGTCGCTTGGAAATGGTGGAGCAAGGGAGAGAAGTTCTGTGAGAATCCAATTATTTTTTTAAAGTTGACACCATTAAGTACACACATTTAGTGTTTTTCTTTTGGCAGAGAGAAGATAAAAAGGGCAGAGAGAAGGGAAAAGCACAAAGTCTCTGAAAACAAGAAGTATTCTGTTAAGCATTTAGCACACGGGAATTTGAATCCTCCCAACGCAAACTGCAAGCACGAACGCTTTGTGTGAGGAGATTCAGAGAGCACAGGAAACAGAATTTCCCCTACAAACAAAGGCAAGCCTATGAAATAACAGGGGGTTTAGGGGTCACTGACTGAATCCATCTCTGTACAAGTCTAAATATGCCACCCCAACTAACTCCAGCACGGCTTTTTTTCTTTGCTGCCCAGTTCTGAGGTAGGAGAGAGCTCTCATCATCTCCGTAAGCCACAGCGCACGTATTGTGAATTAAGGGATCTTAAGTATTACAGAAGTCCTCCTTGGCCAGGCACATTTCATTTAGTAGTAAAACATACTACTAATAAAAGTAGTCTTCCTCTTAAATGCCACTGAAACCCATAAAGGGATTTCCTTCAGAACATTGTTAGCAGAGCTTGCTGAAAAAGATGTTCTCCCCTGGGAACACCAACGGGTTTGTCAAAAATGGGATAATGGAAAAAGATGCAATTTCCCATTGTATGGCGATAGCAAAATGTTTCTTGGAACATGTTCGTATATTCAGCGCTTTATACCTTGTACCAAGAATTATTTCTTCATTTGCCACTGAGACTGTTTGTACTGGGATCACTTTTAGTCCTTGTTCCTTCAAATAAGTTACAGTTGTTTTATGTTATCTCAGCCACTATCAGTACATCTCCTAACGACGTAATCACCTTGTCAGACCAAACAAACTTGGAAAGCATCTCTTAGAATGAAATATTGACCGCACTGAGAGCTTGCTGTTCATTTAAATGGGATTGGAAGTTGGGGCTTTTTTGTCAATTTGTTTGAATCTTACGCATACTCATCCCAAATTGTAAATGACTGACATTGTAACTTCCCTCTGCAAAGTTCTCCAAACCCCCGAATTCACAAATATCAATTTCCCAGTTAAATTTCTTAGCCATAATGCTATCACAAGACAATATTTAAAAGAGAAAATACTCTACCTTTAAGAAACACCACATACCTACATTAGGTCATTTCATCATTCAGATTCTTTAAAGATAGTCATTGATTTAAAATAGGTCACTTTCAAGAAGCCCGTGAAGGTTGTTAACTAATATATATGGTAAATACAGGTCTACAAATATTCTACATATTTATTGACTCCTTGCATGATCCATCCAAACCTTTTTCATCTTATAATGTTATTCATTCAAAAAATGAAGGTAAAAAACTTAAGTTTTCCTGCTTAAGAACAAGTGATGATTTAAGGAAAACATGAACAAAGGTGACACCTTGCAAAGGTATAGACATGACTGGGCAGGACTTCTGTGTGAGTTATACTATGCTATCATTAAAGTTTGGGGATCCAACGTTCCAGTAGCTGTCATTGTCCCTTCAGCCATGCTATGTGCAAAGGCTAATCTGCCCAAACAGGCACGCACAGGTAAACACACTCATTAATTAATCAGTGAGCTCCTGGGGAGAGATCACTGCTTGGATAGGAATGAGGATTCCCAGGCTTTCTAATCAATGTGTCCTACCAAGGCTGAGAAAGCAGGTCTTCTTAATCAGGTCAGCTTTAATTGCAAGTTTAACAAAGGGGCTGGAGGAACTTTTATGAATGTAAGTTCAGACTACAGAGTTTTAAGAGCTAAGACACTCAAAAGTTTAAATGTTTACGATATGCCTGTATTAGCTCAGCATTTGGTTTACTGGTAGTATTTGCAAATCCTCAGAGTCTGATCCATAATACCTTTTGTTACTTAGAAGATGTGAAGTATGTACCTAGTAAATATTTACAAGCCTTCCAAGGTTTAACCAGACATTTGCTTTACCTATGCAGTCCTAATATCTTATCAGTGGTTTGCATGTAAATTAATTTAGAAATTAAAGATAAATAACATCTTCTTGCATACTAACCTCAATTTGTAGACAATTCGGAAAATTATTTGGTTGTATTTCTAATTTATTCAGACATGACAGCTGGCAGAATCTAACAGTAGAATAAACCAACTTTCAGCTCTGCTGCCCAAATCCAGCCTTCAGCTTGTGAATACCAAGTGCTTTCCAGTGGATGTTGATTATTCATAGGAGTGTTTGAAAACAAGCGGTGGTCTTTGCCCAGTTTCAGTTTAGATGCGAGTCAGACACCTTGCAACTGGCCTCCCTGTTAGGAGGTTCAAAGACAGGAAAGACTGAAGAAAGAAACTGTTCCCTTCTTTGCATAAAAAAAAACCTCCAGGAAAGGTTTGAGAAACATTGATGGCAACACTAAGGGAATAGACCCAATTCTTTCCTACAGTTAGTGATCATTGTGGAGATTTTTTCAGCCCAGCAGATAGTTTTCTTAAGGATGAATCTTTCAGTGAAGCGGTGGGGTCAGGCAGCATCCTTCTATATGCATGGTAGAAGGAAATCACTCATTCAAGTCATTTGCAAGTAAAAGTTTCTTATCAGATTGAACGCTTTCTTGCTGAATAAATTCAGTTCTGTTTAGGCATGGGTATGCTCCTCACATTTCTCAAATGCATATTTTAAATACTGTGGGTTATAGGCTACCTGATGAATCTGGTACTCATTAAAACTACCATAGAGCAAGAAGGTTTTTTTCCATATTTAGAAGTTGTTTTTAGAAATTTCTATTCAAAGCAGTAAGAAATTTATTTCTGCTATCAGCCATAAAAATTTCATACTGTTGTAATCTTCTGAATGTGGACTTCTTGAAGTGAGGCCAAACATACATAAAATTAGGAGCTGAACTTTATTAAAAAGAGGATGCGTTAGAAATCTGTAAGCTGTTTTGGAAACTGTCTGCTGTGTCTACCAAAAAAGTTCCAAACCAGTAAATCAAGCAATACTAAATATTAAGAGAAGTTTCCAGCTGTTTATTTGCCATGGATTAAGGCCCTCTGTATGCACTGGCATTATTATGAAAGAGTATACGCTGACAGATGTTTTGTATGGAAATTAGTTATACAAAAAAGCCTGTTTTCAGCTCTACAAACAGTATTTAATTTACAAATAGCCAATAGAGGTGGTAAATGTTTACATTCACTTGTATAAAAAGATTAAAAAGTACCGTACTGTTTCCTCTATCAGAATATCCTGCAGGATATCCTCAACTTATGTTCTAATGTTGTGGCTGACATAAAATGGGGATCCCACAGTGCCAGCCTCTTAGGCCAGAGATTTGTCTTCGTATTTTGTTTGGGATGCTTTGCTCATAATTAATTGCATCAGATAATTCAGCTATGCCAACCTTTCTTCCTAGGAAAAGGCAAATTTCTGCTAGTATAAGATTAATTAATTAATATTTTTTCTATAAAGGAAACCTTATATCGCTGTGCAATGTGTGAATCCTAATGTGGGTATATAGTGAACTTTTTGAAGAATTCCCAGTCTTCTGTTGCTATGACACTTTGTTATGCAATTAGATCACAGGTAGATCACTGAAATATCAAACACATCTTCTGCAGGTTTCCTTATTCAAAAGTGTTAGGAGAATTGACCTGGTTATCTGTGTGCTAAATACATACAAACAGTTCAGACAGATGGTTTTATATCCCTATATGTATTTGCCATCGCTGACTCACCACTGGATCAGATACTGAAAGCACTAAACTGATCGGGAGATTCTGTGCACAAGAGATGTGAGCGTAATGTCCAGTAATTAATTAATACAGTAAACTGCCATAATTATTGGGATGCTTACTGAAGAAATTATTGAGTTTAATATCTGGCTAGAATAAGATTGGAAGAAGGAAGTGACAGCTCAAGAAAAGCCAGACCAGCGGGCCAACCTTGGGACAGTACAGCCCTACTACAGCCATGCATGATGCAGCTGATGACTTTAATTACTGGAACCAGTCCAGCTGCCTTACCCTAACCACTGGAGCTGTAGAATGGTAGGAGCACTGGAGCAGAAGAATGGTAGGACATCGTACTATTTGGCGTTTGAGAGAATGTGTTTAAGAGAGTTCAGAAAGAGTTCAACAGCTACCCTGTGCAGCCACCTCACCATTTTATTTCAGGACTTCACTCCTCACTGGTGTAAAAGGGAACATAGGGTACTCAGTAGTGCTCAAATGTTGCTGTAAGTCTGCCACAGGATCAGGCCATTTTGTTCGCAGAGTCACAGGCAAACATAAAAATTTAATCATATTGATATTACTTATTTTGCATAGAATTCTCCATCTGTTGCTTTTCTCAATAGTTCCATCAGCAAGTTGTTTTGCCTTATACTCTGTTATATTATTAACAGATGTTGGAGCAGAATAATGCATACGTGTTCCCGATACAAGTTTTGCTAAGCACAAACCTCCATGTGCTGTCCTAGGACTTGCGTTCTGACACCGCACCAAAGTACCGCACTGCCACATGAAATCATCCAGGTGGGAAGGGACCTCCAGAGGTCACCTTGTCCAGCCTTCTGCTTAGAGCAGGTCCCAGTAGAGTGGGCTGCTTGGGGCCTTGTGCAGGTTGGTTCTGAGTAACTCCGGGTGGAAGATACTGCAGCCTCCCTGGGCAACCTGCTCGGTCCAGTGTTTGACCACCCTCACAGTAAAAAATAAATTACTGTATCAAGTTGGAATTTCTCATGTTCCAACTCATCTTCATTGCCCCTTGTCCTTCCACCGTGCACCTCTGAGAAGTCTGGCACCATCTTCTCTGCGCCCTCCCCTGAGTAGCTGCATACAACAGGGGGGTAACCCCTGAAGCCACCTCTCCTTATGGCTGAACAAGCACAGTTGTCTCAGCCTTTTCTCCTTCATCACGAGCTCCAACCACACAACATCTTGGCAGCCCTCCACTGGACTTGCTTCAGTATGTCAATGTCTTTCTTGTGATGGGGATCCCAAAACTGGAGAGAGTAAACAAAGTGAGGGACTAATGACTACCCTTCAGCAGCTGGCTGTCCTTTTGCTAATAGAGCCTGGAGTGCGGTCAGCCTTTTTTTGCTGCAAGGGCATGTTGCTGCCTCACGTTCAGCTCATTGTCCACCAGGTCCACCAGGTTTTGTTCTGCGATACTGCTTTCTGGGCAGTGAATCCCCAGCCTGTATTGCATCAGGGCCTTGAGTGAACTTCCCCTTCCAGGATTTTAGTTGGTTCAGGAGCGTAGTTGACTGAGTTCTGGGTCAGCCTTTTTGCTGATCCAAACTGTTTGTTGGGAAAAAAACTAGAGGCAGCCTCAGCAAGGGCCTGCCTGCCTCTCCGTCCCTTGGGAGCTGCTTTCAAGCTGAGGCTCTTGCGCTTGGCCTCTGTTTGAGGCACGCTGCAGCTGTGCTGCAGCTGTGTCAGGGCCCAGTCTCGTACCTCCCTGATCCTGACCTGCTGACTTGATTTCCTGGCTTGACCTTGAACCTGCCTCATCACAACAGGCTTGCTGGGTTGTCACTGGATCGAGGCTGACACTGGTCACTGTTCCCAGACATATGCACAAGAAGCTCTTCTTGTTGAGCTTCACATTCTTTGCTAATCTCAACTCGTCTGAGCTTTGGATTTTTGCAATTGCTTCTCTGCACGCTCAAGCAGTGTCTCTCTATTCCTCCTGGGCAGCCATCACTGCTTCCTCCTTCAGTGTGCTTCCTTTCTGCATCTGAGCTCGGTCAGGAGCGCCCTCTTCATCCACGCTGATATTCTGCTATGCTTGCTTTATTATCTGCATATTGCAATAGACTACTCTTATGCTCTAAGGGTTGAAGATTGACCTGCTCTCCTGGGCCCTTTTTCCCTCCAGGTCTGTCTTCCATGGGAACTTGCTGAGTCTCACGGTCATTGCATCCAAGGCTGCCCTTGACCTTCACCTTTTCAACCAGTTCTTCCTTGATTGAGAGTAACAGGTCCAGCAGAGCACCTCCCCTAATCAGTTCATTGATCACCTCCTTCAAGAAAATGTCTTCACTACACTCCAGAAACCTCCTGGGTTTGTTGTGCATGGCCCGGTTACCATTCTAGCAGGTATCAGGGTGTTTGAAGTTCCCTGTGAATGCCAGGGCCTGTGATGAAGAGGCACTCAAATACAACAGAACTAAACAACAACTTTGTGCATACAACATGTTTAGACTCCAGATATCCCTGCAAACACATTATGCGACACGGAAGAAAAACCTCATCATGCACACTGTACAGCTAGAGCTATGGTGCAATTGCAGTCGACAGGACCATGTAGATTGACACAATGAGACTGAGCCTCCAAGACAAGAGATCGAGATGTCAAGTAAGAGAGCATCATTCTGAGTCCTGAATTTGGCGTTGACCCTGAAGAAGTAGGGATCGCTACATCCTTACCACTACGACTTCTTGAAGCAGTTAATCTCTGAAAGTTTCTGTCCAAATACTGGCATTAGCAATACAGGAGATCCAGTGGACTATATTGAAATATTATCATCTTGAAATCCTCGTTTCTAAGGATCAACTTCTTTATTTCTGTTGCAATATCCTGAAAAACAAAGCAAAAAATATTGTTCAAGGACCTTTTACACATTAGCATGTAATTGCACTATATCGAATAGTCCAACGGCATGTTCTTTCTATTATCTCCTAAGTTTCTTTGATGCCAGCTGTTAAACATGGTATTTGGTTTCCCGGCTTCTATGGCAGAGCATTGCTGATGTGCATTTCAAAAAGCGTTGTGAAAGCTGTTATCATTCAGCTCTTCACATTTTGCTCATCTCATCTGGTATTGATTATTAACATTCAATTTGTATATGTTAATCAGGGCTGGGCCCGTTCCGCAGAGTACAAACCAGTCAATCTGAAATTTGCCAAGTGAAAATATTTTTGAGAGCTTAATAAATATTCCTGATACTGGCATGTACATTTAACATAAGTATATCTATTACTGACACAATCAGTTGTAATCATTTGTTCCACTTTTCCTACTAAATTACAAAATTTTTTGCACAACATTTTTTTCCTCAAATAATGTATAGTTAGCTTGGCAAGTGGGAAGACACAGGGAATAGTTTTACAAAACAATATGTCATTTTTCTTTTTAACAGAACATATGTCAGCCACTAGCAGACTCAGGAGATCTAATCCATATGAGAGTTCCTCAAATGTGTTACAAAATACAGGCAGAATCTTGCAAAATAAATTTTTCTTCCATTTATAAGCTTGGAATGACAAATAGGTCTAAGCCATCATTCAATACAGTTAATTAAAAAAAAAAAAAAAAAGAAGAAGAAAGAATTCCTTTATCTGTTTTCCACAATAAAACTATGGGGTATATGCAGACACTAGTTAAGTGAATAAAACCTGTTTTGAACTGTAGGACCTCTTTAACATTCTCCTAGTTTAGCCTGGAGACATGGCATACTGCGATTCTGATGTGATGAAACTTATTTTCAGTTTTGTAATTTACAGAGTGTATTAAAATTATGTACAGTACAAAGTGTGCTATCAGTCTCCTCACGTCACAGAAGTTGTTTTTATAGCAGACACAGTAAGAGGTGCTTGAAATAGTCTAACTGTAGTGCCCATGAACTTATCCAAATGCTTGCAATTCCCTCTGCTGTTTTCGTGAGACTGCCGCTGTTAAATGTTATCAGTGAAAAATTTAGATTTCTCATCATGTGATCATCACCTTGTAAGAGCAGTAACCCAGAGAAATAATTTGATAAAGTAATAACATGTTATGCTTTATTGTAAGATGATTTCTGACCTGCTGAGGAAGTCATGCAGTATTTTCAACAAATCTGGGCATTATCCACAGAGTGAGTCTTTGATCGCACACTTACACAGCAGAGGAACAGTCATCCACTGCCAGTACATGTAAAGACATTTATCTAATCTGTTTTCTTTTGGACCCATTCAGAAACAAAGACAGCAACCTCTCTGTGCCTCTCAAACCAAATATTTGCAGGCTTTCACTCCCTGGAACAGAAGAATCAGTGCAAACGACCATTAATGTACGCAACAAATCAGCATCCCTGCAGTCCATCTGCTGTATTGCACTACACATGAGGTACGTGTAACTCGAAATAACCACTAAAGTGTGGCAGTGCAAGGTTCTGCTACTATAGCTTCTCTGTTGCTAAACTCATCCTGCAGTTACCATAACCACCCATACTAAACCCAAGTGAATTAACTAGGGACAAGCAAGGGCATTCAGGCAGTTCCCTCCCCTGTTTGCTAGTGACTGTGTTCGCAGTTAAGCATCTAAGAGAAAGCACTTGCAGAACCAGGCCATGGAAATACCTGCCAACAGAGAATCTTTTTCTTGATACCATAAAACCAAAATCTACAATCTCCTCACAGCTTTGGAAGAAGCTATATTTAAAACATGTGTCCTGCAGCTGTACTGCAAAGCAAATAGATTCCTAAACACTGCTTGACCTGCGACCTGCAAGGGAATTTTCTCTCTGCTGTTTTTCTTCCTTTGCTGTTCATTTGCTGTCTTCTTCATCTAATATAGGGGATTTACCTCTGCAGAAACATCTTGGAGCTAACAAGTGCTTGGGAAAAAGACAAAGGGTCCTAAAGGATAAGTACTGGCGGTGGAAAATTTGTCAAAGCTCTCTGACAGAAATGTTGCACTCTTTTTACCATATGAAACAGTAAGCTTTTATATGACAAGAAGCAACAATAGTATATACACAGAAGTAGAAAAGTATCTTCAATGCATTATAATTAATTTACTTTTTAAAATGGTTTTCTCCGTCCTTAGCATTTCTTTAGATTTTACTGCCTATTCATTTGTATCTGTGAAATACTTACAAGTTGTAAATGTTCTTTCTGTCTGTAATGTTGATAAATTACCCTGAGAATGTTAATTAGCATTTTGTGTTTCAAAGAACATTTTCTTGATGTTCTCTGCAATCATTTTTTGGGTAAAAAGTTTCTATTACTAAGCCTTTTCTGCAATCTCATGTTCAAAGAAGGAATCTTGATCTGACTACCTCCAGTTCAACCTTGTCCATTCTAATATTTTCCCAAATATTGTCAAAATCATTTTCCTTGGCATGCTTTTTTCTTCCACATTCCTATGTTGTTAAATGCAGGTAGTTCCTTGTCTTCAATTTCCAGCGCTCTGTGCAGTTCTATTTATCAGCTCCATCCTCTGTGCTCCTGCCATCCACTCTCCATGTTGGACTGAGGCACAGATAGCAGATAAAGCCTTGAGCACTGGGAAAAAGTTGTGTTTTCCCATTAAAAAAAAAATCTTGCATTCAGTCTTTCAAAATCTTTCATTCCCTAGCTGGTATATAAACTCAAATTTGAGAATAATTGATCTTGAAATGTCTGGCTGAATATACAGCCCACTGAAAGGAGCAGGAGAGCTCCCTCCATCCACTCCCGTAGTTTGTGTGAATCCATGTGGATCCAGCAGGAGTCTGATTCAGTGTGTCAGGGGTAGGGGACCGAAGGAGACCTGTACGTCCACCCAAACAGAAACGCAGGGTGTGTATGCTGTGTATGAGGGCGTTTTGCGGGAAGAGAGAGGAGTGTGACGATGGTAAACCAAACAAGAGAGGAGAACACAAAGGTCTCTTTGTCAAGTTCCCAAGACACAGTTGCCTTCATCCTTTCTTGGTGTGCAGAATGCTTCCCCTGGCCTCCTAATGAAGCTGCCAAACACCCGCCCTCTTAATATGTCATGCATCATTTCACTGCATAGACCTTTCTGTCCTCGGCATTTGTCCCGTATGGGTTTTTATCCACTGTATCCTTACAGTCCTGGGGAGTGAGTAACTTCACTCAGGAGGCTGCTGTTACAGAAAGCAGCGCTGCCTTTCCCAGTGAATCCAGGAAGGTTTTACACTGGGACTTCAGACTGTAAGAATGAATCTATGATCTTTTTCATGGGTGGAACTGTCTGATCAGATTCTGTCGGCAGGGAATCACAACCCAAGTTCATATCGGGGATCGTTGCTGGTTTGTTTTCCAAATGTCAGTATTAAAAAAACCCTCAAAACTAAGAAGTCAGCTGATAAATTTGGCAATCCGCAGATCAGCTATTTGTGACAGAATTACATAGAGTAATCCAAGGCAAAAAGTTATACACCGTTACACCGTTTCCATCTGTTGCACCTTCGGGCACAGAAGAGTGCTGCTTCCTGCAGCAGCGGGAAGCTCATTTTGGGCTCGTTCAGGTGCACTTTGTTACCAAATAAGTCACTGCGGTCTTCATCTCTCTCCCAGCATCAGGTTTTTGACTTTTTTTTTTCGTAGTTTTCACTTTGCGTACATGAACATTTTTAACACCCATTTGTAAAGTTCAATGTTATGTTGATAATATGTTTCCATTTTTCAGAACAGCCTCATGTTTTTTTAAAATCCACTTAAATCCAAAATAACAGACTGTGCTTAAAGGCAGGGAATAGACATGTT
The DNA here is from genome assembly GCA_013397275.1 of Burhinus bistriatus. NCBI lineage: Eukaryota > Metazoa > Chordata > Aves > Charadriiformes > Burhinidae > Burhinus > Burhinus bistriatus. The sequence goes on along the minus strand of VYXH01002820.1, from coordinate 639,911 downwards.
GAAGGAGACGGATTATGGCCCAAATCATTAACATCAGTCCATCTTCACAAAAGTCAGGTAACTTATGCCAGCTGATGTTTTGGCTTTACATTTTAAGATTCCAATAAGAAATTATGAAAACAATACTGAGAGCAATTTAGAGAGTTATAAAAAAAGCTTCGGAATTATTATGTTAAGATTTCATTTCTGCATTTTTGTATAAAACCCAACTGTTTACTAATCAGGTCAAGGCATGTGTCTATTCAGGAGCCATCACAGTATTGTTGAAGAATTTGGCAAAATTCTCAGATCTACTCTCGTTTATAGTGCTTATTGCCAGAATGCTCTAACATTTTCCAAGAAATGTGTATTTCTTGGACTCGTCGTCCCAGCTGGTTTATTGATTTTATGGTTCTCCTTTCCAAATCGCCGTTCCAGCTCATTGATGATTCTATCCAGTGCTGGTTACACAAAATGTTGTTGAAAGTCATCTTTACTTTGAAAAGCCATGTGTTGACCAGTATTTTTAGTTGACAGATATACTTAGCCAGGATGACAATCTCCAAATTTTCTACTTCTGTGTTTTTTCCGCAGAAGGCAATGAGCTGTTTGCTGCAATAAACTCTTCTGGTTTGCCTGTACTTATGGCCACAATCCATGCTCTAAATCACTGTCTACATTATTTTAACATAAATCCCCTTTCAAATACCCTTCTAATTCAATGGCATGCCGTAAATCAAATACACACTATTATAACTGCCTTGAGACTCTACTGGAGATCTTCAAATATACTCTTTAAAAGCATTGACTTTATGGCAAGCTTCAGGGTAAATTTACAGCATGATACACAAAGACTTAGTCACAGAATAAAATTCTGCATGCAGAGAAGCTTAATAGCTTGGTCTTCTCAAACACACAGGTGGTTCATTTTAGAAATATATATATACACATATAGTCCCACTGAAGTTAATGGAATTATGTGCATGCTTAAGGTTAAGTATATGCATAAGTATTTTCAGGAATATTTCCAGCACTCCCATTTATTGAGATAGCTAGACATTTAAAATCTTACCTTTAGCAACTGGCTTGATTTTTTCTCTTCCAAAGCACTTCATGTGCTTTTGGGGTGGCTAGAAGATTCTTGTGGTTGGCAAAACTTGCTAAAAAGAATCTACTAGCTTAGATTGGCTCCAGTTAGTCACACTTATTAACACTATGTCTAAGAAGTGAACCTGAGTGATAACAGTCAGACATGAACTGTCCACAGGGGCAAGTTTAAGGCCATCTCAGTTTGCTCTTACAGTTTAGGACGAGGAGGTACATTACCGGTTTGCAGAACTTTATTAAGCTAATGCTACGCCATTGCCTTTCTTCCCCCCCTCCCCCCACAAGAAAAAAAACAACAAAATAGAAACCTCAACATGATCTCCATCCCTTGCTCTTGCTCCCCACTGACAGAGAAGGCTACTTTTGCCAGGCAGCCTCAGAGTGCTTCTTTCTCCTCTTCGTATGTATGCCTGAGGCTTTAAACACTTTCTACCCAGCTGATTAGAAAGGATATCAAGCTGACAGCCACGATGATGAAGACCAGGAACAGCATGAATAACAGTCCTCATGGTTTGCTATAAACTAATATATCATATATTTTCCGAGATTTCTACCACTGCACAGCAGCTTCCCTTTTAACCTGCAGCTGGTCTCTGAGTACACAAGCACGTGAACGAACCAGGACTAGCCCTGAACAACTGTAACAAGGGACAAAGAGTCTACACTTCAAGCCCCAACTTTCTGATCATCTTGTCAGGAATAATAGGCTCTGTAAGAGACAGAACATATTGAAAATGCTAAAAAAGTTCAACTGGCTAATATTTGTACAGCAGTTTTTTTGTATGATAATCCAAGAGAAAATGTCTCAATGTAGTTGCCTTCCAAAGCAGTCCCAAAGGAGGAGTCCAGATTGCAACTTCATGTCTAGATTGTCTGATTTATGAAGCTCCTCATCTGCTGAATTCAGCAGCCTACAGACACTAATCCCAACATGCTACCTTTATGAGAAAGCTAAATACTAGTCTCTGTTTCCCAGGCAGACAACTAAAAACTGGAAGATTAAGCGATCCACTGCATAGCACTGAGCAAGATATAGGCAACTGCAGACCATGTCAATGCCACTTCTGCCCCAGTATTTCAGATCAGTGTCGAACACTGTCATGAATGATTGCTTATTTTGTCTGAAAAACAGCTTCTTCCAACTCAACAGAACTTAGGTAACACACCATCCTTCTGCAGTCTCTTAGTTGTTTAATGGGCTTTTGCACAAGGTCAGTATTATGAAATAGTTAATTATCACAGCTAGATTTATTCACTTTAAGGCCACCTCACATCATACTACAAGCTTAACAGTGCTAGCTGGAGCCTTGATCTAACTACTTCACTGGCATAGGTAACGTCTTGCACATGCATAAGCACTTTGCACTTAGCGAGATGATGCATTTGACTTACCCACGTGAGTGTATAGAGTCCTGGAATCATGGCAACAAGGCTTAACTGCTCAACAGATATTAAATACCCAAGTTATATATAAAGTTTCTGAGTAGTTTAAGATGGATGCCTACCCTTACAGTCATTTATATAATACAAGAAACTCAAACAGAAAAATTAAGAGATAAACTTGCTAATGTGTGACTGAACACTGATATTATATAGGTACTGAAAACCTAGGGAACATGTCACCCTAAGCCTAAGCCAGGTACCTACAGCTGGTGTTTAAGAAAGAAAAAGTTTTTAAGAAAGAAAAATGTTACAGGGAAGTAGAATTTTTTATCAATGATGTAATAAACTATAATGAAATAAGCAAGGATAGCACAGTTAAAAATAAAATGTTTTGTTTAAAAATATATGGAAGAAGCATGAGTAGAGAGGGTCTAGAGAGGCCACGCCAATAACGTACTATTGAAACCCACTCTCTTATTAGAAAGCTGAATAGTAACAGGAATTCTATAATAAGCAATTTTAATTTTGCTTATATGAACCAGTGTTTTCTACTAATGATTTGTCAAAGTTATTCCTGAACATGGCAGCTGACAGATTTCTTTATGAAATAATTATTGAACCAACAAACAAGGCTATTTTAGACTTTATTTTAGAAATTATGTTATAGAAGAGTTGCACATGCAAAATAAATCTGAATTAAGTAATCAGAAGTTGATTCCAGTATAGTTAAATGGAAAAAGAAACAAATGTGGTCTAACACTATGATTTTTTATTTTTTTTTCAAAAGGGCAAACTTTAAGGAAAGGAAACCAAGTGAAGTAAACTTTCCTGAAGAAGTCAAGAATACGAACACTAAAAAGCCTTGGAATTTCCTTAAATGAAATGTGCTAAAACTGTCTGGAACTGGTAAGTGGGGAAAATTGTAGGGAAAGGACTTCAGAAGTAGCCAGATGATAACCATTTCCAAAAGCATTTCAGGAAGCTGATGCAAACTTGTAAGGCGAACACAGAAGTAGGTAAAAAGTCTCACACCAGGTGAGATATTTCTCATAGAAAGAAGCAAGTGGGTCAATCCAGTTTAGGAAAACAAATGCTGCAAGGGCAGTTGGTACACAGTTTCCCCATTGTCCTGGAAGTTGCTACTGCCAGAAGTTATTAACCTAAGTTATAATACCAACAATGCAAACAACTGGGTTAGGAAAAAAAAAAAAAAATCTTCATGGAAGTTTAAAGAGGAAATAATGTTTCTTACCAGAAAAGTTTTGAAACAGCCTACTAATAGGGGCAGAGCGAGCAAAAACCTAACTAGTTTTACAGTAAATTATGGAAGGATAATGACAGTGTAGCTGCTTGGGTTAGGGCAGCAAACAGTGACTGAAAAGGTCATTCTAGACCTATAGCCCATGCTCCTATCTTTAGCCCATTGCTCTGGCCTGTTCTAAATACCCTAATAAGTAAATGCAATTTCTTGCGCTTTACCAAATTGTACAATACATCTTCAGGGAAAACAATAACCAAGCTCTGTGCATGTTTTTCCCAGAGCCAGGGACTGGAGCCATGGCATTTGGATGAAAAAATCTTTATTCTTGCCCAGTTTTTTTCTGTGGAGCCAAAGTGTCTGATTCTGCTGGCATCCAGTTTCAGTTCTGATTTCAGTCCAGTGAACCTGGTAACTCTGGACTGTGATCTTTTACACCACAGAATTTCTCACCATCTTTGTAGCCAAGTTTATCATCGTCACTTCTCACAATAAAGTCATGCTGCTGACTGTTTCAGATTGTTTCTCACTGTACTTTCTGGCCTTCCTATCCTGAACTTCACAGAACTGACATGTAAACTGTTTTTCTCCTTTACTCCTTTCTTTCCCTGATTGTACAAAATTACTCTAAAGAATCACGTCATCTGTTTCAGTCATCCTTGCTTTTGGCAAGTAATGTTTCAATATCCATTTCCTGATCCTATTCCTAAACAATCATAAATAGAAAAATGTGAATATAAATATGCCAGTATGAAGTCAATGCCAAATGATTCTTATGTCCCCAATGTCCTATATAATACCAATATAATCAACATTTCAAATCCTACAAAAGGTATTTGCGTTTGCATTGTCACTGCGGGCTCCATGAAGCTGAGACTAGAGTGCCTTCGGTTCTGCAGAGTGCCAGCTGATCCAGCTGAAAGAGTGTAACCTTAGATTTTAGTCTCAAAAATCTACAAATCACCACCACATTTTCTAGATGGCACCAAACTGCAGCATAGGCAAATAAATACAAACCTCACGTGGATAAGTATGTCTTATCTCATGGTCTAACAGGAGAACAAGGGACAGACTCTCCTCTGACCTTGGGAAAAGTGTTGGTTTGCAAGAGCACTGGGGTTCATAATGACTAAGACAGAGATGCAGATTTCTGCATCATTTGACAACTACATGCTCTTAATCTTTCTCTGTAGGTCTTGGTCTACTTTCTTTTTAGAATTCCCCTGGCTGAGTGACCGCTTCCTTTTGTTATTGGCCAAAGTAGATTCCAGCATTTTCTTTCTCATCAGTTAACAGGAAAAAATGCACATGCATCTTGGCATTTCTCCAGGCCACCAGCAAAGAGAAATTAAAAGTTTGCACCAGCAAATTGCTGTTAATTCATATGGACTCAAGGTATCAACAGCCTGATAGTTTAGCGGACACCTCTAGTTTTTACAGTGAAAGATCTGCACCACGTTCAGCAGATTTTTCCATGGATTTTAAAGAGGCCCAGATTTCATCTTTCATTCTCAGGGATTTTTATTACACCAACACATAGATCACAGTCCAGCACCCTTATACACTGCTTCAGTAGGGAATCCCATCTTGTTTCGGAAAAAGGATGATTTTGATGAGTCTTGGCATATTCTCCAAAGAATCTTTTCCATTTAGGATAGAGGAAACTGAAACAAAGCTTTCAAAATCCTTTGTGATTGACAGTCTGGATCTGAAGTCAGGAGAAAGCTCAACACATCATGACTGGTGTGTTCGCCATCCATACCATATGTTATGTTTTGCTGAAGACCACGGACAGGCAATAGAGGGGAAAGTTACCCGTTCACCTTATGCTGGCACCAGCATCCTGATCAGACAACACCCTCCCAAGGGACAGGAAAATTACACCTTTCCTAGCAGTAAATGAACACGCTCATCTGGAAGAAGCTTTAAAAAGTTTCCCAAGTTAGTTTTCTGCCAATTCAGCGGTCTGAACCAGCCCTACAGATGGTGAGGCTATTTCCAGAGCTGGCAGAGGAGAAGCAGGATCACCTCTGGCCAGGGGCCACTCCAGTAACTCCACCTCCGAGGTGAAAGAGAGTTTTCCAGAGGAGCTAGAAGGGACCATACCTCAGAACTGCAGGCTGAGAGTAAGGGGACAGTAGATGGAGATTTCTTTATAAAACATTTAAATTATGATTTGTCTGATGCAGCAGTTGAACTCCTGTTTAAAGAGCACCTCATTTTGTGTTCTGCTAAAACAATCTTTTTTCACTATTGTGTCCATGTGGTGTGCCAGTCTCATCTCAATGCTCAGACGTTTGCTTTCACCGCCCAGCCACTGAGTTACAGTCTCCCAAGCAGGGTGTGTGAGCACAGGGAAGCATCTGTCCGCAGGCAAGGAGGCATGCACTAAGGAGAGGGAGCAGATACTGGCACAAACATCCCCTTTCAGAGCTACGCTGGGTCACTTCAGTCACCCCCAGCCCAGGCATGGCCTTCTGGAAGCATCAGCCCCTCAGTCAATGAAAAGGGCTGTTTGTTCCCAATACCACAGTGCTGCAGCAGCACAGCACTGGTGCTTGGGGGAGGCACCGAGCAGATGCTCTGGATTGCTGCTTGGTGGCCTGGGCTCTGGGCATTGCTCACTGCAGCTGCTACTACGCTGTTCTGTACATATTCAACACACTTAAAATCTGTGCTTACATCCATCCAGCTGCCCAGCACGTTAACTCTGAAACAGGTTGAGAACTGAAATGAACAGAGCAGTAGTTACATCAGAAAGGAAGGTGGCCCCATTCCTTCCATCACAAAAACCAGCTCCAAATGTGAGTTTTCCCCACTCGCTGGAGCCGCTCCTCTTCAGAGTAAGCCAGAGGCAACCCTCATGGCCAAGGCTGCCGCCGCCACCACCGAGGCTTCAAGCTCCTAGCACTTTCATAAGTAACACAGCTCCAGCAGTTGCTCCCAAACATCTAGGTTTTGGGGAGAAAAACTTGTCATCCCCTCACTGATATCACCATTACATGATACCATCTTACAGCCCAGCGCTAGGGTCTTGTTTCTGGCCTTGGAGGTACATTCACTTCCTTCAGCATCACTTTACATATACTAAAACCAAACATGTGCTAATGCAAGAAGCCACCCACAGCTTTGCTGTTCTGCATATGCAGAATTACTTGCGCCGAGTCTCCAAATTGGTCACCAGAGTGTAAATTAATTCACAAGGAAGAGTGCTTGTCACAGCTACCAGGGTGGATACAGTGCTCTTCCAGCATGGACCCATGCCAGGTTCAGTTCAAACCCCAGCTGCAGAGCAATCCATGCTTTCCAAATGAAGAAGTTTAGCAGATAACATAGCAAAGCAGAAAATAACTCTATTTCATGAGAGGTTTTGAAGGTTCTCCATTTATTTTTGTTCCACTGCAGAACTGTCGCAGTCAGTTTCCTACATCCCAGATGACTGACCAAACCGCTCAGGATCACAGAGCTACCCCGAGGGCAGTTTCTGGATTGTCACCGGGTACCAGAAAACTGTCATGTCAGGCTGTGTGTGACTTCGAATGTTTGGGTCTCGAATGTGAGTGTTAGACTAACCTCCCACTTCTGTCTTATTGAGGCTATTGATAAAGGGGGTTCAATACCACTTAACGTGCATTATAAACATAGCTGGTCCTATAAAGTGATTTTTAATTTGACAGTAAGATAAGTAGAGATTTTTCCAAAATACTCTGTCACCGAATTGCTGGTTTTAATAGGGATTTCCATATAAATTCTTAATTCAGACAAGTTTTGATACGTTCTTATTCAACTTTCTTATCAGAGCCTGAGCACACCAACAGGCTGTGCAACCATTTTTGCCCCCACCGCTAAGGGCTTGGCCACCCCTGCTCAGAGCTGCCTGTGGTACAGTGTAGCTGTTCAATCTGGGATCAGACTTGCATGGAAAAATCATTGTAAGAAACCCCACTCCTTCACTTGGGATATGGTGGTGTTTTTCAGAGTAAAAGTTTTGTTCTAAAAATCTTTGTCATGAGAATAACTATAAAAATGAAGGTCAGTTCCCAAAATTCTAGTAGTCTGTCAAGTATTAAAATTGTGTTTGAAGAGTCCCTGCAACTACTATTTTTTTAATGGTACAATATTTAATATAAATGCTTCAAGGTTGTTGCTATGGAGTACCTAGATCACCTGAAGCTATAGGAATAAGCATCCTGTAATGTATAATGAATGCTGAGGCTCTACTTAGTTTTGCCCAGGGCTTGTTTTGCCTTAAAATGTTGGGGTTTGTTTTGGGGTTGCTTGTTTCAGTAACATTTGTTGTAGTTTTAAAGGGCTTACCAATAGTCCAGGGGGAAATCTAGTGCTGGTGTTTTACATTTTATATAGTAAGTACTAAACTTTTTTGCATAGTTGATCTTAAACTCATCCAAGATCAGTTTTAGCAGGAATAAAAAAAAATCACCGTTGTTTATAACTTTATAGTGAGGGCCACTGGATAATGGAGAGGTAGATTGATCTGCCCTTCCCCAGGGACACAGGAGAAATGAGAAGGTTCCCTGTCCACTCCTAGCTCAGATGAGATGCTAACAAGAAGCAGGGAACCTTCTACACTGTCAGGTCTCTATTTCAAAGGAAGCAGGGCACTGACGTTTTTATGAATAGTGCTGAGAGTCAAAGGTATTGGATAAACATACATCATTTCTGTGCAGTTTTATGAATCATTCTGTAGCATGTATTAATCCCAGATGGCATGGGAACATCACCTTTTAAATGAATACTGGTGTCTAAACCTTATTTACTGCTGACCAAAACAACCACAGCCCTACAATATCCAGCCAGAAGGCATAGCTCCCTGTTCTCATCTCTTGAGGGACAGCCTTCCTCCACTTGACCATTTAAAGTTAGTTTAGATGCTTCAAAAAGCTTAAGAGCTCATCAGTTCCAGGTCTGCTGAACAGATTTTGTCAAGCTTTTAGATATTTGACAATACTACGTTATTTTCATTGTACAGATGGAGAATAAAAGCACAGACAACCATGCAGCGTTTGGTTTTTCAAGGCGCTTGGCTGCCTACACATACAGGTAATTGCTCAGCACTTCTAGAAAGCACAGAAACAGAGGTGTGGGTACTTTTGAAAGCACTCATTTCCTTGATCATCATCTTTGTGGGAAGATCACCTAGGTCAAGTTTTGGGTTTGTTTTTTTTTTTTACAGCAGCAAATGTTACCCTACCTTTGATCGTTCCTGAGATGAGGCTCCAGTTCAACTCCAGCTGCAACTCTTGAATTCCACTCGTCAAAATATTCTGAATCTTGAAACATTCAATAATTTCAAATAATTACTTCAGTCCTTAAAGTTCAGTGTTTACTGAAGAAAGTAAACATTTACAGAGGCCTGCAAAAAATGAAGTGGGGCTTAGCTTCTTTTTTTCCCTTTTTCCAACAGTGGCAATATTTCTGTGTGCACTTTAGTAGGGATTCAAGAAACTGATACATCCAGTCCCAGCACTATTACTTCAGGCTAAAGCAAACCAGAACCAGTTAATTCTGGATGACCCTGAATGGCTCTGTGAAATCCCAAATATTAATGACAGAATGGCTTGTGAGAGTCAATGCGATAAAGACTAAGACACACTGTAAATAAGCATTAACTCCTAAAACACAGGATCCTACTCACTAGTACTTTCTTTAGACATACAGGATCTACCAGCCAACACATCTTTAAAAGAAGTTTTAAATTCAGTAGATAAGACATTTATGCCATGCATGATCCTATTGGCGTTTTTTCTACGTCACATGTAATGACAACGTTCAAGTTAGCATTTTTAGAGCATCATTTCTAAATTATCACACCCTAGATTTTGTGAGCTGTTTGCTGAACACTAGGAAGAGTGTGCTATACTGAGGAACTTCAGAGCTGTTTACAAAACTGATCAGCCTTCACAGAGCTCCAATTCCTGGCATGCAGATAATTTTCAGAGACAAAGATTTTATTTTTTAATTACTTTCTAAAGGCCATGTAGTTCATCACTAGTCTAGGTTAGATTAGTGGCATGGTTTAGTTACCTGCTGTCCTGGTTTGAGCAACACAGGACTAATTTCCTTTCTAATGCTTGGGAAAACTGTACTTTTAGAAGACTCTAGTGTCTGAATTTGTGAAAATATTTACTTTATAGCCAGCTACGGTGTGTGGGTGTCAAGGTTTCAGTGTTTTCGAGCTTGCCAGGTGCAGGGATGAGGAGGAGTGAGACTTGGGCACTTGACCCAAGCTGGCCAACAGGATTATTTCATACCATGAACATCACATTCAATATAAATTAGAAAGTTTGCTGAGGAGGGGGGCTCTCTCTGCCTTGATGGCGGCAATCCAGAGAACTCCTTGCCCCATGCTGGACCCCTGAGGCATTCCCTTCCTCCCGAAGCCGTAGCACTTGCAGTGTCCGACATTTATTGTCCACTGCTGGTAGTGCACAGCTTCTTACTGATATAGTTGGCTGAGTATAATCCTTGTACATTTTTAGATGGGTATCAGGATCACTATTGATTCTTTAGTGTTATTACTGTTAATTGTTTAGTCTTATTCTATTAAATCTGTTTATATTTCAGCCCCTGGTTTTCCTGGTTTTCTTCCTGATTCCCCCTTCCTGGGTGGGGAGGGGTCATCGGGTGATAAAATAATTGTCTAAATGACAATAAATTGTTGTGGGTTTCTCAAACCATAACACCTGCTCAAGCACAAGACCTCATTGCTAAAATAAAGGGCAAAAAGGGCACAAGAAAGCTATCTGAAATTTCCATGTTCTTGTCCATGTCTGAGAAAAGTATACTAAAATTGTTGAATCAGAATAACTTATATTTTTACTGAGATAATACAAAAAACTTACCATTTTCCATTAGCTAGCAATGTATTCTAGTAAATACATTTTTCATTCCTGCACAAATCAGACAAATTATTCCATTATGAAATAAGAAAATATATTTTTTGACATGTCTTTTGCCATTTAAAATGATCCTATTCTTATGGGATTCAAGCAACTGTCCCTTAAAGCGTGCCAGGGGCATGTGAATGATAATGCAAACAGAAGCAAGGTCTGAAAAGACTCACATACAAAAATTCTCTTGAATTTTTAAACTTTTGAAAGCATGAGCTTAACTGCAAACATATATATAACTATTTGGTATTAAACCCTCTGAAATTAAGAAGAAACCATCTTTCCAATTGAGTTATTCTTCACTTTTTAGAAAAACTATTTAAGGTATATAATAATAAATCATAAAATCATATTTTTCTTATACCGCATGAGATCCACATATGTATTCAGAGGTCATATACAGGATCCGCAATCCCCAAACTCTGACCCTATTCCAGGTCCCATCTTGCCTTCTATAGAGAGCTCTTCCAGATTTGTAAAACAAATCGCAGTCTATTGTCAGTTTTGAAGACTTTCACTTACCCACAAGTGACTGGAGTGCAAAAAAAAAAAAATCAAGCCAGACAAAGAGCAAGAAGATTCCATAACATAGTGTAAAAGTAACAACACTGCAGCAAGCAAGGTCGGAAGAAATATTTACAGACAGGCTGCACTTCATCAGTTGAAAACTTTAATATATACGAATGCTTTCCAGCTGCCTAAAACCCAGTAATTCCTGCTAACTGGTTGCATGCATAATCCTTACAAGGAGCATTATAAGCTATTTCTTTGGCACAGAATTATTTTAACATTCTTACAGTTCATATCCCATTTACAACCTCACTTCTGGTCACTGTATGTACTACAAAAGATTTTTCCTTTCCTCTGAGTTGCAGGAAAAGGAGGCTGGAGCTGCTGTGCATGAGCTCTGGATATATTTCAGTTTGGGATATTTCTTTGACAGTAAAAGACATGATGAGAGCACAGACAACCCACAGTACTCCAATGAATTAACATCAGATGACTTTTCACAGTGGCTGTGACAAGCAATAATTTGAATCCAAACCATGTAGAAGGCCTAATTCTGTTCAGGCATAAATTGGAGCAGCTCCACTGAAGCAAATCCAATTTACTGCAGAGGTAGCACAGGATGTGCACGCTGCAGTTCTGGGCATTGCTGCTCCCAGCAAAGGACCCCGTGAAGGTATGGAAATGCATATAGACACACAGGTTCTGTTTTCTGTAGAAAACCTGGAGCCTTGTGAAAAAATTCACCAACACCTTTATCACAGGAATAGTACTACCCATGGTGACAAATACCAATCCCAACCAACTCCTCCACAGCAGCAACTTCTCTCTGCAAGGACTGCAAGTTATAGCTGTAACCAAAAGTTGCCCTGACACCTCTCAGAGCTCCTGTTTTAGGATCACTTCACCAGTGTGGCAAAAAAAGCTGTAACGCTTCTGCTCGAGATCCTCCATAGTGCTGCTGTAGATGGACGTCCCCCTGCAGCGCATGCTGGCACCCATGCCAGCCCTGCATCAGACACCCTGCTGCTCCATCTCCCACCTCTTCCCCAGCCTTCCCCTTCCTAAGCCGGTGCACAGCCAGGACTGATGGCAGGTTTGTGTCTGTTTCTTTTTGCTCCATGTTTACAGCCTCATGGCCCTCAGGGTGTATTAGCACCTGCATAAGCACACCAGGGAGAAAGATCCTGTGCTTCCAGTCTAACAGCCTGACCAGCCAAGTTGGGGGCGGGGGGGGGGGGGTGTGCATAGGGACTAGTCCCCAACAGTGAATTTATTCTGTCCTGAATGTCTTCACCATCCTTGCTCATTCCCTCTGGATATGAGGAGCTGAAGACGCTTGTGTTAGCTTACCAAATGCAACAGTATACATTTACATTTTGGCAAAAACTTGAAGGCAGTTGTATTGTCACCTACGTCTGCTGTGACTACACAAAAGTAATTGCATATATAATTTGCATATGCAAATTATTCACCAGATTTCATTAATCTGTTCCTACAAATGCTGCCAAGGAGGTAGGAGGTCTGTTTAAGGATAGGTTCAAGAGGATAAATTAATAGAGCAATTCTTCTGTGTTTATTTAAGAGTCTTCCCCTAGCCACTGGTGCACCATTATCAGATTAAATAACGTCTAATCAGGCTATCAGATTATTGTATTTTTGTATGAACCGACAAACGCTTAATGGGTTTTATTTTAGAAGCAAAAAGATTCATATTACAGGAGATTAATGCTACAAAAAAATATCTATATTAATATCTCTCAGCAATAAGGGACATGAATTAATGGATAGATGACCCAGTTACAAAAATGTGATGGTTTTAAAAAATTCAATATGATGTATTTTTAAACCTCACACTGTTAAGTCTTTGAATATACTTCAACAAAGAAGCCTTCTGTTATGCAAAAATGTTGTACATCCTGGCACAGAAACATGAATTTGATTTTAATTGAAAGAAATCCTGACACCCTCTCACCTAGGAAGCAGGCTTATATTTAATAATGAAGCTAGCATTCAAAGTCTTGATGGGCAATATCTTCTGCTGCCTACCCGAGTTTTAATCCAGCAGTAAGCAAAGGCACTCTGGTAATGGCCAAAAAGGCAAACTGCTTTTGACCATCACAGCCAATATTCCTTCAGTCTCTGGGCCACGCTGCTGAGCAGCTGGTGCTGTCACCAAAAGGAAGAGCTTAATGGGAGTAAAGAGGGTCAGCATTCACCATCACCTCAGCAGAGCACTCTGATCACTTCAGTGACAGCGTCTCACAAAGAAAAGTCTTGGGGAAAAGAACGTCATCTGCCTCTGAGTCCTCACCCTATCTACAACTCTATATGCAGCGTTTCTAGTTTCTCTATTGCATATCTAAGCAATTCTATACTCTTTTTAAGAATCGAGTTGAGCACAAATTTAGTCTTTAGTTCATTCTGAGAGTAAAAATGCCCAAATTACATGTCCTCTAATGAATAGTATTTTCTTCTTTTACTTCACAAGTTCTTCTGCTTGCTCACCCAATTATTCCTCCCTTCTCTACCCAGCTCCTACCACTCAGCTTCAAAGAAGCTAGCCATCACTTATTTGCTTCATTCCATCACCAATGACCCCAACACCATCCAGTAAAACTGTGTTGAATAACTCTTCAGACCAAGATGTTTCAGATTAGAGGCACTTAGCTCAAGGTTGGACCTTGCAATATTATAGCAATAATGCCTCCAAAAATGAAGTTGAGGCCATGTCAGCTTCATAATTTTTAATGCTATGTCTCATTCCAGGATGAAGAATTTTTGGGGAAGCTTGAAAGTAGACTGAAAAAAAAGAAAAACTGAAGGGCTTTTTTTAATAGTTCCTTGTCTTACCATGCCATCGGAGTGAGTCAGTAGCTCAGAGGCTTGTAAATACTGTCCTACCACATCTCTTTGGTTATTACTCAGCCAAGCCTTTCTAAAATATTTAAGTAATATTCTCTATCTCTATTAAAACAACAGATGGAATTCCCAACCTTCAATTTTATGTCGGGATTCTGCAGCAATTTATTAACAGCTTGAACTCTGTTCTCTTGAGGGTTTAACCTGACGGTTGAACCCAATTACATTACAGTCCTTTGTTCATCAAGGGACATATGTAATATGATATTAAATATGAAACAATTCATGCCTGAATAATGTAGTCTTTGTGATACAAATTAATGTAGTATGGAAGCCCAAATTTCAAGCACACAAACTGTTCTTAGTTCTGATCTTACATCACAAAAATTCAGGGCTAATTCTACCGCTGTCAGCTGACTTACTAATGTAAAACTAGCATAAATTAGAGCTGAATCATGGTTTGTCTTTCTCTCGTGTTATCATCAAGCCACTCTAAAGCCCTAGTCACGCAGCTCATAAGCTGGGTTATGACTCCCAGAAACAAGTATACATTTAAATCGGTATACGCCTCCTCCACCTCATATCAGTCCCATCAAACACAACCTAGGGGAACCCCTCCAGACACACAGTACCCAGGCTATAATTTCATGCAGCTCAAATTGTGTTTCAACATGGTGTGGAAACCTCCCACACAGAGTGAGAAATCTTATACTCTGCTGTTGCAGTTGTATTTGCCATTGTGTTTTTAAAATCACTCCTTATGAGCTAACCTTGACAGGTTAACATACTGCTTTTTGCATTCGGAATCCTCCCTTCCTACCCTATTTTTTCCTCCTCACCTCACGGTGCCAGCCTTAAATGTTTGCTACTGTGCTTCTTCCACAAATTGCTCCTAGTTCCATGCTTCATGGATAGCACGCCACTCCTGAGCTCATCCATCAGGCTCAGGTGCTCCTGCTTTGTACCTGTGTTCCAGACACACTTCCACTGCCAAGCTAAAGAAACATAAAAAAACAATTAACAAGTTAGACCAATGAACACTTAATAACCAAGCAACCTTACATGCAGAAAATGTCACCTGCTAAAGAGCTGTTGCTTATTTTGAGATAATTTACATTTTCATTCTAAGGCTGAACATCCAGCTGAAACATTGCTGTCAAACAGTTCCATGGTAACACAGGGGACCAAGTGCTTTCATTTTTATGTTAAACTATAATTACAGTAGCAAAGGAGTGTATTTCAAAACATCCGGTGCACTTAAATTAGCAGGCTGTCGGTTTACTTTGCACACGATAGGAGGGACAAGATGGGTGGAACTGCGTCTCCCTGAATGGCAGATCTCAAAAACCCACACCTGAAGTAGGAGAGAATCAGTCTATAGCCCATGGAGGAACAATAAGCACAAATAACTTAATTGCAAGAGAGATATTTTAGAGAGATTAATTGTACTTGAGAAGAATACGGTAACTTGATTATAAACAGAGTAACCGGCAGCTCAGGTAGATACCTACAGGGTAGGTGTCTAAATATGGAATGAGTCATTCCACACATCGTATTCAAGGGGAACAAGCTTGAATGTAACCAGTTCCTCTGACGCATTAAAGCACCACTTGCCCTAACCACAAAGTCCTGCTTGAAATCATATTAGTTAACACACTTCTTACATATTAATTCTAGAGAAGGCCATGAAGACCAGATCTTTTGCTTTCCCAGATATCAGTGTACTAGAAGAACTGTATTTTTACTGGAAATTCAGATAAAATGCAGTTTAAAGGCTGCAATTCTGTTTCTATCCCATGAAGTAGTTTTGCTGCCAGCTCTAAACTTTAAAACAAAGACTGGATTTTTAAATTATTTCATTGGAGAGCAATAACACTTTCTTTATGGTTCACTTTATCATGTGTAATTGCCAGTGTTAATCTACACAGAAGCAGTCTAAATCCCAGACCTGAAGAAATGCTAACATAGTCCTCCCAAGTTTTTGTTTCCTGGAGCAGAGTATAAGTGAGTTTTTGAAGGAATTCTAGGAAGTTTTTCATCATTACCTTTCATATAGAGGGGTCCCCATTTCTTTTAAGCTTTTTTAAGCTAAGTTTGTTGTTTGTATCCTTTAGATTCTTTAAAATTGTCGTATTTTTTGAATACCTTTCTGGTATGAATTTAAAATCCAGTCAAAAAGCTGACTCCATCCCAAACCTTGGTACAGGAGGACTTCAACTGCGTTGTTCCAAGTGCCTTTGCGTACCCAAGAGTTCCCTTTGCATGGAAAGAGAAGGGATTGCTTAAGAAGGTTAATTCCTTCCAGTGGAATCACTGGCATAGCCAACAAAAAGGCAAACCAAAACCAAGGATATTCTGTTTCTCCTGTCTTCATTTACCTCTAACACTCACATATGTTAGAATACACTCAACCTTTTTTCCCCTTTTACAGAGTAAAAGCCCAACAGTTCTTCCCACCCCAGCACCCCAAAAAAAAAAAAAGGTATTTCACCTCTGAAAATCAGTCAGGTTTTTTTAATTGTAACTCCTCATGCAATCTGAGTTGAACTAAGGCTGCTACTTTAATTATTCTATTGTGCTTTTGGTGTTCAAGCAATCGTGCGTTACTGCAGAGACAGCTACAGTTCAAAGGCACGTGCACAGATCTCTTTGTAGGGTACGTATCAATCTGCCATATGTTAAAGTAATAGTAATTTAAGATTAATAAAAGAAACATTGGAAGTCCTGCCCCGTGGTCAGGGTGTGTATGCCTCAGTCAATCCCCTTGTGAGCGCATCGCTGTGGCATATTGTGATTCAGAAGCAATTGCACCAAGTCTTCAACCAAGTGAGTATTAAATTTAGGTCTGAAATTAGAGTTTTGCTTTCGTGACAGAGCAAGTGTTATGTTGATGACTTCTTAAAGTGGCCTTTCCGTCTTGTTTTACCAAAGCCTGTCAAACCCATGCCCCCTCCAGTTCCCAGCAGGCTGGGTGACACATTGCTGTAGCCTCTCTTTTCCATCTCTGTGGAAGCCTGATGCTCCTCGCTCACCCACACAGACCCCATCCCACCAGATAACAAGGCTGCACTCTATACTGGAGGTGACCTGCAGTTCACACAGGAACAAATGAACTAGTTAAGAGCTTCCAGCTCTCTAAACGCTCACACATTTCAAGACTTCAGGGAACTGATTTTAGAAATGCTCTATTAAGCCTTTGGCCCATTCTCTGCAGAGCAGGAGCCAAAATCTCATAAAATGTGAAGTCTGTCTCGTCTCTGCCATACCTTCCTGTGGGGAGTGCTAGAGCCTTCACAGGACAGGAGGTCAGCAAGCTCAGGTCCTTGGTCTCCTGAACTGCATACACATCAGATTTTTTTCTGCTGGAATTATTTTCCCTTGTCATTATAACAAATGTAATACAGTAACACATTCCACAGTGTAACTAAGATTTTTTTTTTTTAGATCATAAATATCTTGTTAGCAACACATGAACCAGAAAGCATCAAATAAGCCACCGTTTTACAAACATGGACCTGTCACAGTATCAAGGAAGACAATGAAAGTGGTCATTGACTAACCTCTTTCAGTCACAGCTAATATTTATGACCATAATTACAATGAAGGTCAAACTTCCCACTTAATAGTAAAGTCTATTTACCCTTTACAAAAAGGACACAGATAAGAACTTGCATAACCCAAGATTTCTATGAGTTCAGATTCTCACGTATTTAAGCCACGTGCAGAGTCAGGAGTATTACAAACTCAGCTTTGGTATGCTGTCTATTGGACTATCGTCAACAAACAGGAAGCAAATTTGGGTATTGTTTTTTAAATACTCCAGGGATATTTTAAAAGAACAGTCTCTATATAGAAACAAAAACAAAAGACACACCTCACTCTTTATGAGTAATCTTGCATTATCGAAACATTAACCACACAACAGTGCTTAGCTACTGAACAGTAATCTATAGGTGAAAAGTCAAGTGGATCTTCAAAATTTAATTCTTCTGTAACGTTTTTTTGTCGTGAAAAAGTGGCAGTGTCACACAGCTGAAGGGGCAGAATCAGGAAGACAGGGAAAGACACATCCGGAGTTCACACATGAAGTCTTTGAAACCTCAGACCAGAACCTCGGTGTCTTGGCATGGTGCTGTGCCGTACCTGGCATTGTCCTTCCTTACACAAGGCTACACTTAAACCCACTAAAGGCACCTTGGGTGATGCCTTTGAAGAGTTGAAATTGGGCCCTATAAGGGGAAGTTTACAGAAGTCACACTCGGTAGTAGCTGCTTTGTTTTTAATCAACTGGGAAAACAGAAATAAACAGCTATTATCTTCTTAACCCTTGTTAGTTTTTTTCATTGTGGCATAAGGAATAAAGTGATGTTCTTATTTATTTTGTTGCTTTTTTTTTTTTTAATAATAAAAGAAAAAAGCAGAAAGGCCACAGATTCGTTATAAATGCCATACTGCTCCTTGGCAACCAATCAAATCAGATCTTAAACCTTTCCCTATAGTCCAAGGTCTCTGTTAAATAGCTACCAACAGGCATAGGCAGTTGGAAAGGTAGGAAAAAGGTCAGAGAGAGACTTTGCGCTTCTTGGGAAAAACATTCATTTTGCAGTAAGATTTCTTTCCTATTTTGTTGTTATACAATACTATTGCTATACAAAACTATTAGTTTTTTTCATATACACAGCAAGAGAGCTCATGATGCATACTACCCTGGAGCACTACCCCAAGGAAAAAAAAAAAAATTCTGTATCAAGCTGGCAGCATTCACATGAAATCCATACTCCACTGGCAAATATTGATCCCTCTGAGTGAGAACTAAGTGAATTTCACTGATCCAGTCAGGCAGGTGGCTTATCATCCCGTAGGCAATGAGGAAAGAGAGAAAAGCTCTCTAGAGACAAGGATCCAGAACATAGACTGAATAGGTTAGAAAGAAAGGACACTTGGCTATCCAAGCTAAGAGTTGTTTGTTTGGGTTATTTATTTTATTTTTTAAACTGTTCTGTAAAGCTCTTGCCAGACATGGGTAGAATTCAGGGAAAGGGCAAATTTCAGATCCTAGACCTCACAAGTTATCTGCAAGAGCAAATGGGAAAGCATTAACAGTACTACTACAGAAACAGTAAAAGGAATCTGTAGACCGCAAACAGAGCTCTTCACACTAACAGTGGCTCTAGGTCCCTGAAAAGCAGAGTAAAACAGACCTCCAAAGTTCTCCTTTCAGTTTGAGTAAATTTAAAAAAAAAAAAATCAATAAGAGCTGGACTTTCTTTTATTGCTTGCACCCAGGAATAGACTACTAAAAATCTTAATTAACGTTTATAATAATCAATTTAGATCATATGAAAAATGATTGTTTACTGTGCTCTGCTAAGTCACGACAAACAAGCACTGAACAGAAACTGTGTTCAAGGGCCTGCAGTACACATACAGGTGTTTGACTGGTGTTTGGCATAGGGCTGAGTCAAGAGAACTACAAGAAAGGCTCCGTGCTCATTTTCCTAGTTTCTAAGGCTTCAAGAGTGACGTGCTTTTCTAAAAAGAGATATGTAAAAAAAAAAAATCAATAGTTTCATCATCACCATAACATCATCAAATATCTGATCGTGATCTCAAGGCAGCCATTCTTAATTACGCATTTTTTTAAAGCGCAGAAATATTAAAGGAAGGATTACTCAAGAGTAGACGGAGCCCTTAACTGGGACCAGCAGCTGTATTCCCACCCTGTGACAGGAACAGCATGCCACATCTCCTGGCTGTAAGGCACAGCCCCCTCAGGCCTCAGCACAGCTTTGTGCCAACCACAGTCAGCAGCAGCTCCTACATAAGAATGGGCCCGTTTCAAACATCATCTAAGCTTTTTTCCTTCCTAGTGCCAGCAGAGATTAAGAGCTTGAATAAGGGCATCAGAGTTACAGTAAGGGGAAGGCAATCTTGTAAGGGAGCTAAACCCCATTAAAAGGGAGCTAATTCCCTGCAATCAATTAGGGTACTCACATGTTCAAAGCAGAAAGCTTTCTACAGTGTGGAAGAAACACACGGGTTTTTGCTCAGATTAAAGTCCCCACCATAATGAATTTTGTCTGGGTTTACCAGCTTCTTTTGCTTAAATCACCCAGCAGCCACAAGGCAGTTGTAAGTCACCATTTTGCCTGTTGCGGGAGAAATCAGCTCTCAGTTCAATTTGTTATTTATGAAAATAAAATACAGTTACACAATACTTTACTCCCCATATCCTTCTGTCCTGAAAGGAAGCCACCAATACACATACTCTACTCCTCCAAATGAAAAAAAAAAACCACCAGAAATCCAGAAGGCCACTAATCACATCCTTAATAGAGGAAATCTTGATGTATTTCCTTTATGATAGTATTAGTTCCATTGCTTGACTACTGAAAAAATTCCCTGTCAGGTGTATTCAACAGATAATCTGCTTTCAAGCTCAGGAGCAAACATTGACCCACTTTCTGGCAATACCTGGTAGGGCATTGCAAAGGGCCAGCAGCTCCCTGAGGAGTGAGGGGCCTCTTCTGGGTGCAGCAGGACAGAGTCTCACAGCCAGAGCCCATCCCACCACCCCAGCCAGGGAGCAGGGTGGGCTGGAGACTGTGACCAGGCAGGGCCTTGGTGATGGAGCAGGTCCAAAGGGAAGCCAGGACATCAACAGGACAGTGTTCAGAGCAGCAGAACCCACAGCCAGGCAGAGGAACAGCAGTGATGCTTTGATGACCACCAGACCTACACACAGCTGAGACAGAGTGACAACACCAGGCTGAGCTTAAATAGAGCCCTGGGCCCCATGGGCAGGGTGTGGGTGGGGACACGGGTGAGGCTGCTCAGGGCATTAAGGCTTGTTGGTGCCTTTAGGGACTGGGCAATTACTTCTACTCCTTTCAGCTGCTAAACATATTTTATATTTCCTTATTCAGGTTCAGGAGAAAGACACATATTTGTCCCATATACGCAGACACAGAATAAAACCCTCTTGGCACTTTCTCCAGCACATTCCTACTGTTGAAATTAGCTAATCCATCTGCATTTGCTCCTGTAGGAAAATCTTCACCACCTTGCTCAGTAAGTGCCTTTGGCCAAATAATTGGGAATTTCTACTCTATAGTAATGTGAGGTGGTTTATATCATTGGTTTGGGATAAAAACAGCATGGTAGAAATCTCCTTTTTTACTGGAGCTTCCACCAGTAGCATCAGCCCTTGAACTGTGCTACTGATAAAAATATATTTTTCAGTGTCCATGGGGCACAACAAGAAGAAAGGCAATAAAACATTCAGTCCAGAGGCATGATAGGATACTCCCTCCTCCCACCTCGCAAGGATGAAAGGGATATGTGGACAAACACGTATATAATCTCTGTAGGCACCAGCAGGGTGGCTTCAACCAACAGATTCTAGATTATATGGATTATGTCTCTAGTATATGCACCACTAAATGGTCTTTCCAGATTGCTAGAAATCAGTCCCAACAGAATCCCCTTATATCACAAATATAAGTGTCTCATTCTTTATTTGCCCATGTATTACATATATACCATTTTATGCTGACTGCTACTTCAGGTCATAGATAAAGAGAACAAAAAGTTCAATGCTAGTTCGAAGTAGACTGAATTAGCTTATTTTTAGCTTAATGTTTTTATTAGTTTAAATTACTAGCTCGATGTATTTTGCTCTAGGAAAGACTATGAAACCTATGAAATGCTCTATCTTTTCCTTACCGGAGCTATAAAACTATGTGATAACTGTAAGTCTTCTACAAGTGCTCCCAAATATTTAATTTGTGTTTTCATTTACAATCCTTAAAAATAATAGTCTTAGAAGGCTATGATCTTTTCTTTTTTTTTCCTGTGAGAGAACACAACCTCCATCCAACTTGCAGAGGAAAGAGACGCTCTTCCCAACTGGAGCCCTTTACACTCCTGTATTCTTTATACAAACAAAATTGCCAAGTCCTTGCAATGCTAATGCTAGTCCTTGCAATGGACTCCCTCCCTATGTGCTAGAGAAAAAGCAATGAATCATAGGGGAAAACACAGGCTGAAGCAAATCAGCCCTTTCACATTAAATGCTACCGTATACAGCATTTCAATTAGTTGATATTGATACTATAATTTTGTATGTTGGTGATTGCACGTGCAATACATAACAGCAAATTACTGCAATCACCAACTGTTGAAAGAGTGCTTCTGATTCATTAGCTACTTTTTGATCAAAAATTATATTTTCCTATTAACACTTAAGTACCATAAATGTACATTAATTTAAATGACGAGGGAGATAAGCTTACATAACACAAGGAAAACTGAAGAAAGGGAAAAAGCGCAGCAGTGAGTAATCATGTATTTAATGGCAGTCTCCCCATTAAGCTCTTTCCTTTTCTTGCTTGCTCGCTGTAAAAATCGCAGTGGTTGTTACTGCTAAGGGGAACTTGACACTACAACAATTCCTCAGACCCCTGAGATCTCCCAGATACTGATGAGCATGTCAGATTGCTCCCCTTTCCCAGTTTCCTTGACCTCAAAATGCATTGTAGGCACTGGACAGTCTATCTTTCGTGAAGAGATGTGCAGAAGATTCAGGTCTATATAGTTAAATGACCTGAGATTATATTCAAGACCCGATTCTCATTTTTGCTTAGATTGCCTTACACCATGAGAAAGTAAAGCAGCATTAGCAGGCGTCAGGTTCTCGTAACTGCATAACTGCCTGGTTTTTCTCTGGCTAAGAGTGCAATGGTGAAGTGAGGAGCACCAAGAGAGAAACCAGAGTCAGATAGTAGCAGGGATAATCAATCTTAAACAAAGCTAAGGTATACATCAACTGTATGCTCATTAATTACTTTGTCATTACTGTGCTCAGATGTCCCGATGGCACCATGCCATATAGTAGTACGTGTACCAACACAGCTTCTTTACCAAAAGTAGATATGCTCCGTTTAGCATTATAATGTGCTTTTTAATATATCAGCACATAGAAAGTGAAAGGCTATTTTCCTTTCTGGATTTAAAAATACACGTAATTGCTACGCTCATAGCTGAGTGTATTATCTAGCGTAGACAGCTGAGAATGTGAGAATATTCACTAAAAAACATTTCACAAAAATTTCTTACTCTCTTCAAAGAAAGGTTAGTGCATACCAAAAAGCAGAGTCTATTAAAAGATGCTCAATAAGATACATTGCATATTCTCCAAATGTCTGTCACAGATGGCTTTCTGTCTGTAACTATGATTTGAAAAAATACAGATTTATGTTCAGAACACAGGAAAAAATACAGAAGGAAATTAGTGCCAGCCACTAGAAAGGAGCAGGCTCTACTAAGCAAATTGCAAAGCTGTAGGAAGAGCTCCTATTACTCAGGGTTGAAACTCTCCTAACAGTCCAGAGAAGAGGGCTGAATGATGTGCAACATGTCAACATGTCCTTATTTAGGGACTGCTGCGTTGGAAGGGCTGCCAAATAAGGGGAAAGCAATTGGACCACAAGAAAAATAGGTAAAAATGTTTAGTGCTATGGCTCACGAGTCACATGTAAGGAAAGCCCATAAACAAGCATGAATTGGAGGATAACACTGCACACCTGGTGACTGCATAAACCGTACCATCAACACTGAGAAATAACGGCATCCTGGGCTGCCAGTTCAAAGAATTTACTAAACCTTTCCCGGGACCACGTACGACTCTAATGCCAGTTTTCTGGGTTGTGTACAGAGGTACCAAGTGGCAAAGCAAAAAGATGTATTTCCATGAACATGCACTAAAAGAGACTATGCAGAGGACACTCCTCTTGGCAGGCAACACACATTCCCACTGCTCCCAAAATGTGCTGTAAAGATAGCATGTTCTGCAGTGGATCTAAGCTCAACATTTTTCTGTATATCAAAGCTTTGAAGATTTGATTCCCCACAGTCTTCTGAAAAATTCCCGTGATCTGAGAGAACTAAATAGACTGCAACAGAAATTGTACTGTCTGACAACCTCCCAACATACAACAGCTAATACGACCTTCTGTATGGGCACTTTTTCAGTGCCCCAAACAATGTCTCATCATACACAACCACACAAAGCTAATGGGAGATACTGCCACGTGAGAATAAATTTCAGCAACATCTTTCCGCTGAAACAAAAGAGTTCAGATTCTTATTGTGACACTCCGTGTTGAATTCAGTCGCTGAACCTGATTTCAAAATGCTTGTTATCGAAGCACTGTCCTCCACGTGATTTTTACAGAGGGCCTCAGATAGGACATTCTGCCTTCACGTGTTCAGGGCCTCGTGTCTGTAACAAGCAAAGTCAGCACTGCTCAGTCGAAACCTGCACTGTATCTCAAGAACCTACTTACCAGTTGTTCTCTGAGAATAAGCAATTTGCTCACACCTGCAGACCTTTCTGGCCAAATGGACCAATATAGGCCTTACCTGTCAGTCCCTTTTTACTCTCTCAAAAAGTGGGGGTTTGGTGATTTGGAATAAATCAATAAAAGTGGTTGCTTATTTTTATTAAAAATGTTTTTTCTTTGAAAAATGAGAATTTGTCAAACTGCTACTGAGGTTAAATCCTACAAGGATTACAGAACTGGGACCAACATCTGCAAAAATGAGCCTAGTTTTATTGCATTCAGTTAACTGAAATATATAACTCACCCACCTATAAAATAGGGTACTCAGCTGGGAAGCCAACATATCTTCAGATTTGGACATTTTATTATGTACAGATTTTCTTATATTATTATTTGTTGTTGTTATGGTCAGAACTCCTAAACTGCATAATCCACCAACTGAATCTATAAGGACAAAATGAGTAGTTGTCATTCAACACTCCGTCTACACTCCCTGTACCAGATGCCTTCTCAATCTTCTCTTCATCATCCAAACTCAGCTGCAATACCTATCCTGAATACCACCTTTTTTCAAATATATTCAAATAATACGGTATATAAGGTATAGATTTTAAGTTAGTTGAGGGCCCATGTCTCTATGACTGTTAAGAACTAGATGTATGACCTGAAGTTAGGTGCAGGATTTCCAAAGGACTGCCGTGGAGCTGCAGCGTTGGTGAGCCAGGTCTCTTCTTCTACTGTGGTTCATCAGAATTTACGTCACTTTACGTACTTAAACACAAAATCAGTGATAGCACAAGGAAACCTGCACATTCATTTATAAATGAAGATGTAAATGTCAGATGAACAAAGATTATATCATTAGTTTAGCTGCTGATTTCCGTGATTATTTTTCTAGACATCAGTGATAAGAAAATAATTCTATGGAATGTGACCTCAGGTGGAAGGAGTATTTAAATGAACTAGACTCATTACTATTATTATGAACTAGACTGATGATGCATAGGTCAAACAAATACAGTCCTAGGAAAGCAAAGAAACTTCCAGATTAGGCTCAATGTACACCTTTTTAGATCCTGCAAAGCACCACACAGAAAATTACATGAATTTATAAATAAAATTAAATATTTTAAACCAATTTGATGCAGTTACTCACTCCTAAAGAGAATTATTTAGAACTATTCACGGATGCTGAACAGTTTTCACAAATTCATATGTGGAGCCATCTCACTATCTGTAAAGCTGCCCTCTGTCTGCCTTGATTGCAGCTCCTTAGAACTATGCCACTTTTAGTAAATTAAGCTCCTATTTTCCAGGTTCCTCTTTGCTTTAGCATAAACATTATGCAAAATTTTAGCCAGGAAAGATACAGATTTTTTTTTTTTTTAATAAGGCTGTCAAAAAAATATTTTCTTGTGTTCACATTAGTACTTGCAATAACTTTAAGCAACGCTTGTCTGCCCTGCTCTGGAGCAACAATGTACTTGGCAGGGAGATAGTGTGCTAGGAGCTCTGTGTGTTGGGAATGTGACTTTTGCCAAATAAGTGAAAATGTATCCTAATTTGGCCAAGTCATAAGCTGTAACAAAACATGATTTACATCTACCCATGTATCCTGCTATACCTGCTGAATACACGCAGATAAATTCTCTGATGATTGCATTTCAGTAAGAAAGCTCAGATGCAGGGTAAAGCACAATTTTATCTGCGATTTTTCTTCTGAACTTTTCTGGGGTCTTCCCAGACTGTCTGGGTCTGGAACTGGTGACAAGAAGCCTTTTCTCCGCTGCTGTCTGCAGTCCCTGCTGGCCTCAGAGCTTCTGGGAGAGGAAAGTGTCCGATTTACACACAGAACCAGCAAGGGTTTGACTTCAGTGGGAAAGAACAGAGGGAAGACTGGAACTGAGGCAATGAACCGACACTCAGCATGGAGGAGGACATCTGATGAGCAGCTGTGTCCCCTGAGAACCATCATGTTTGGGAAGGAAAAAAAAAAAAAAAAAGAGTAAAGAGGTGATCGCTACCCTGGAATAGCCAATAGGAGAGGAATCAGAAAGGAAGCTGGGTCACCTTGAGGCCACGACTTGAGAAAAAGGACAAAATCCACGTGGGCAACTAGAAAAGACTTAGCAAAAAGTTTGGGAACAAGGGTTCGAGTGAAACAGCCCAGCAGCAAGGCCTCAGTTCCGCTGAGTCTCCTGAGCCTAAGCCTCTCAGTTCATTCTCCGGGCTTTTGGAGATACCTGGCTGGGGTGAAACTGATCCAGTGTGGGTCAAGACCGAGAAGCCTGGGACAGGGAAACCAGAAACACTTCATCATGGGCATTATGGTTGGAAATGGGACTGAGGCTGAAGGCTTGAGAAGGAGGCCTGAAAGATAAGAGCATGTGTCCTGAGAAACACCATGTGCGACCTGAGATTGTGCCGAAAACCAGCATTGGAATCACTGAAGAAATAGGTTAAGGAGGTAGGTATAGTGAAAGAGAAACTATCTAACTGGGCAATTTAAAGTGGTATCAAAACATATAGGCACAAAGACACAAATTACGATTGCACTGAGGCTTATTTCTGGCATACCCCAACTAGGGAGTCCTTGCTAGCGGTGGCTCCGGCAGACGCGCGGCGTTCAGCATCCCAGGGGAGCACAACTACATTAGACACCCCCATCCCAAAAAGCACCCCCAGATACCTGAACACGGACCTGAACACAGAGGAGCAACCGGGATGGAGACGGTGGCGCGGCCGGGAAGCGCCGTCACGGAAACCCCACGCAACCGGCAGGACTCGGAGCGGTGGGAGCTGCAGTGTTTTGGGGGGGCTTTGGAGCATCCTCCGGCAAGGAAGAAGAGCAAGGGCTGCGCGGGGAGGAGGGTGTCGCTCAGCCCAGCCTGGGGCAGCCGGGGAAAGGAGGGGGCTGTAAAGAGCCCCTCGGCCTTAAAGTTTGACAACAAGAGGAGGAAGACCAGCGGGTGACACGGGAAAACCGGGGCCGCCCAGAAAACTTTGCCCGGGGCTGCTTCCCCCCGAGCCCCGGCTCCCTGGGGCCCGCTGACCTCTGTTACCAAACGTATCATTCGCAATTACGGGTTTGATGTAATAGGTGAGCGCATGGTTTGCATTACGGAAGAAATGACCTGATAATCGCCCGGCAGCGGCGTGCAGATGTGATAAGTGACTCCGCACCCGCGGCGCCTCCGGTGCCGCTTCCCGAGCCCCCGCAGCGCCCCGCGGCCCGGCTCTCGGCATCCCCCCGGGGTGTCCTGCAGCAGAAGGGGTGTCGTCGTCGTCCCCCCCCGTCCCTGGTATCTGGCTGCTGCCCCGCCGGAGCAGAGGGCGAGAGCAGGCGGGTATTGAAGCCGTCTCCTGCTCCCCAGCGCCCTTGCTGCTCCTCTGCTGGAAGCAGTGGCTCGGTAGCCCCGGGCTTGCAATTGCGGGGCACCTTGTAGCGTGGAGGCTGGAGGGATGAACGTTGCTTTTGATCGAGGAGCTCTGAAAAGCAGTAAAATATGTCAAACGCTTTCTGATAACTGCGTGAAATGTTTTACAAGTAAAATTCGAGGCGCTGAAATTTGGAAAGGGAAGAGGAAATAGTGGGAAAAAAAAAAGGGGAAACGTCCAAAGCGAACGGAGCGTAAATGTTCCGTGATCTCCCGCGAAGCCGCCGCTGCCGGTCAGCCCGCTCCTCCCGCGGCCGGCCAGCCCGGCCGGTCACACTCCTCCCCGCTCCGCCGCCGCCGCCGCCGGCTGTCTGCTACCGTCCCGCCGCACCGAAAGCTCAGGATCGTTTAGACACGGCGTGCCGTGTCTCTGGGGGAACGGGTGGGGAGCAGCGAAGCTGTGGCTGCCTTAAAACGATAGCTGTAGGTACGCCGCACTCACTTCTGTAACTTGTCCCCCACCTATTTATTTGCTAAGTCTTTGTAAATAAAAGACTATAATTTCTTTATAAACGCAGTTAATCACGAATCACCTAGCAAGCCTGCTTCATTTAAGCAGTTATAAGAGGACAATATCAAACTCGCTTGCCATATGAAACCTCAAAGAGCTGAAGAGTCCTCAGAACTGAGGTTGGTTGTTTTTGCTTTAAGGCTGGCCAGCAGACCTCTGTGGAGCCAGTTACTGGTTATGTAGTGCTCTCCGAAGCTCCCACTTGCAGAGAGGTAAATGCTGTGGCTCTGCAGGCAGACATGTGAGTATGAAGCCTTGCCTTTCTGCATCAGCTTGTATGGTGTCTCTGTGACTTTGTAAAATCCTTTATGCTGGGGTAGTAAGAGTTGGCAACCCATCCTATGTGTTTTACCGTGACTTTAAACGAGTCAAGGACATTTTAAGTCCAGGGAAGGTCGTAGACGGATTTTCTTAAAGTTAAAATAAAATATTGCTGTATTTCCCGTTAGCGTTATCTCTTGGAAATAGCATAGAGAGGAGTTATTTAATTGACTGTCGTTTTATAGAAGTTCTGTTCCCTTTGGCAAGTCCGTCACATCTAGGAAGAGAACCAGCATGCCAGAAAGTCTGTTTCCAGCAAGCTTGCCTTTAAAAATAAACCAAACAAACAAACAAAAAAACCCCAACACCCAAACAAGATGATAGGACCAAGATGGCTTTTGTCTCCAGGATAGTTCAGTTTTTCAGCACTGTGTTTAAACTTTAGGAAATATGTTTTATAGTTGGATAGAGAAGTGACAAAAGATGTAGGATTCGGTGGAAGGGTGGGTGACTTTCATGAAGCATCAGGATCTGGTTCTCCAGATAATGAGAAATAACAGTTTCTATTTTGTAGATCCAAGAAACAAGTCTCCCGTGGAAGCAAACAGCGAAAGTTTTGTTGCTTTCCGTGGGGATGAGATCAAGGCCACAATAACCCATTGGCCAAGCTCTTGTTACTCCTCCAGTTGGTGCCTGAATCTTCACCTGGGTACCACATCAAGTGTGGTAGATATGGGTATACCCACCGTGTATTTAACTTAAAGATCACACTTCAAAGCGGTGGAAAGAGTGGGTGAAAACATGTCTTAGACAGCTGGAATATGCACGGCTTGGTTCTGGGTCCGGTTTTAGCTTTTCCTTTTTAAAGTTTGTGTTGCTGTCTGAGTGGCGGCAGAGACTTGCTCTTTTGATGAAAACCCCTTTGGTACTTCTCTAAGGGGACTTGTCAGGAGGCAAGGCTGTGAGGAAATAAAGTTTCAAATGATCAGGACCTATTTATAGGCGACACGGGGAGCCCGGGATCATCTCGTCCTCCCTTCTCTCCTGGTGGTGTGCCGTACCCTTAGATGAGCTATTTTCGGAGCTCCGGTATGCAGAGCATTTTTGCAGTTACACACAAAATAAAGAAGTTTAAGAACAAAAGATTATTCTGGATAGTCAAACTGGAACGAGTTGGAAGGATACATTTAGGAAGTGGTTTCTTGGACACTAATTAGGACCATTTGCTTGGGGTTGCCATTATTTTCCTTTTAGTCTGGAGGGCACAATAGATCAAATGATTTATATATCATTAACAATTCTTGTTAACCATAAGCAGGGTTGGGCTTTTCCATACTGATTACTGAGTAACGCAATAACGACTAGTTTTATTTCTTCTGCAGTGTCCGTATGAGCAAGTTAACGTGAAAGACCAGTCCTAAAAGAAGCGCTTCAACTCATTTTTTTTAATGTATGAGTATTAACGTCTTTCATTCTGCGAGAGCGGCTGCGAAACCGAAGCCCGTCAACTCTTTGTGGTTTCCACTGCCGGCATAGCGGCATTTGCTGTACCTGATCCTGCCTCTCGCTGAACGCGTTTTAATTGTAATAAAACACAAACTGAACCATCTGTGCACGTGTGTTTTAGACGCCGCATTATTGATCGCCCTTTCCCTTTCTTTTGGGCTACAAGTAACGGGTTGCAATCCCATAATACAATTAATTTCACTTTAAAAGAAACTGGGAAAGCGAGCATATGCAATCACTAGAACCCCACCGTTTTATTTAACGTTACTTCTGTATGCACCGTGATGCCCGAGAACTGTTGACGACTGTGGTATCCCCAGGATTTTCGGTTG
The DNA here is from genome assembly GCA_013397275.1 of Burhinus bistriatus. Lineage (NCBI taxonomy): Eukaryota > Metazoa > Chordata > Aves > Charadriiformes > Burhinidae > Burhinus > Burhinus bistriatus. The sequence goes on along the minus strand of VYXH01002820.1, from coordinate 609,514 downwards.
TTTGGAGGGAAGGAGGGGCAGGGAGGGAGGACGTTGTTGTGGTGTGGTGCTGTGGTGTGTGGTGCTGTGGTGCTGTGCTGTGAGCACCGCTGAAGGCGGGCGCGTTGCTGCCCACCGGCTGAGGCGGGTGCCCGGGGCGGCGGCAGCGCTGCCGCCGCGCACCCGGGGAAATCCGCCCTCTGGGATGAGCCCAGCCCCTTCGGCTGCTCGGGGCGATGCTCCGACGTCTTTGTACAATGAGCTCGGGGATGCCTGAGCACCAGCGCGGCGTCTGGCCCCGACCCCGCAGCCCTCCCGAAGGGAGGCGGAGGAAGCCGCCGGGCCGGGCAGGGCCGGGCCGGGCCGGGCGGTTCCGCCGCGGGTCTCCGGCCGCGACCGTCTGCCCCCCCCGGCGCCAGGAGCTGGTCCTGCCNCTCATTACCGGATTAAATCCCTGGCACCGAGATGGGGGATGGGAGAAAGAAAGGCTCAACAGAATCGCTTGGGTTCCTGAATAATTTAAATTCTTTGTATTCGATTGAACACCGGTCTGTTTGGTGTCCAAGTTTGTAAAAGCCTTTGAAAGACAAAAGAATTCTGTTTGCAAACATAATATGAAGTGTAAAGCACGCTACAGATACTCATGAGCACCCAGGAGGTACTGAGCACTCCAGTAGGTTAGAGGAATCTTGCCAAGAGCTCCTTCATCTTTGTTTCGTTAACACGAAAGTCGTCCTTTATTTCCTGCTAAAGTTATTGATATCCGGACTATTGTGTTTGTTGGGTCCCAAAGATCTTCATTAAGATTGAATGGCACTCAGATAATACGTCCTATCATAGTGCCGATGAACTGCTGAGCCCAGAAAATCCTAAAGGAAGCCCAAGCCCAGCGAGTATCTCTGAGATGAAGCTGGTCTCCTTTCCTGGCGGAGCGCTGGGCCAGCGGGGGGACTCGCAGGCGGTGGCCTTGGGGACACCCCGATGCTACACAGCAGCTCCGAGATGGACCTTGGGTGGGAGGGTGTGGGGTTACCCGAAGGGACTGCAGTAAATGGAAAGGCGGTTTTTTTTTCATTTGTGTACTTTCAAATGAAGCAGCCAGTTTCATTTAGACGGGAAACTATTGTCAGTTGCTTGGTGTCCCATTTTGATCCTTCCTCAGCTTCGGTTGAACGAAATGTCTTGAAACCTATTCCAAAAAGATGCTTGTACAGGCTTCCAGATGCTAAGATTTAGATCATTTGAACGTCAGCGCAGCCTTCTGGTAACAAAAAAAAAAAAAAATCCAAATGGATTTCGTTTGTGTATTAACATCCATCAGATGGGAGAGTAGCACAGTTTAGAGCTAAAGTCTGTTTTCATCGTTTTAGCAACCGGGTCCACATGAACATCTCGTCTGGCAAGTCAATAGGTTGAAGCTACATTGAACAGACTGAGTCCAAATATCTGAAGTGACTTGGAATAGCTGTGCTAACAAACAGTGATTTAACGTATGAGGCTATTACTGGTGTTTATATAGCTTCGCGTGTGCATGCAAATACGTGGGAGGGGGGGGGGTCATTGCGGGGAGACACAGCTGTGAACGCATCCAGTGAGCTATGCACCCCAAAGCTGCGGGCTGAAAGCAGCCCCACGGCGAGGTACCGCCAGTGGGTCCCGGTTCCGTGCGCAGGAAGCGAGCATCGGTCACTGGCGCTGAACGGCCACCAGCCACCGCTTCTCCCGCCGGCGTGGCAGGGTCCTCCTCTCCCGCCTCTCGTACTGGGTGGGGAATGTGTAATGCAAGGTCCGGTTATGCTGCCGCCGCGGCAGTAATAAGGAAATAAAGCATAACACTAGGTAGGCGCGACGCAGCAGGTGGCTTATTATAAGCCTTGCATATTCCTCTGCCTGCTGCTCCCATTAGAGCGCCGGCAATTGGGGAAAAAATATATATATTTTAGGCGCTTTAGAGAGTAAGCGGACCAGCGGGCAAGAGCCCGCGGCTGTGGCCGGCTGCGCCGCCCAACCGGGCCGGGGCCGGGGCCGGGGCCGGGGCCGGGCTTCTCCCAGCGCCCGGGGCTCCGGCAAGGCCCCGGCACCCTTCCTCAAAGCGGCGGCAATAACAACCGTGGTGATTATGATAATAATAATAATTCTTATCATTGT
>VYXH01002820.1:531761-582766 GCA_013397275.1 Burhinus bistriatus | reverse complement strand
TTTTTTTTTTTTAATTTAAAGTCTACATGTACCAGTGCGTCTCTTTGCTTTTACGGTACCTGTGAACAATTGGTATTAAACACGGAAACACGGCCTTTTAAATATTTTAAAATATGGTTCCTTCTTAGGTTTTCAATTTCTTCGTATTCAATGTATATGCTACTGCTGGTGCAATTTAGATTTTAGCCTTTTAACCCCCTGTTTTGAACATGCAAAGTAATGCCCCACTGATTTGATATTGAAACCCTGTCTTAGACTTCTAAAAAAGCTAGAAAACTAGCAGCTAAAGTAATTGCATGACAAATATAACCTAAATAATATGATGAAATGAATCAAGATTTAATGCTAGGTATATTGAACCCAAAATAGAAATGCAGACCCCGAAAAGCCAGGTTGCTCTGTAGTTTAATAAATTGTCACTATGATTTCTTTCAGGGAGAACAAATCATGGGGCATTACAGCCAAACATCCCGACGTTTGAAAATTCCCTAAAGTATTAAAAGAAGGGGAAAAGTTTGATCGGAAATCCACTGCAGTGAAGACAAAGACAATATTAGGTTATGATAATCATACATTTAAAAATCTATTGAGCCAAAAAATAAAAATAAAAGACTTGATGTCATTTCCTGAATGTTAACAAAACATATGTTATTTTATGATGTCTAATTAACAGAACCGAAGGCTTCAACAAATTGTGTGGTATTAAAAACAAATTTAGAGAAACTATGTATAAAACCAGAGCAACCTGGCAGCAATCTACCCAGCCCATATTTGAAGAAAATTTTTCTTTTAAAAAAATCACATTTGTCAAGCACAAGTACTTGTAAAATAAAAACTGAGTGCATTCATTCCACTTGCTTGCTAATGTGTACTAGTCATATCTGTTAAATGGATTTTTGTAAATTCAAAGAGAACTTTTCACTCATTTGAGATCATAGGAATCAAACCCCAGTAACTTTAGTGCTATTGTTTCTGAATTCTTTTTTTTTTTTTTTTTAAATGAGACAAATCTGCATGCACTTTTCCATCTGTCACATATAGTGTACATTTCTGTATGATGAATTTCTCTTTGATGTTTCTTGTATAATAGCTTTCATTAATAAACATTTTATTTGATGCAAACATAGTTAACTTTATGTAAACACATAGCTAATTGTTCCAACTAATTTAAACTTTTCTTTTGAAAAGAAGCAGTACAGTGCAGTTCCAATATGTTATATATATCTAAAATCACAAAGAATGAGGTAGCAATACTGTTGCACAGTGTAAAATTATTTCCTTTGGTGTTAACTTTTTAATTTTTTAACTTCTTGTCTAAAACTGACATGTTTTTAAAAAAATTCCCATCAGCATCAACAATAAAACAATCCCCAAATTCTTCATCAATATAAGAAAACATAAGCAGTACAGTACATAAAATCCTCAATGGCTTTTAGAGTACAAGGATATAATTTGTGGATCCCTGAGCTGTTTACATGGTCACTATGCAATGAGCAAGTAGGTTACAAAAAGTTGGTCCTAAGATTCCCGGTACAAATCACAGACGATTTTTACAAGCCAACAAGCAAGTGTAACAATAACCAATTCTTAGTAATGAGGTTTTGTAACTGTTAAACAACTATTTAAAGAAAGATTTTTTAAAATATATTCCTATTTAGCTGTATAGCCAAAGCGTATGTTAAACAAATTAACATATAAAAGACTTGCCAGAAAATCTTTCATTAAGATGACATTTTTATTATATACTAATGAACCCTATGTAATCAATGTAACTTTTATGAATGATGGACATTAAATATTTCACTTACGTGTATTCTCAGCATTTTGCATGTTTTCTTAAACTTTTCCAGTTTCTGAATTCTAAAAAGAAAACCATACAATTATTGACAACATAACACAAAGTTACATACAGATTACTGCAGCGATCTCTGGAAACCGGTAACCAAGAGTGTTCTAATGGCAATAAAAAGGTATCATTTATTGGTGGCAATTATGGGAAGCATTGTTTAAACAACAGTTTTATAGTATGTTGTAAAGTTCTATTGAAAAAGGTTAGCATGGTGGACTTAATTCAAATCAGCTTGATCAGAAATTTAAGTATTTTGTGAAATTCTTAAACTGAGCCCTATGTGTATTTATTACTGCAGAAAGTAAGTAATGTAGGAAAGCAACTATTTGTGTCACAGTCATAATATGGTTTCCCTCTGTTGTCCATAGGCAAATATTACAAACATTAATTATTCAAATCAGTAAAGAACTTGGTGGTGTTTAGGGCCACAAAAAAACCTGTGTACTATAATTTTTCTTTTGTAAATCACTGCAAACTTTAATAAGTTAGATTCCTTCTCCCCCTGATTTAATACTTACAGGCATATTTCTAGTCTGAATTATTGTCCATGTGCTGCTTTTGTCACCTGATTTAAATGAGAAAAATAAATTAATTAAATACTCCTGGTTAAATACTACCTCCACTGAAGTCAGTGGCAAAATCATCACTGATTAAAGCAAAACCAGGACAATTTTATTTCTCCGTGTCTAGTTAGAGACATTAAGGTTTGATTGCTCTTAATAACACTGTTCTTTGCTTGGAGATAGTCCTGCACACAGTGCTCTGATTGACCTGACTATTTGCACTAGCCAATCCAAATTTTTTGAAAGATAAAGAACTGCCTCTTGCATTAAGAGAGTAAACATGTTGACAAGTGCAGCATTATATGAGAAAGAAAAGAAAGGAATAATTTCAAACAAGATTTGGGAGAATGCAAGACAAATCTAGGTTTTCAGGATTGTTGCAAGTGAGAAATGTGTTGGAGGTCTTTCTAGTGGATACATACCCACGTCTAGATGCAGCATTTCTTTGCACTCCTGGTCTTGAAAAAGTCAAATTGTGCGGTCCCAGAACATTTTACTTAGAATTATTCACCAGAGAAATGGCTTGCAGGACCAGGTCAAAAGACAGAAGGCTGACACTGCAGCCCACTGAAATTGGTGAATATTCTGTCTTCGATTCTGTGGGCTTTGAGCCAGGAGCTGAATGAACATGGAGATTAAATTACTCTCTTGTCTCTAAAGAAAGCATAACCTTCGGAATGAGACAGAATATATAGGACAGCCATGCCACTCTGTGCTTTGAACTTCATTCTTCAGAGCTGCTAATCCAAGCACCTGGCACATGCATTAAATTGACTTAAAAATATTCTTTCCTCCTTCACCCAAATACAGGACACAAATTATACTACTGTAATTTCCAGAAGCTACTATAGTGTCAGAGACTTTATTCAGTTATTCTGCAATGTTGAACAATTCTTCTGCGCTTCTCACTTGACACAGACTTATCTCGACACATACCTATATACATATCCTTGTCTTGCCTTCAGATAACCAGTACTTTCATATTTATTTAAGTCATTCAAACCTATAGGAAGCAACTTTCCATGCTTACACATTCTAGCAAAGGCAGTTGTCATAATTTTTTTTTTTATACTCCTTTATAGTAATACATTTTTCCAGAGTAGTTTTTATTTTATGAATTTGTACTCTTGTATGTTTTTTTGTTTTCATAGCTTTGGACCAAAAAAATGTAGTGCTTGAAACGTCTAAGTGTACAGACTATTATGCCAGCTTTTTCTGTAATATCTAGAAAAACAAATCTACTGGAATCATTGAATTCATGGGTTGCATGTTACTGTAAGAGTATGTTACTGTAAGAGTATTCCCTGCTACAAATTGATTTTATCATAACAAATGATATCAAATACATTCGATTGTAATTTTCACTAATATGATTAACATTAGAAATGACAGCTTTTCAGCTGCACTCGTTTCTGGTTCAAGCGTGTTTCTGTTTTTGGAAATGGGATTGTGAGGAAATACCCTTTGAAATTTCTGGTATTTGCTACTGCTAGGAGCAGAAGGCTAGACTGAAGGTCTGATCTAGCTTGACAAAAATCAGTGTTATTTTCCAGTTTGCCTTCTTTTCAAATGGACTTTAACAGAGGATAAAAATACTGTCAATAATTATTTTACTGCTAGAAAATAAAAGTTAGATACACTTCCCTTTTGCACTTCAGTATAGATTTCCGAGTCTGAACAGATGCACAGTGTTTTGAATCTGTGAGACTGCTGCATATAGCAATTAAATAATAAGGGAAAGAACAAGCTAAGAAATGGTTACCAGACTGCAAATATAAACAGTGACTGGGAGAGATGTGGTAGTTTTCTATTTATCATCCTATGAATCCTTATTTCACTGTTTTCCTTGAGGAATTTGGACTAACCTAAGAGTAAACGATCAAGTAGCTTGCCCCTGCCACATGCATCTTGATCCCATAACTGAGATGCAATAGAGAACAATCTGTAACAAGAATTTTTCAGGAATAATTATCTAGCAAAATAACAAAATGTTGCCCAATATCCTAAAATCAGTAAAATAAAATGCAACATCAGGGAACCTGAGAGCATTGATTACTATTATATCTTAAGACATAAACATATACAGGCTCATGACTGCTATTTAATTCATAGAGCATAATTAACTTTACCAAACAAATACATATCCCATCACAACAAGGAGCCATGCATGTAGTGTCAGTAAGAACAGTAAGATAAGTTTAGAAAGTAACCAACTTGACCGCTTAGAGGTGAATATTTTTTATCCGCAAAGACACATAATTACTGCTCAGGCTGCTGTCACAAGTGTTAGACAATACCTCTCATTTTCTTTTCTGGCTGTCCAGCAGAGTATTTTTTCACTTTGTAAGAAAAAGTGGGCTACAGAAAAGAAAGTTAAATGGACACTGTAAAGTACATGAATGGGATTGTGCGCTTTTTATGTGCCTGCTAGCACATTTGATATAACATGCTGCTGCATTGAGGCTCTGAATATCAGTCTTAAAGAAGCTATTGCTTTCTTTCTGCTTTTTTATTTGAAGATGCCTTGCTTCTTTTATACGAGGTTACATAGACAAGCTGTAACTACATTAGAGAAGTAATTTCCTACCTCATTTTGTCAAAACTTTTCTTAATAATCAAACCCTTGGACAGATATATTTTTTGTGAATCTGGCTGGAGCAAATTAAGAGGTTAGAGCTGCTGCTGTTCATTATGAACTATTAGAAATAGTTCATCTGCCCAGGAGTGCTTTCTACATTCAGCAATATTAGAATTGTCCTGAATGAATCAATTTCTTCTGCTATTTAACCTGTAACAGAGCACTAACATGACACTAAATACATAGTAATCAGTGGTTCAAAACACTAATTTTAAACCACTGCTGTTGATGTGGACAGACCCAAATTGAGAAGCTCTCCAAATCACAATTTACCACTAAAACACTAGCATTAGAAGCCTATATGACTTGCAGTGCTCAGATCTTTTATAAATAACATCCAGATCCTGAGATCTTTTTGCCCCGTTGTATTATGACAGCAACAGATTAAAACTGGAGAACTCAAAAGTATGGTTGTGTCCTTGAACCTATTCAAACTGTCTAAAGTCAACACATTTCCAGAATGGACTGTTGAATTCTGGCAAAATCTGGAGCTTTTTGATTAGATTTCCTTGCTTTCCTCATTTAGATCTGTCTGAAATAGAAAAATAGCCTTTTAATGGGCTATTAGACTTTCTGCTCTTTAGCAAAACTGAAAAATGAAGTTATGCATAACATCAGTGAAAAAACAATTTTACAGAACTCAGATTCAGTTCAGAGCAGTTCTAAAAGTGTCCAGAGATGGGGTTTTTTTGTTGTTTGTTTGTTTATTTGTTTGTTTGCTTGCTTGCTTTTAGAAGAGAAAAGTAACAGGGAAAAACATTTTTTGGAAATACGCTCTCCAATAACTAGTTTCCAAAGGCCTCTCTCTTCAGCCTCTGAAAAATTTTGCCATTAAATTACGTAACATTTTGTTACAAAAACCTCTTACTTCAAGCAAGCTGAATCCTTCAGTTTCTTTTACTACTTTTTTCAGTATCTTTGAACATTTGTGTTTCCTCTGTATCATTTCTGCCTGTGTGAAGCCAATCCGTGCGGGATCGCAGCGGCACCCTTATCAGCCCAACCTGCATTTGTTTACAAGATCCTTCACTGGGTGTAAATCCTAGAGCTGAACATACCTTACTCCCAGCTGCTTTCCTCAAGCAATTTTTATTTCTTTTATTACTTCTCCAGCCTACATGGTCTATGTGGCACCAGCCTGTTGGGCTGAGGGCACTAACGAGCCCTGAGCAGCCCCACCTGGGCCCTCACCACCCACAGCTCCAGGCACCAGTTAAGCTGGGCCCGGAGGCTCCCGTTTTCCTCAGGGCTGTGCTGTACCTCAGCCTGCCTCTGGCCCTGCCTCCAGCAGGGCTGCTGTGTGGCCCAGCTCTGTCCCTAGGCTGTCCGTGGACCCTTGGGCAAGGTGAGCTTTTGCTAAGAAAAGGAGTACTTTATAATTTTGTTGATTTTTTTTTTTTTTAAAATTCATGGCTCTATTTTGCAGCTGGTGTTCCTCCACCTTTCCTCCCAGGACAGAGGAAAGGACACCTGCTGAAGTTGCTTAGGAAATAAAAGCTGAAATGGGATCCTGGCCCTTGAGGTCCTGCTCACCCTTTGTGCCACTGTCCCTGGCATGGCGCTGGGTCAGTCACGCGCAGGCTGGGCCTGTACCCTGTGGGGCTTGTCTCTGTTGGCTGTGCAAGCGGTGGTGGCTTCCACAGGGCCTGCAGGCACCTCCCCTCCCCTATGCATCCCACCCTCAGACAGCCTGGAACACCTTTTTGGGAGGTGATAGTGTAAGCCTGGGACTCTTGGCTGGAGCAAGGGATGAAACCTCAACCCCAGCACTTAGGGCAAATGTGCTTTGTTTTCAAAGCTGTTAGGTGAAAAGAAAAATACTCGTGTTTATGTGTACCGAGCCTGACTTGTGATGGTATGCTGCAGGAATTCCGTAAGGCTGCTAGCCTCGCATGTTCCCATGCAACACACGGTAATGCTAACGGACAGCAGAACCCTGATAAGGAAAAACTAGTTTAAGCGCTTCTTTCTACTTCCAGCTTGTATCCATATGCTATGATCCTGGTTGTGGAAACATTTATGCATGTCTTTAACTTCCTTATCCTGTGTGATACTACTGAAATGTATTTAAATGGAATTATTTGTGGTACTGAACTTAACCGGAGGCGTAAACCAATAAAATCAGAGTTTAGTGTATAATTTATACCGACTCTGTTTCCTTCTAAAAACCTTTAAAGGTTTTCAGGTATGTTAGTAGAGCACTGGTAAAATATCCCTATAGCTGCCGAATTTTGTCTTGTTTGTTGTCAGTTGCTTATATTTGCTTAGGAGTTAGCATTAGAATGAATGGAAGCAGTTGGATTAATGGTCAAGAGTACAAATGGTCAAAAGATGAAAGTATAATTTGAATATTTTGCAAATATGTCACTGCCATATATGAAATACATTCTGCACATATGTTATTATTTTGCTGACTGGCATGGAATGAAAAGGCCTACTTTTGGTATTTCAGGTTACAACAGATGTTATTTCTTCTATGCTTCCAAATTATGATACTTAATATTCAGCACAACTTTAAAGTAGCTATATGAAAGACAGAGACAGCAGTAAAGCATGCCCAGATTTTGGGTTTTTTACTGCCAATATATAAATACAAAGCACTAGGGTTTTTAGTTTGTGTCTGAGCCATGAAGAGGATAAGCAAGAACCAGCCTGGGCAGCTTTTAGAAAGCTCTGGAAAAAAGTTGTTTCAAACTCAAGCCAACATTTCTAGGGTTTTTTGATCCTGGTTTCCTTGCTCACAAGTGAAAGTGGTTTCATGCTCCTTCCCTTTAGGTAAAAACATTCAGGCAAACCAAAGACTGAAGAGGAAAGGGAAGCAGAGTCCAACAATGCTTTCACAACCACGCTAACAGCATTTAAAACCCAGTTCCACCCTCTGCACGCAGTTCCACATGGTCACCTCAGTAGGATAATAGTTTGCCCAGAGCATAAATCCCCGTGTGTGGTGACTGTCAATTGACTCCGACTGTAAAATGCAACGAGAGCAAACGCAGTGGTGGGAACACATGCTGGTATCCGCATCGCTGCTCCCCTGCTCGGCGCTGATGCTGACATGTGTCAGAATGGAGGCTGCCTTTTCCTCTCTGGCTAATAGGGGAGTATGTCCTAGGGTGGTTCTTCACCTGTAGTGCTAATGGCAGTCCTGTTCAGAGAGGTTTCTTTTCAGATTCTCCAGAAAGCTGTTGTTATTCTCTCTCCTGAGTAACACTGTTTGGATAACTGACCAGCTACTAATGTCAGAAGGCAGAATACTGGTACGGGCATATAAGATGTCATTTTGTAATGCTCTGTTTGCACTGAGCCATGTACAGATAAAATGCAGAATATGCGGTTTGAATCCTCTGCAGACTCAGTCTGACCCTAATCCAAGGTGAACTTTGATCCTCTATTATTTAATATCAAAATGGAGAATAGCAATAGGAGCCTGAACACGTGAATATCTGTCTTCTCCAGGAGGAAATGCTATATGCCGTACATTTAAACTCAAACAGTGGTATGTAATGAACTGAAGAGTTCATGGGCTCAGCTCCTTAAAAGATAGTGTTGTTCAATGTGCAAATTCTGTTGTGGTGAATGTCACCTAACTGTGACCTTACACATACCAGTGCCACTCCTGTCTTTAATCAAGTTAGGCAATGATTACACTTGGGCAACTTTCAAGACAAGCAGACCTATGGACTCCAAACTGCAGAGCCTCTATGATCCTGATTCATGTGCCCTGATTTTGCACTACATCTTGTTTGAAAGGGAAATAGGATCATAGGTGAGTGTTTACCATTACACACATGGAGCAAATGATCAGAATTAATCAACGTTATTTACAGCAACCCTCAAGTTCAGCAGCCTGTCAAAGGGAGTGCAACAGGCGTTAACCAGGTGTCTGTGTATTGCCCTTAAGAGCAAGGCGTAGTGGCAGTGCTCCCACTGATCCTGGGGAACGTTTCCCTGCATGTCAATATTGCTGTGCTACTGCTGCAGTACATGTATTATCATTAATTTGGCATTAGTGAAAGTGAAATCCAGTGTACAGCACTGGGGAATAGAGATCCAAAGTTTCTTAAAAATGCTTAATATGACAAATGTAACACATACGTAAAATTATTATTAGACTATTATACGGTTTGTTCCCTGTGCATTGATATTGCACTATTGTTTTCTAATGGACTTATTTACATGACAGGAATATTAACTATGTAGGCTCTGCACTAAATGAGGGTGGTAGGCTGGTACACAGGTACGACATACGTACTCTAACCACCTATCTAATAGCATCTTCTTTCCTCAGAGACTTTTTCTGCTGCAGCTCTGAATCTTGAAAGAATTTTTCCTTATTTTAACTTTGCCTGTAATTGTATCACTTCAGTGAAGTTTTGCCCAAATTCACACTGGAATTGTGAACAGGATCAAAGTCTGTAGTGTAATTAAACCCATCCCACTCACAAGAATCCAATCTCTTTTCCGAAAGCTACTTCATATACACATAAAATGAGTTTGCTGGTATGTGCTAATGTCATCTGTTTCTCATTATCTATGCACTGAGACCTATATATGAGGAAACATTAAGTAAAACATTTTTATTAGACACTTTTAAACTACATAAGAAAATTTAGAAAGTATTCAACAAGTAGGGCAGTAGGTTAAGTGAACTAGCTGTACCCAGGGCAGCATTTGCACCCTAGATCATATGGTGTCACAGTGAGGCTGCACAATTTCAGATTTATCCAGCAATGACTGCATCCAGCTGTGTGGTAATAGGTTAAACTTTGACTTTGTAGCCAAAGAAGACAGATTAATTCTGGAGCCTAAACCTTGGGCCCTGTGACTGAGCTATCCTCTCTGAAAGTTTGCTTTCTCCAGAAGTCTTTCTGAAGACACCATTGATCACTCTGTCTACAAAATGACTGTGCAAACGTGTGCCAGTATTCTTGCAAAAATGCTACTGCATGCTTGGAATTAAAATAGTAGTGTTGGCATCATATACTGCATGGACTGCTAAACCCATTCTTCATCCTAATTCTATAATTTGGGCTTTCTGGATTTAGTGAATCTTAATGTTGCTCACATTCCTATGTAACTGCTCAATGATGTGGGTGTTTGGAGAACCATAAAGGCTTCATGCTTCTCACGGATGCTTCACAATCCCATAAATGTGGTTAGATGCAATTTTTTTTCTGTGCTATACTAGGAGGATTTCTCATTTAAAATGCCATTAGAATTTTTGGATGTAGCAAAAATACTGTAGCTTTCTGTGCCCTAATTTTCAGAAATATTTATCTCGTATTAGCATGGGAAAAAAGTCCAACTGGCCAAAGCCAGGCCAAATTGCAAGAGGCCAAAATGTAAGAAAATGAAACATCATCGTTGGGAATGTAGGCAGATAGAATGATGCACCATAATCTATACTTATTATTAATCAATTGAAAAATCACAGCTTCATGTGACACGGTAGAACTTTATCTGATTATCAGCAACACCATATTTACAAGTAAGAATTATTATTTTTAAAAACTTTTTAAGAATAGTAAAACTGTTTAACAAATGTGCTAGCACACTGGCAAGTAAGCTACTGCTCCCTGTGGTTTTGTACTTTATAAGTCCTCCTCTAAAATATGGCCAAAGGCCTTTCTTCTTAATAAAACAAATTGTGTTTGGAACTAATTTGTAGCTGATTAGTATCTCCAGAGTTCTCCATTCAGTCAATGACTTCCTATGATTAAGTATTGGCAATGCTACATATTTTTTTGCCTTCTCTGTTCTGTTTTGGTCCAACTGTATATACCAAATAGCAATAACAAAGCTATGACCAACTTAAATGATTCAGGGTTAAATTAATTCTGTTTCAAAAGGTCTAATCCTGTGAAGTACCAGCTAAATTTCTGTGGGAGCCAAAGTTACTCAATAAGCTTTTTTTTTTTTTCAAATGCAGGATATGAAATGTATTAAATTTTCATCTGATATCTGGCCAGTATTCTATTTTCATAAACTGCTTTATAATTTTAAGTCTTTCTTAGGCATCAAAATAAGATGGTGTCTGTCTTCTATTTTTAAATTAAAATTTAATAGGGAATTTGAGTTTACAGGAAAATAGAGCTTTCATCTCTGTTAGTTTTCAGGCAGGAACGTAATACTACTACTGATTGTGGTGGCATAGGAAGGCTTTAATACCAGTCATTTCTTATAACTGAAGGAGTACATCTGACCACACAGCTACCTTTCATTAGCACCTTTTTAATAATTTCAGTGCCTGCAGGTCAGCATATTTTGCATTGCTCCATTAGAAGTGATGGATGCATATTGAAGACAATGTTCTGCAGCTTTATTAAAAAAAAAATAATCAGATCTTTATCAGCTTGCTGTAAATAGGTAACACAGCACAGTTGACTCGAAGGAAAAAAAAAAAATCTATCTCCCATTTCTTCATCCATGAGAACTAAGGCCTCTCTGCCACTAGAGGGTGAGACAACTACAAACCAAATACTTAAGTCTTAGTCATTCCTGTAGAAGGTACAAATGCAAGTTAACATGCACAAAGAACCTTAGTTATTCATATTTAGAAGAGAAAGATGCATACTGTGGGCATAGGAAGTACTCATATGCTTAAAGCCAGAGCTGCAAAGAAATACAGGAACAATCTGTGATAATGAACAACAGTGGAACAAAACTCACTATCTAGACAATAGATTTGGGAGCCATAGTTACAAAAAATAAGTTCTCATCTTGATTCAAGTACTGAATCAAACTGTTCTGCTTCAAAAAAGAACTACTTCAGGCTTAAAATGTATCCCTTTTAGTAAAAAGTCTGAAAAAAGGTCTAGCTTCCTGTTTGCCTTTAAACTACACAATTTATACTGAAGATTTTCTTAGTTGCTTTCTTGTACTTCTTTGACTTTTCTAGTATTTCTTTCCTTTTACTACAAGATGGTCTGATGCAGTTGCCCTGACATATCTTTCAAAACTGTGAATTGTTTTGTGTAGTTTAGTATGGCAATGCATCTTGTCCTGGCAGAAAGCACTAATTCCTACTAATACGTCCAATGTTTCTTGACTAAACATTTTGCAAATAAATCATGTTTTGATGCTTGCAGAGTCCCTTAGAAGATCTTTTTCTCTGAAGACTTCCCTAACTCACAAAGAAAATATGCCATTCACATTTCAATTTACAAAAGCTACACGAAAATCAGAGATTTAACAAACCAATATGCTGTTTCTTCAGGAACAATATTTTGTGATTTAAAACAAAAATCAATCCCACAGCATGCTGTAACATCAAGTAATTTCTTTCTTTTTTGTTCTTACAAAGGTCTCTGAAGAATTCTGTCATTAAATATGTTTTGACAATGCCTGCTGCCTTGTCACTCTGTTGTTGCTTCAACATTCTGAAGGTCCAAATTCAACTTCCCTTTTTTCCTGAAGAAAGACTTTGATATTGAGTTTGTAAAAAATACTACAAAGTGCATGTATGGGGTCAGGAGAAACAAAACTATGTGTCACTAAGCGGTAGTAAAAGAAAAGGCAAAAGAGAAGAAAATATTAAGTATTGTAGAAGGAAATACTTAGTATCATAGACAGTTCTAAAATATCGCCTGGTAGACTTTAGTAACTTATTCAACTTATCTTAAATGAAAGATAGTTGTGGCAAGAAGTAGAGTGAAATGTTGAGATTCTAGTTAGAAAAGGGCAGCATACGTCTTTGTTTAGGGAATTACAATTTCATGCTACAGAACAACCAGGATTTTGTTGGAAGATTTTTGTGTTTATCAACAGCATTTCAATTTTAGGGAAATCAACTGCTGAGTTTGAAGTTACATGTAGGTTTTCATGTTTTCTGGCCTGAAAACTTTTTGTGCCCAGGCTTAGCTGAATGCCCAGATTTTGTTGGCTGCATACTTAAAGCATAAAACCAGTCCTAATTGAACCTTGTTGAAATAAATAGGGTTTAAGAACATATTAAGCTAATGTTAACTAGAAACTCAATCTCCTGTTTATATTGGTTTGCTTATGGTTCTTGTATAATATTTGCATAACTTCAGAGAAGTTAAAGAATGATTTTCCTTTTTTTAAAAAAGGTGTTATTAGACAAATGAATGCTTGCTATTTGTTATTTTTTGAAGATTTTAACTGAAAGGAAACAAATGATGGCATTCCCTTGTGCTGACATTAAAAATCCCTGGCCCCTTTCTATGGGCTCTTTTCTTTTAGTGTCCTAAATACCATAGAAGTAATAGAGCGTTTACAGTTGGAGGCAATGATTGCTGTCTTCATTTCAGAAGAGATGTTGAACTCTATCAAATAATTTTAACCCTCAAACCTATCCAAAAGCTTTACTAGGAGGTATAAGTGAAATCGCACAGAACAATCAGTTAGAATATTGTTTTGCTACTCTGAATATCCCATGAAAAGTATGGAGTACTAAAAGTGTTTTTTATTACAACATTAGCATATTTAGCACAGTTCCTTATTCTACTTAATCTTTAGCATCTTTCTGCTTAGTGATTTCTATAGGATTTGCAGCTATCCAAATGTACGTATTTGCAAGAATACATCCCAAGCCATTTTTTCTGGACAAGAGAACATAGCTGTTATAGTTGGGAAAACTGGAAATCTGTCCAACTTTTATCTCTTTCCATTACAGCAACAATACTAGATGTTAGCTGCCTACTAGTTTCTAAGGCTCAGAGCTAGACCTGATGCCAAATGAAATGACTAAACTTACTATTAAATTCAATCAGACTCATGATCAGTCTCAAACTACTGTTAGCAGGAGGGCCCTTTCAGTTGAGATGCAACAGCCATGGTTTGATTTTCAAGGGCAAAACTTGAGGTAAAAAGCCTGGTCCTTGTTTCAGTTTCTAAGGCATTGTTGCTGTCTCTCCCTAGAATCAAAATGCCAGAGGCTGAAAAAACACATCTGTATGACACCTGAAAATGGTGTTAAGGGAGGGTTGGTGCTGTTTAACTTGATTAATAGGAAAACAATTGCAAAATTCCTAGAAATGTCCATGTTAGCTGAAGGACCCATGCAAAAGAAAAGAGAATTCAGGCATGGCTTGTTCTCTTCCCATGATCTAATCTGGGTATTTGTGGTCCATTGTTGCACTGCTCACATGCGCCTACTTGTACCTGAACAGGCTTGTTACATTGCTGTAACAGAACTCTTCTCATCGAGGGTAAGCAACGGAGGGGCTCTGAGGCTACGGTAGAGGGAATGATCTCCCCAAGCCCAGGCCTGACTGTGTGAACACTCATCTTTTCACCATGGTATGGTTGGTGGAACCATAAGCTTCTGCGTTTTTGCCAGCTTCCTTCAGACTCGTAACTAAATTAAAGCTGTTCATATGTTTTCTTGCAGCACTTTTGCAGGCTAGCTGAGAGAGAAAACCATTTAAGCACCATTTTCCTTCACGCAATGTCCTCCATTGTGCAGAGCAGTTCCTCAGGCTCTCTTGCAACAGAAGTGCTTGTTGTTTTGGTGCCACTTCACTGCTCTGGGATTTTGGGAAGTTTTCTTACCCTGTCTGAGCTCCTTCTCTTCTCTCTGTGCAGCTTGGCCGCCAGCTTTAGCTGATTTGACATTCCTTCCCACAGAAACATGAATAGGAATGGCAGGTAGCAGCACAGTGGTTATCTGTTGCTTATTTCAAATGTGGCTGTCAGATAAAAGCTGAAAATACTATTTTGCAAACAGCACCTCCAGACAGGCTATTACAGGACTGAGCAAACAACTGGAAAAAAACCCCTACCATCCATTTTCTGAGACCTTGAAAATAAGGGTAGTTTTATTATACTTGTATGTTTTAGGGTTTGACAGTATTTTTAGGCCTGAAGAACTCTGTGATAAACATTTGAATTCATCATTCTAACAGTTTTCAACTTTCAAAGTAAATTATTTGTTTTAAAGGTTGAACATGTCACATGGTAATAGCATGTAACCAGCAGCCACGAAATGTTTAAGGAATCACAGGAGACAGAGAAATCTCAGTAAGCAAAAGATAATGACTAGGACAGCAGAGCGCAAACAGTAAAAACAGACGAGATGGGGGGGAGAAACTCCAAAACCTTAGTTATACTTTATCATATATTTTTGGATCACGTTATAACATCACAAAGATCATGCCTGTCATCTAAACTCAATCTGAAAAAGTGTTTTAGTCAGACTTTGACTTACAGAAGTGACAGAAGGAAATAGATGGTAAGACAATGGACCAAATTCTGACTGTGGTTGTACATGATGAATTGGTAACAGGAGGTTTAAAATCTATGTTTACTCATTTGTTTTTTGTGGTATGACACTAAAGCCCAACATGCAATTTTTTCAAGGTTCTCATTCTATTTCCTTTTTCTAGCCAGATCCAGCTCCAGGCAGAGGAAAGGTTTAAATAACATAGTTTACTAGGAAGAAACCTTCTGGAGGGAAACCCTCCTACTATGAATCTGACACATTTTTTATGGGAAAGGCATTATTTTTAAATTTAAAAAAAAACCCATCAAACTATTGACTATGAAATTTCTAGACAAATACCCAAAATGCACTCCCTTTATTTGGTACGCTAAGACAAAACACAATGGCTTAGTAAATTTTTTGAAATATACATATAAGGAGCTGGCTTCTTACTGCACTGTACCTTGGAGAACCATCTACTGTGCAAGCTGAACTCAAACTTTAAAAATTTTACCATTGCAAACCGTCAAGTTTTATTTCCACTTTTTGCTCACTTTGAGGGAAAAAAACATAAAATTCTTCATTATGTTGTAAGACACTGCAGTGTAAGTAGAAAGTATATTCCTACAATCTAGACTAAAAGAACAAGTCATACTAGCTTTGACATGTGATGTATGTTTAATGTCTGAGGTCTATTGTTATAGAATATATGGAATACTAAGGTATCTGCACCTAGGTTATTGAAGTTCGTAATGACATGCAGCATCACAGTGTTAATATAACTAATGACATTATATATTAAACACTGTATACCCTATTATATACTTTATATAACCCATTCAATTCAAAATAATAACTGCATCTCTCAGTTTTTGCTGGAAACAGACTACACCTAATTAGGACACTATGGATGAAATGTTATTGTTTACTAATGATATATTGCTGGTGCATTTGGATAAGTCTTGTACTCTTACTGCATATGAATGAAGATAAGACATAAAACATTTAGGAATATGGATAAGCAGGCTGGAAATACCAGATACCTAGGCAGAGTAGAAATGTTGAGGGGACACAGAGGTTAGAATGAACTCCCATCTACAGGGGAAGCAGTACCGATCAACTTAACAAAATCAGTTTTCGTCCATATATTGAGATAATTCTGTGAAACTTTCCATATATGCATTATCTATAGGTGAAATTAGGCTCAGCTCTTGTAAAGAAAATTGAATTGTGCTGCCAATTATTAATATTGGCTATTTACTTACAAATGCTTTCAAATTAACCTGAAGTTCACTTGCTAATAAATGGGAGAAACATAAATCCAGTATCCATTGGCGGTGCTAGGGGCTTGCAAAAGTAACAACCGATCCAAAGGTGCTTGCTGAAGCCTGTTACTGGGAGCTGAATCTTCCCATTTAGACATTCAGTGTGTATTTCTTGCCTATGCATTTAACTACAGATGTTTTAATATCCACTATGGCTTAATCCTAAAGAACTATAAAATGTGTAGATTACTTACACTGCATGTTTGTTTTAAAAAAAGTAATAATACCTAAAAGTAACGCAGCACTTCCATACTCTGATCTCTCTAAAGGCACTTATCTGGAGGCTTGAGCTTGCAATTAATTTAACAAGGAGCAGAACCAATGAATACTGTTTTCCTACGAATTTGTCTCATGACCTGCAATGAAGTACAAATCCTGTTCCAAACTTCTGGAGCGTTTCTTTCCTGTGTGGATTGCACTGGACTGCAACTGATGTGCTGTGGCTGCCTTTCCCACCAAAGGGGCTTCTACTCATCAAGCTATTTCTACAACATTTACATATTATTAACAAGATTAAAGACTCTACTTTTCTGCTGGGCAATGGATGCAAAAGTTACTAGGAGAGGGCAGGCAGATGACATAAATCTTGCTTCCTTAGAGAACTTGTCGCAGGCATTAAAATTCTAATAATACTTTGTGATTCCTAACGGGTTTTATAACAACAAACAGTGGCAGATTCTTTATTCATGAGGGTAGACCCTATTACCCACTCAGGGAAGAAAAAGTGCTAGCCCATTATTTTGGTTATTAACAATTACTATTTAGTATACACTCCAGCACTGCAGGGAAATCAAGAGGTGCAGGCCCAGCCCCAAGGACTTTCCATACTCAGGTACTGAATTTGGTGTTCAGTGTTTGGTACCAGCCAGATGGATGTAAATGACAGTCTCTGACTCCAGCTGTTCTACAAGAGGTGGTACTAGATTTTTCTGCAAGTTAGCCCTTGGAGCTACCAAACAGCTACGGCCAACCCTTGCCTTTATATGTAGATAGCATGATCTATTTTTCCATAAAAAGCAATGACCTGTATATGTCTCGTGCAGGGAAGGTAGTGAGGCTTGCGACAGATAATAAGGAGTGGGAGGGAGGGAGGGAGGGAAGGAAGGAAAAGAAACAAAGGGTGGCAGAACACTGCTGTTTGTGGCATGACAAACAGGGAAAGGAGCAAAACCTACAGATGGTAGCTAAGTCTGTCACTGGAGAAGCAAACTAAGTTGTTTGGCCAGAGTAATGCCAGAGAACAACTCTGAAAATAATGTTTTTTTGATACCCTAACGTGAAACCAAATCGATCGTTTAAATGAGATGTCTATTGCAGCGTATTGAGAAGGAAAGATTTTTCAAAAGTCTTTGAAGTGTTGCTCTGTAAATCTTGGCAAAAGTTTCATCTTTGTAAAAGTATTATATGAATGCCTTTCTACAGTTTAGAAAAACTTTCAGGTAAATGTGCTCAAGCTTCTTGAAAGAAGATATCTGCACACACACTGATGCAGTGCACAAAACTACCGATGAGCAGATGAGCTACAAAACGTACTGTTTCTTTGTGCTGCATAGAGACTGAGAATTATAAATAAAAACTATTGGCAGATCATGAGATCTGGGATCAGTATATTCTCTTCCATAACTATGAACAATTGGGAAAAGCAAAACATAAAGATAAAATAGTAACTCAATTAGCTGACTTCATTTTCATCTATGATTCATTCTGTTTGGTAACACTCTTCTACCAAATATGGGAATATCTGAGTTCTGTGTTTTGGAGTAAATGTAAACAGACAAATTTGTCATTTAAGTAACATTGAATGTTTAATTGCCAGATGTTGACTGCTTCAAAAGGTGGCAAAAATTAAAGGTTTTTGTAGAGCAGAATAGTTTCATAGTAATGAAAATGGAGATAAGATTTTTTTGGGGAATGACTTTCAGGACTCTGAATGGTTAGAGAAAGGAAAGTATCACGGAGATGTTGGTAGGCTTCCCTTGTATCAAATCTTTCAAATGAACGAAGAAGCACAAAAGATCTAATTTAGAATAGAAGAAGTTAAATATCTCAGAATAATGGAGTATTGCTGGCAGCTTTCCACCGTGGCCTACTGATGTCAAAGTAATGACTAAGGTATCATACCAGATCTTAGAAATGAATGAAGGATAAAACAAACAAGTGGCAGTTGGAAATGATTAACTTAAAAAATAAAGGTAAGAAGGAGCAAACTGATACTGCATAAAAATGTATGAAAAAACATGAAAAGAAATCCTGAGGTAGTTTGAGTGGATCTGCTATTTAATAACTGGAAATAATAAGTTTGGTTAGGACTGCTTTCCTGTGTTTAGTGTCCTGGAATCCTTTTTTTTGGGAGGTGTAGACAGAGGTCACATAAGTCATAACTGAATAGAACAAAATGGGAAGGAATAGTAGTAGAGCAATCACCACTTTTAACTGCTGTGAAGTGTGCCCTGAATCTGTCAGCAGGATTTCTGTTTTTGTTTTTCAGAAGAAAAAGTATAGCAAAACAGATCAAACCTAACATTTTTTGTCTGGGTCCCCATCATTCACTGAAGGAAATTACAAACTTATTTTATGTGATTTTTATGGCCTTCCCCCTTCCCCTCAATTCTGTTTTATTCATTAATTGCAATTCTCAGTTTTTGTTCCAAGCTTCTTAAACTGGATTATCACCTTTTCATTCCAATATTCTCTCCTAGTTGCCTATAGTTATCACTACCTTTTTATAAGGGTTTATTTCGTAACCTTTTGATCTGCTTTAGTACTTCACTAACCGTACTTTATAACACAGCCATAATTATTTTTCCTTACGAAGAAGTTCAGTTTTGTTTTCAAGCTCCTGAAAATTTTTAATTTAAATTGCCTACACATTCATTGAACTCTATTTACGGCCCATCCTACAAACACTGAGTTAACTGTAGTTAAACCCATGGTATTTTCAAGTTTCAAAATTAGATTTATAAAGGTTTATATGGGAAGAGTGACTCGTACAAGGTCACAAATAGAAATTTCAAAGAAGGGGAACATTTAAATGAAGAATCTCAGTTAAAAAAATCTAAATAATTTTACAATTTAGAGCCATAAAAAAAATAATCTATAAAGATATTAGGGCAATAGGAGCAAGACTGTGAAACACTTTAAAAAAAGTCATGTCCTATTGTGGGTGCAAATGGCTGACACGTGACCAGACATTGTCAGCATGGGTTTGTAGCTTGTTTCTTGGCCATTCCATGATGTGGAAATTCAGCATAATTGAGCAGGAATGTGACTTCATTAAAGATGCTATTTCTCAGCAACCACAGTAGATATTTATTTCCTTTGTTAAGGTAAAAATCCATTTTAACTTAAATGATCCAGGCACTATAGTTTTTCATGTTTCACTCTTCCATTGTGTTTTAGGCCTTAACAATGTCTTAGACTAAATGTTCCCAACATTTTGGAGTAAGCTCTTGCCCTTCTTCTTTCCTTTCCCCAAGCTGCATATGGCTGTCCTGTGATTTGGCTTTTTTAGACTTAACACAGTTAAGTATTCTTTTGGAGGGTCACCAGAAATGCTTCAGTCTTCCAAGATTTTGTTTCTTAGCTTGCTAGCAAATTTTCAATCTTGAGAAGGCATGTGGAGTTGTCATTAATTTTTACTGTGAAAATGTTTGGATAGAGATTGCTTTTGGAAAGTGAGAGCTGCACAAATAAGAGTGGTGGTAGTTCCCTTTGGCTCCAAGTGATGACAATTCTTGAGTTAGAGTGCAGCTTTTCTAAAATATTTGAATGATAATTATCCTGAATTCATTGTCACAGGAATAGCATATAAGCGCAAGTAAAGAAAAGTACACCTCTGCAAACCACTTGGCACTGATAACACAGGTAAGCAGCAAACTCTCAAAGCCTGAGTGTCATCTGCATATTCCTTGTTTGCCATTTTCTTCCCCAGAGGATCTTCCAGGTAAAACAGTCAAATATTAGTGTGGAAGTCCAGTAAGATACAGAACTTACTTATCTGATAATGCCATTTATGCAGACTTTTACCCCTTCTGCAGCCTACTCCTGTCCCAGGGCTCCAGGGAAATGTGTCAGATTTGCTGTCCACCAACTGTCACTTACTTTTAGGTACTTTGTCCTAGTAGCTCTGTGCTTGGAGTTAAATGCAGCTTTTCTCCCCTTTTAGAATCATAGAATAGAATCATAGAATCCTCCAGGTTGGAAGGGACCTTTAAGATCATCGAGACCAACCATTAACATAACACTGCCAAAACCACCACTAAACTATGTCCCTAAGCACCATGTCTACCCATCTTTTAAATACATCCAGGGATGGTGACTCAATAACTTCCCTGGGCAGCCTGTTCCAATGTTTGATACCACTTCTGTGAAGTAATTTTTCCTAATATCCATCTTAAACCTCCCCTGGCGCAACNGGTCCATCAATCCAGCCTGTCCAGATCCCTCTGTAGAGCCTTCCTACCCTCAATGAGATCAAGACTCCCGCCCAACTTGGTCTGCAGACTTACTGAGGGTGCACTCGATCCCCTCGTCCAGGTCGTTGATAAAGATATTAAACAGAACAGGCCCCAATACTAAGCGCTGGGGAACACCACTTGTGACTGGCTGCCAAGTGGATTTAACTCCATTCACCACCACTCTTTGGGCCCAGCCATCCAGCCAGTTTTTACCCAGCAAAGAGTACGCCCGTCCAAGCCATGAGCAGCCATTTTTTTCCAGGAGAATGCTGTGGGAAACAGTGTCAAAGGCTTTACTAAAGTCTAGGTAGACAACATCTGCAACGTTTCCCTCATCCACTAAGCAGGCCACCTTGTCACAGAAGGAGATCAGGTTTGTCAACCAGGACCTGCCTTTCATGAACCCATTCTGTCTGGGCCTGATCACCTTTTATCTTCCCATCCTTTGCCTTGGAACATCTGACACCTAACCAGAGAGCTCTGAGGGGATGTGCTCTGGAAGACCTTGGTTTCCTCCCAGGACATTTCCCCTTCACACCACAACACCTGAGCAGGCAATTAGCCAGCTGTGCTTCTCTGCTCCTCTCCTGACAGCCTAGAGATGCTCTGACTTTCCACAGACCTGTTTGTGGGGAAAGGAAACATCTATTTCATGTGGTGCAGGTCAGGCTGAGCCAATTGTTGGAGTCTTGACAGCATGTGTGTTTAAAAGTGAGTGTGAATATTTCACAGTAAAATATGAAAAGTCTACTTTGTGGTCTTTTAAAAATATTTTTGGCACAGCAAAACAAGTAAGATGGGAGACAGGCTTTTTGTACGGGATTACTTGGTGCTAGTACAGCATTTTCTCCTTGCCAAGTTTTTGGTTAAGTAGGAAAGTGTATTTCCTTGATTATGACGAGGCGAGACACTCTTTAAATAGAAAATAAATTTTATCGCCATCTGCAGAGCAATCTGATGAATTAAATGAGGAGTTATGAAAATCTTCTGTTGGCTCTTTTTGAATAAGCAAGTTCATAGGGATTTTATAAATCCAGAACTGGATTTTTAAATATGTCTCCCTCAAAATTTATCACAAAATAGTTTGTTACACAGTGATAACCTTGGTCAGATTATATATTCCTTTTTGATGCTTTGTCCTAATCTGATAGATATATACACACACAAAGTATTTTAAATAAGATTTTAAAAATACCGATGTGAACTTACATTTACAGGAGGAGTCCTGATCTGCCAGTCTTCTGTCCCATGTCAATTATGGTAAATGGTGGTATTGCATATCAACATATAGTAGTCCATTTTGACCACATAGTCTATACTATGTCAACATCTATAATGAATGTGCAGTAGCAAAGATATGAATCTAAAATCTAAAGTTTACTGGCCTAAATTATGCTATCAGAAGTGATGGGAAGACTGTAGCAAAGGATCAGAAAACCAGACTGGTCTAGGCTAAGGCCCTGCCAGCACCCTGAAGAACTGTGTTCAGTCTGCTCAGCTGTGGTCTGCTGCGTGATCATGGGCAAACTATTTAGTCTGTCCATGTCTCGGTTACTTGCCTATAAAATGGGAGAGGACACTTCAGTTTTATCTTCTGTTTAGTCTGTTGATGTAGAAGAAAAAGGCCTTTTCTAATGCACATAGTACCTACCACAATGAAGTCCTGACCCCTTTTCTAGACATATTATAACATGAATAAGACAAAATTATTCTGCTATGTTGCTATGAGATTTTAAACCCATATATCTGCACTAGTCATTTATTTTGAACAGTTTGAGACACTTCAGGTGTTGGCATTCATATATCAGCAATCAAATATAGCAAAAATCACACCTTATCACCAGAAACCCTATGTCTTACTCAGGTTTAACAAGTAACTTCACAAATTAAAACAAGAGCTTAGGTACGCCAGCAGCTATAAACATCTGTTTAAACATGTTAGGGATTATTAGGGCAGTACCTCAGCCTTGTTAACTTGAAGTGTGAGCCAGGTTTGCAGTCCAAAGCAAGCATAAGAACTGTGATGTAGCAAAAAGAAGGGAAAAACCTTGTTCTTGCAGAGTGAAGATTAATTGGACATATACAATAAGTACACACAAGCCTTTAAACTTTCATTCAAATCTATTCCAGCCACAAAAACACAGCTGTTCAAGCTAACAAAGCATTATAGGTCTAGACCCGCAAATGAGCACATGAATGGTATTAGAAATTAAAACCTGCAGTAAAAGTCTTAGGCCACAGTTTGTCACATCTGTACACGGTCAGATCTCACTGAAAATAATGCCAAGTTCAGAGTCAGACTTTGGTGTTCATTATAAATGCACTCCAAAATTGTATGATTGAACAACAATCAGTCTTGGGTTCTCAAAATTCCAATATAATGCTGTGGGATTAGGGAAGCTGAGACACAGCCAGTAAGAATTAGTTTCTCATGCAAAAAGATACCCATAAGTGTTTTTTCTTTCTTTTTAGAAAAGATGAGGACAACATATCTATTTCATTCTACTTCTTCTCCAGTACACTTTTATGCCTTAACCATAGTGGAAATACCTTTGCCAAAGCCTCTACTTCATCCAAGCAAAATCTCATGACTGGTGGTGTTATCATTCTGAAAGTGGTAGGCGTCCTTCCTTTAAATCTTGTTCTGCCGGGTCTCCTTGATTTTGTGCTTTCCAAGCTCTTTCCGTTAACCAGGCAATCTGTCCTTCAAGAGTGGCTGCTGTGCAGATGACGTGCAGATCCATCTTCTCACTCTTTCATCTTCACACCTGTTTCCCTCCATCCAAACTAAAGCTTTAGCTATTCTGACATGATCTTATGATTGTTTGGATTTTAGTTTTTATGTAAGATGGCTGAAACAAAGCCCTTAGTGTTTTCATCATGGTGCTTCTTTCCTCCTTTTTAATCATTGGGAACAAAATTAGCCTTTATCTGTCATTTATGCAGTAATCATTTAATCAGCATTTCTTCGTGGTCCCCACATCTAGGTGATAGTCAAATCTTGCATAATTTTTCGTAACTAATTGAGATTTCTCTTTATCTATTCATTCACACAACTGGAACTTATAATTAAATTACTTAATTGTGTCAATGTCCCTTTCAGTTCTGTCTGGTTTATGTCTGCTCAATGTGCTGTTAAATGTTTTTCATTCTCATTTTGTTCACGTCTCAACTCTTTAAATCCATCTAACTTCATTTTCTTTCCTCACACCATATGCAAACTACTTCTGTAACTTTCATGTTTACTGATCAATCTTTGGGTAGTTTTCAATTTCAAATGAGATCATGAAATTACTTTCTATGAAAAAGCAGCCTCTCATTTACAGCCTAATATTGCATATAAATAAATATATGTACATCTATTTTTTAGTAGATTGTTATCCAGAATCATGTTTTAGGGAACCTAGGTGTTTTGCTGCACTGTAGTCTTCAAACAGGGTGGGTAGAATAATGTGAAGAATAGATGAGACAATCAAAAAAAAGGTGTGAGAATGGAGTATTAGAAAACCTTGCAGTGAAAAACTGTCTGAATTTAAGAAACGGAAGGAAAATGGTACAAGCAAGTATTTCACACTTCTTTGTGTATGTTGTGATGATGAAGAAGAACAACAACTAGACACTTAAAAATGCTAGAAATCTACCATCCGTATCTTGAAGTGCCAGGGGAAAGAAAAAAGACAAATCACTGTCGTAGAAATATGCTTAAGCAGTTTGCCAAGAAGCAAATTTTGCTGCAGAGTTCTTAAATGATTCAGTGTATCCTCTGGTTTGAGAGAAGTACATTTTATTTTATTCCTGTGTCAAGTTATCTATTCAATTTCTTAAATACATCCTTTTTTTTTATTAGGAAAAAAACAACTTCCTTAAATGCTGGAGGAATAAACAGCTAAGAGAATTGTCTGTTTTCTGTATACATTGATTGTGAGGATGAGTATTTGAAAGGACTAGTATTGGGAAGACTTTTAGCAGTAATTGTCACTTTAAAAATGAAATTAATGAGTACAGAAACTGTTCTGGACTGTAATTCTTCATCATAGACTTCTACTTATGCCTTTTTGCTATAGTGTTTTGGAAGAATGTAAGGCAATTCATGAAAACTGTTATCTATCAACAGTGATTTGGTGGAAGGTATATGGAAGCTGTCAAAGGATCTAAATCCTCTCTGATCTACTTTGCAACTCAATCTGTGTATTCTTCACTGCACTCATGAATGGGCTAATTTTCCACAAAAGACTACTTTGCCTTTCTTGTTCCTTTTGAAATATTAATATTCACATTTGAAAACAAAAGCAGACTTATTCTGATGTTGCAGATAGCATTCTTACAAAGGATGTTCACATCTCCTAAAAGAGCGGTTCCAACTTGATCATTTTTCTAGCTGGAGCCAGTATGATAAATATGTGACAACTGTGGGAGAACATAGCCAATTTTCCTCAGAAAGACTGACCGGCACATCTGTACAGTTGCTCAAATATGACAACAATCAAAATCTAGATAAAAGTTCTTTGACTTTCAATTCTTGAAATGTGAATTTTTGGACATGCCCCCTCCCCCCCATCGAACCCAACAACAACAAAAAATCCCACCAAATTCTGGGTGTAACCAACGATTTTATAAATAAAAATTAATTACTCACTAGCAGTGGGTAATTAGCAGTGGGTGATTAGCTTCCCTAATCTTCAGAAAAAAATTAAAACAGTAAGCTTGATCAGGCATAAGAACACCTGAAGAAGTTTGTTTGAAAACAGATCTGTTCCCCAGTGCAGATCTCATTTACCTTCAAGAACTCAGATACTAAAAATAGCATTGAGTCTTACAAATTGGTAAAGTGGTTATTCTAATACAACCTCCAGAAAACTGAGTGTGGTTACTCTCTATATAGTAGTAGAACTGGGCCAGAAAATACAGAAACAAGTATCTGAATGGTATTTCAGCATTAGAAAAGTGATGTGTTGTCACTTGCTGAATTTAGTAGTGGGATGCCGAGAACGCCTCTCTGCCTTATACCATGCCTGAATAATGAGATTTGTTTGATTTGTACCCATAAATTCAAGATAAAAGATGAGTTTGGCTCTCTCACAAAAACAAAGCAAAAAATGTAGTTGAACATTATTCAAAGAAGGTATTAAAGGCAAACAGGAAAATTGCAAAAACAGTGCTGCTTAGAGTGATGCATTTGACAATTCTGATTTTGACAGATTGAGTTGGTTCTTTTCAAGCACTTAATTCACGGCTTGCTCTGTTTTGAAATTTAATAATCTAAGCATGTTTAAAAACTTAATGACTGATTTTTTTATAGTCAAATTTAAATTCAGGAAAAAAATGATGAGTGCTCTAGTACAAAAATAACACAGCTAATTTCAATACCAAAAGTCAATGTAATGTCTAATGTACAAATTACAAGGTGTATAGTAGAATAATTTTTTCTGATATTGTTTTTGGTCATAGTGATACAAAGTTTTGTAAAATTGTTAAAGTATGAAATTGGAAAAAAATCACAACTGATGATAAATTTGAACAGGAATAACACAAAATTTTTCAGTATTAGCCAGCAATTTTAGGAAAGTGATGAATCCTGTCAATCCTATTCATTACTAAAAGTGGCAAATCCTGCCTTCTGATAACGGTACATGCATGTCCAAACACCAGCTAGCATATTCAGACAATCATTTTTGTGCCTTTAGGCTCCACCCTTCCTCAAACCTCTCCTTTACTGTGATATCTACAATAAATTTGCAAGTTATTAGTTTGCTGATACAGTGATATCACATACTATCTTGTGCATCAATAGTCTGTACTTTCTCTTCCAAGCATCTGTATCCTTCTCGTAGTATTTTTTTGAATTTACAGCGAGAACCACTTCTGTTTTGTACGGTCCCTTGCACAGTGGTCCACAGCAAGTACTTGTAGTTGCTATGGTAACATAATAGCTATCAAAGAATATTGCAGTCTAAAAAGCATGATTTGGAAAACATGTCATAACAACATAATGTAGATTTCCTTTCTTAGGGAGCACTCCTCTGTTTTTTGCTTCTGGTAGCCACCAACCTGCTTACATAGTAATCATGAATTCATCCTTGGATTTCAGATAGGATGGCACGGGTTGATGCTGACCGGGTGAATTAAGAGTGAATTCATGAAAAATAAGGAAAGCAAGACTTTCTTGGAAGCATGTATCATGGTACTGAACGTGTTGAAATGGACAGCGGTGGCTGTTGAGTGAAATGGAGCAACAGGTTGTTAAAGGAGTACTGAGTTTCTTAACTCTCATGTTAAGTGAAGGGGGACAAGGAGAGACTTGCACAGAAGGAATCAGAGCCACAGCGAAGCAAGAAAGAAATAAAAGTAGGCAATTCCTCTTTGTATCAACAAAGTAGAAAATTCCTCTTTGTATCAACAAATGTGCATTTTTTTTCTTTGCTTTTATCATACACGGGAGTTATTCTCCTCTACCCCCCTACAGAGTGTTTGCTTATTTCACACTTTGCTGTGGCCTGCTCAGGAAGTCATCTTCGATGTTTGCAAATGAGTTTCATATGTTGTTGCATACCTTCACAATTTCTGACCTTGTATAGTTAAACCACTAAGCATATTTTCATTGTCAAACTCAGAATAGAGGCAGGCTACTGACACATATTCCCATATGCTATGGTGCTGGGAGGAAGATACTTCATAGGGAAGACTTTAAAATGAATATAATGAGGAAGATGCAGAGGAAAATATGGTGCATATTTACATTGCAACTCCAACAACAAATTAAAGTGGAAAACAAAACAGAAAGCATGTTTGCAGTATGTCACCCTAAAGGATATCTTTAAGTTGAAATATTAAAAACATTCTCAGTAACAGCAGACTACGCCAGTTTAAAACAAAGCCCGAATTTGTCATACCGCAACAGTTCAGAGTGGTGTATTCAAAGCAATTCCAAACTACTTTAATGTCTTCTAAACCTGCGGTCTGCTTTTGTTTTTTCCTTTTTCCTAACCTTTCCCCTTTTTCTCTCTCCTCTCTCTTCCAAATGCCTCACATTGTCTGGGTTCCAATTTATGATGTTGATCTATCTGAAGTGTCCCTAGTCAGGGCATAAGGAAAAAATGTTATGTCTATTTTTCATGTATTTCTTTTATGATTAAAAATTACTTTCCTCTCTATAGAAGGCATGGGATTTAATCAAATATTTGGATAATTAAATTTACCCTCCTAGCAATGGAAGATTCTATTGCTTTGCTTTAAAATCATAATTTAAAAGATGCTTTATAGCTATAATTCGTTTGCATTTTAGCACCTAGAAACTGAAGTAGGGCCCTCACTGTGCTAAACAGTTTATGAATGCATAGAATTAAAACTTGGAAGGCTTAGAGCTTGGGATTTTTACTGTTGACTGCAACACATCAAGGATTTCACCTGTAACGAAAAACATTCCCTGCCCCAAAAACCCTTACACTCCTAATGAGCAAGACAGAGTCACAAGGGGAGGAGATAAAGGCAAAGTGGTTCATGGTGATGAAGCAGATCCGCTACAGAACAGAGAACGGGTCCTTCTGTCTCCTGACACAGCGCAGTGCCCTGGGCATGCTGCCTCAACACATAATTAACTAGTAAATCTTTGCAGCACCCTCTGAGAAACTGGGTAAATTAGACTGCATTAAATACTTTGCTGATTCCAATGCCGATACAGCTTGCTTAAACCTTCCTTAAATATCTCTGCGCTATATTCCAGCCTGCCTGTATTCTTCCTTCTGGGAATCTGTGGGGAGTTGCTTCTGTTTTGAAAAATGATTCCGGGAAGGAAGGCTTGATTTGGACCCAGGCTGGTATAATGTGCTCTTCAAAAAGAAGGGAATAGGAGAAGAGAAAGGTGACTACCTAATTTGTGGTGAAGAGTGTGGACAGTGCCGTTGATCACAAAGACCTGTAGGCATCTGGGAGGACAGGACTAACCTTTACTGCAGGGGAACTCTCACGTGCAGTGAGATCTGTTACAAACTTCTATTGGACCATCCATCCAGGCATCCCAAAGCAGGAGAAACACCATGGAAGAAAAAGATACAGAATGCAATCTAAAGATGGATCCTAAGTGCTTCCAAGCTTGTTTTTACTGCTCTGAAACCTATAAAAGTTACCATTAGAAACTGCTTCT
This sequence comes from Burhinus bistriatus, assembly GCA_013397275.1. Taxonomy (NCBI): domain Eukaryota; kingdom Metazoa; phylum Chordata; class Aves; order Charadriiformes; family Burhinidae; genus Burhinus; species Burhinus bistriatus. The sequence continues at coordinate 553,632 of VYXH01002820.1, read as the reverse complement.
GGAATTGATATCCTTTTCCTTTTCATTACAAAATTCTCATAATTACGGTCTTGGCAATCAACAAATAAATCATAGGACATTTTTCCCTTGAAGTTATTTTCATGTTAAAGTGCAAAACTGGAAAAAACTGGGCCGAATTAATCTTTGGTGTCACTGTGCTAGCTTCAGTCTGGTCTGAGCTAGACTACATTTTAGCCTCTTCAATCACTTTGGAAATACCCAGTCATGATGTGAAGCACCAGTTATGGTAGGACTATTACACCAAGGGTTTTCAGGTACACTGGAGTGCTGACAGGGATGGAAGAGTGGATTTTACAGGAAGTAAAAATAAAAATTACTCAAAGTTTTAAAAGGTCTTTTAGATATAACATCCCAAATGATAGTTTTGAGGAAGGTAAACTTGGGCCACAGATTTCAGGATTTTTTTCCTTGAAAGTTTAAAACTCGGGAACAAATATTAAGAAAGTTGGTTTCATTTGTTTGTCTTTTTGGTAGAATGAACCTCTTTCTCAATTGCTCTTAATTTCTGCCTTATTGCTAATTTCTTTCTTATCATTTAGTTATATAATTACTTCTAATATTAGAAAGGTTTGAACAATACACTCATGATGTACTCTGGCTATTCCTCCTTCTCCCTTTCACCATCCAGGAGACTGAGATTAGCAACATGCTTATGACCTACTTGCAGATTTCTGCCAGTAGCAGCTTGAGGTCGGATGGATGGGATATTTCTTCTTGGGACAACAGGGTATCTGAACTCTTTGGAAATCTTGCAAGGTAGTCCATTAACCATGCATATTTCTGCAGAATTTGGGCTGGGACACTCTGTAAGGCTACTCTGACTTGCTATGTGTTGGTCCTGAAAGTGTCCATGCCTGCTCTTAGCAAAGCAGTTTGACTCTAGTTTCCTCTGTTTCTTTGGAAGAGATGCTACTTGAGTTACCTATTTCCTATAGGCTAAGAGGATGCTCATGGACAAGTATTGTAGCTCAGCGGACACAATAGTGGCTAAACTGTGGAAATCTAATCCTGGGTCTCTTTTTAACAGTCCTTAAAATAACATTTTTTTGATCTAGTCTCATTAACCCCAAGTCTTTTACATGCTTTCAGCTGAACCTTCACAGTAACTTAAATACTTCTAATTTCTTAAAAAACACACCTTGACTGGTTAAAGTATCTTTACTCCCCTGTAGAACTCCAAATTTGCTGCTGTAGACCATGGAATGTAATTTTATATTTGTATCCATATAAGTGCACAAAGTATCTGGGGTGTGGTACAACTCAATAAAAGAAGTAAAATACAGTGGGATGTTGGAGCCATATAAACATTGTATCTAAGGATATGGCAGAGAAGTACTCTGACATAGACTATATTATTTGGAGACAAAAATTAATTTACCCAAAATGAAAACTCAGTAGCTTGATTGGTGATCATTGCTGATTGCTTTTAGGATCTAGAGTTGTGGTGTGGTACCTTGCTAATTTAAGCCACTCTCCATTTTCACTCAATGAAATCAAATTGCTTCCATAGAAATTTAATTTTTATTTCTTTGAATACTATATTTTTGTTTTTACTGTAGTGCTTATGACACTGTATGGATGATACCCAGAAGCAATATGTTGGATTAACTGCTAGCAAGATGACACTCAGTTTCCAATTTAGAACCATTTATGTATGTGAAGATTAGTGCAATATTATGATTATTTTCAACAGTGACATTAATTTCAGTATTCAATTGCAGTTGAATTGTAGATGTCCAAATAAAAACATATGTTCAGACCCCTTTCTATGTGATATAAACGCAATATTTTAAATAAGCAAAATCCTAAATTGCTTCCTAACACAGAATAATGTGTCGCTATACTTGAGTGATCCAGGCATGGATTAATCCACTACAGGTAGCCTGGAAAAACATGCTGTGGACAAGCCCTCAGCTCTAAGAAAGCACGTCTATGGAATTTTCCTAAAATTTAGCTTGAGCTATTGAATGTTTGGTATGCAAAATGAGAAAAGGAAACAAAGGCTAAATGGAGTAAAATTTAGTCCTGCTCAGATTCAGTAAGAAGATATAACTTGTGTACCACCTATCTGCTGCATAAACCCTCAAAAAGTGATAAACTGAAATGTCAGATATAATTACACTTTTATATAAAACTTTCATGCAAGATTTAATTACCATATTTTGTGCATGCTCATGTGCTGTGTGGAAATCTGTAGGCTACTTTATCTGTTGGCTTGATCTAGAGGAATAATGTAAACAAGTTACTTTATTTTTTTTAAAAGCCTTACTGGTAGTGTTACAATTTGCTTCACATTTCTTAACTCTTCTACATGCCTGAAAAAAACCCCACAACCAACCTCTTTGATGTAACAATGACATATTAGAAACCGAAGCGTGTGAAACATACTGGTGTTTTGCAAAAATAATTCTCCTGAAAGTTACTCCGTGCTTATGCTGTCGTCAGTGCTAGGAAATTACACTTTCGTCTTTGTCTATGCAAATTCTACAGTGAGGTTTTATTTTCTTTCTTCTGTGCATTTTGCACTCATTTTCATATATCTGTCATCAGAGCATTAAAAAATCATAAAAAAGCTTGGTGTTATAAAAGTCCTGACAGCACATTTTCAGCTTGCTTTATTTTTTTCTTGTTCAATTCACAATCAATGTTTGGAAACATCAAAGTCTAAGGAAGAAGGTTCTTTTTTTTTTATCTAGACCTTTTATTTAGCATGTTTCTAACAACTATTTGATAGCAACCTCCCTTCCCCCTCCTCCCATTGCAAACCCAAAAGATATGTCAAGCTCCTCAGAGTTTGCAAAGAACAACAAACTATTGGGTTATTGTCTCCAAGGTTCCTCCCAACCGCACAAACTCTAGGTTTGGAAGGCACCTCCCAGTTCATCGTTCAGGCATTACAGCATATAATGGTGTTCATGTAATGATTGAGCTCCACGTTAAAAGTAATTAGGCTTTTTTGCCTTATTGTTTCATTGGGAAGCTGTTGCAAACCTTCATGTCTCTAGTTCAGCAAAGAGGCCACATGGTTAACCCTGCATTAGTCTTTTCTCTGGCTTACAATCAGGACACCGCTGAAATGTTTATGTGCAGTAGGCACAGCGCTTCTGAAAACACCTGTGCATAGATGTGTGCATCGATTAGTCGCTGCTCTAGAAAATGAGTGAGAAGCTTATTTAGAGGACAAATAGAATTTGCATCAGGTATCTGATTTGATAAGGATACAATGAAATTAAGAATTTATTGTCTTGCCTAATCCTAGGCTACTCGGGCAACCCCATCCCACTAACCAAGTGAGTAAAGACGACATGAACCTTGCTCCTGCCTCTCCTGCTGTCTCTCCTGCAATTTCATATGGATTACCAGATGTAGCAGCGTGTCTTCTGTATGGCTAATCAATTGCTATTCTTGTTGAGAAAACGTACGGGAAGGAAATGAGTCCCTGAAAGTCCTGTACTCATGTGTGCAACCTTTTACTATTAGCAACAGCAGAATACAATGAGGACTACCTGTGACTGAGAGAAGCAACCCAGCATGGCCTTGGGTACATTATCAGGGCTCACTTTTAACACCTGGACAAGATGCTTTTCAGGATGCTATTCTCTAGCTCCATAAGTCTTTCTAATTTGATGTTATTTGATGTGAATTGTGTGTAAGTAATGTTAATTATGCAAGAGGTTTTGAAGAATATGTTTTGATTGTACAGTGGAAATGTCAGTCCCATTAACAATCATTATTACCTGTCAGAAACTAGAAGCAGCTTTGAATGAATGCTAATTTTTTTTCTCTTATCTGTGCAGATACATACCAATGTTTCATACGCGTTTTGCTTAGTTGTACCCTGATCACTAAAACAATCTTTTTCTCTCTCTAAGTTTTCTCTGCTTGGACTGAGTCCAGAAAAGAGAGAATGAGGCTCTAACTTCAGGCCTTCTGTGAGTCAGCTTGTATTGAATGTGGTTTTGAAACAAAGGTTTCAGTTTTCAGAAAGTGGTTCATCTGCTGAAGCGTTTCCAAACCTTGCTCCCTGTGGTCTCTGGAATTTATTAAGGCAGTGGCAAGGGTTCAAGAGGACTGGAGTGGGGGTTTGGAGGCAGCAGTCCAAAAGCAAGGAACTTGTTCTGTTTTGCTTTGCTACGTAAGTTAAGCTAGTGAATTTAATAACTACTTCTGACCTTAGACCCTCTCAATATTTTTTTGTCTTTAGTATCATCCTTTCAATTCAGTGAATTTTTTGTGAACTGCTATGAATTCTGCCATATGTTGCTAGGAAAGCCTACAACTATGAAGGCCTGTTTCTATTGACTCTAAGGTGACTGGTATAGGGCTCAAATAGATCACTTTTCATTTCAGTTTTGTTGCTGCCCTACTAAACTAAACTGGGGGAGTCTTTCCCCGTTTCTCTGTCTCTTTTTTTTTTTTAACTGAAAACAAAAATTATGGTACTCTGATAAAATAGTACTCATCTAATAATGTTAGTAGCTCCTCTCTTAATCTGGTTCAATGTGAATGAATGTTCCTTGAAAACAGATGACAAGAAATTGCTTGAAACATTCCATCTGGGATTGTATTAGCTGTGTAAAATGTTGTTACAATCTCTGAATATACAGCTCCCAATGTGTCCTATCATTGCCTTTAATGTCTTTGCATTGCATCACATTTTGTTGGGTCACTGTCATTCTGTAGTCAAGAAGCAGATGGATGTCCTTCTCCTCCTCAGATTTTCCCAAGAACAAAGTTCCAGCTCATACCAGAAGACTTTGTTATTCCTGAGGTTTATCACCTTCCATTCAACTCTACAATTCCTTTTTACTAAGCATGTGTAAAATTTCAACAGAACAAAAAGTTATAACGTATGTTCTTGTGAGGAATATAAGCAGCAAACAGAAGTTTGCATAAAAAGAAACCTCAAAGAGCATTAGAGGGAACAAAAAATATTTTCTGTACCCCACGCTTCTATAAAACTGTGTTATTTTATTAAAGGCTTTATACACTACCCTTTTCACTGACAATCAGGACCTAGTCAGGATTATCAGATTTTCAGTCCAAAATCATGTCCTCTTTTCAGTCTATTCTTGTAGAAGACCTAAAAGCTGAACATGAGGCTGGTTCTTCCACACTTTTAATGTTGCTATTGAATTACCTGCATACCTTAACTTTTGCAAAATGTAATACTGGGAAACTGGGTGTCTTCTATTTAGTTTATTAGCTAAATAAAAGATCCTACCTGTATGTTTCCCTACGTTTCCCTATGTACGGCCTGTTTTCAGTAGGAATGAAGAGGTAGGCAGATTTTCATAATGCAGTCCAGCCACAGTCAGAAATGAATGATATGGAAATAAACAGGTATAGAAGATTAAAACAGCAATAATGCTAATTCCAAGTCATGTTTTTATAAGAAAAAACAACTGAACAACTCCAATATTTTTTTTCTGAATTTATGGCTACTTGTTCTCACTTGTGTGAAATATTGACAATAGTAAAGTCTTTCCTGGGCAAATTAATGTACTTTCTTTGATTTCTTTGGAGTTCTGTTCTTTGATGTTTGTTTAATTAAGGATTGGTCCATATATTTAAAGTCATATTTTTGTAATTCAATAGGCTACAATAATTATCTCTGGTGACCTAACTTTCGTGGAATATTTAATTGTCAGCCTTTAGGAAATCAGATGGAATAAGGAGTTAAAGAACAACAACATCCTTTGAACATTGGTGTCATTAATGAACAGCAGAGGATAGTGCACCTGTATAGATTGCATTCGGCAGCTTGTGTGTAATTGAAATGACTTTTTACTAGCAAAAAAGTGGCAAGTGAGCAGCAAAGGAGTAGGAAAATCATTGTTAGTTTGCTCTGATTTAATGTGAACTGGATATTCCAGAGCAAATTTTCCATTCATACATATTTTCTTATATTTTTTTAGGGACAGCAGTCCAGGAAGCCTCCAAATTCAATTTCAGCTGTAGTGTCATGCCAGATGAAGCGGTAGTTTGTGGAAGTACCTGGAACAAAAACTATATATTCCATTTTTCACTCAGAAACGAAACCTCACCGGAGATTCCTGTTTTCCATTGCATAAGGCATGATTAAAAGAACAAATCAAGAGAGATGGGGGAGACTGGTTAGATAAAAGAAACATAAGGCACTAGGGATGGGTCTTTAATACGTTTGTCCATCCACAGGGGTGAAGTCTATAGAACAAAGAATGGTGCATTTCTAGATATGTAATTGGAATATTTAATAATAGTATATATGTTCATATATTTGCATGCATGGTCTGAAAATTTTATTTTTAATAAGTTTGTACGTGTAGGTTTATCTAATAACACTGCAGATGTAGCAGCATTATTCTACATTAAACCTACCATTAGTAAATAATAGGAGCCACTTAACTTGCAGATTCAGCTTGCAGATGGTAAAATACCACCCGGTTTCAAAGCATCCAGTTTCGATGTTATCAAGAGATTCCATTGTATCAGATTACCAAAACTGTATGAACTGTTTGTAGGCATCAGGTGTACCTGACCACTGTTTTCACAACACACTTGGTTACATTGTCACCTTGCTGCAGGAATTTCAATACATGGAAAATATATAGTACAACGTTCAGTTTTAAAACAGGGCATTGGGTTGCTTTCAGATCTTCTAAATCTAATGTATCAGTGCTTAACAGAAGTCCTTGTATGAGCATTTGCTCTGTGAACTCTCCAAGTTAAGTATGTAGTACGTTACGGTACGTAACCATATAATCAGCTATATAGGAAGTTACAAAAATAATATAAATGTAAACTCTAAAAGACTATAAGGCATTAATCTTAAAATATATCCAAATTTACAGATTCTGAGAATGAAATATCTCAGAAGAAGCCTTGAGCTAATCAGGAGTATTTTTGAGTACACTAGTGTCCTGGTTTGAGGTAAAACAGGACCAATTTTGTTCAGTAACTTTACTTTTTAGCTAGGCCTCTTCTAACTCCTGAAATTAACAGCATGTTGTGCAGAAAACTGTTCACTCTCCGAGTGATAAGACCCATGTTTATAGCTGATGCCAAGGAATGGGATGCAGAGAGGCTCCTGCTTATCCTTATTGCTATAACAACCAAGGCCAGCCAACTTTGTTACTTGCCCCGTTGGAGGGTCGGAATGGAAAAGCATAGAGGGGTCACACCTGCGGGGAGCAGCGGACAGGACAGGTGACCCAAAACTGACCAACAGGGTATTCCATCCCATCTGCCTCATGCTCAGGATAAAAGCTGAGGGATCAAAGGGTCAGTCTTCTTTCTTTCTTCAATGGCCAACATCCGAGGAGGACTCTGTCTCTGCATCTGCCTTTGATCCCGATCCTGAATCCAGATCCGGAATCCAGTTCCCGTCCGTCACTGAGTCCAGTCTGGGACTTCCCCAGCGCCTGCTGGTGACGTGATTGTCATCCTGGGAGCTTGATACGGTTTTGTATATATTTCCTTATTTTTCTTTATATTATTTTATTATTAATATTTCATTAAAGTAGTTTAGTTCCTTCTAAACTCTTAAGTCTCTCTTTTTTCTCTCTCGCTTGCCTCCCTTCGGAAGTGGGGCAGGAGAGAGAGCGAGCGTCTGTCGTTCCACCAGATTGGGCCAATCTGGCCCAAACCACAACAACTAGGTATGAGATACTTACAGAAGAGTGATTAATACTGTTCCTCAGTGAGACTACACAAAAAAGGTGAAATTACTCCCACATATTAGCCTTGAGAGACTCTGAAGTTTAGAGCAGATAAGGAGATATTATAAAGATTTCAGTGTTTAAGATGTGAAATGGAGAACAAAGATTGTTTAAAAGTCTAAAAGATTTGTTTTGTAAACAATAAGGCAGTGCCTTATGCAGTTGATGCTACGTTTTTTCAAAAGTCTGGAATTACAACAGCATAACTGTATTGATAATATTAATTAATAAGCAAATATTAATAAGCATAAATTGCATAAGCTTCAGATCTGAAAAATGACTGATGGAAGATGTCTGCTAAATGTCAAGTAAACAGTGTTTGTTCCACTGCTAGAATATTATTTCAGGTAATTGCAGAACAATAAGTAATTAGAACAGGAAGCATGGTGTTAGGTGGAAATTAAAGCTTTGAAGGGAAATCCTGCTCATACAGAAATGAATGAAAATTTCCATTAGCTTTAATGAGCCAAGATTTCACTTTTGAAATTTAAAGTTTTGTTTTCAGTATTCCTTGACCTGATGCAACACTTCTACTGTATTTATTTCTGATATGCTAATTACAATTATACATAGAATATTTTATATAAATATATATACAGACATATACACGTGTATATGACACGCACACACACAAATGTACATATATATACACCACAGATGCATACATATAATGAACCAGAAACCTGTATTGTTCTGGAAGGTACATAAATCACGTGCCCAAATAAAACGTGAATAGTGTAGTCCCGTATAAATCAGATCCTTGATGCTAGGTATGGTCTTACATACCCATACATTGGAGCTCCTCTGTGGACAGAATCAGGTGTGTGCAATCAATATTGCTCTCTTTAAAGGAAATCTAGATTTATAACAACAGCAATTCTGCAACAGAGGGATGTTCAGAACTCCAGTGTAATTCTAAGAGCGCCGCACTTTCCGCTATGTTCATTCAAGAATGTAAATATATTCACAAGAAAGGTCAAAAAAAGGTTTACTGTTGAAGCTGAGTCTGTCACCGCTTTTTTAGTACCTCGTATCAAAAAGATACACACAGCAAAACTCTGCAGCTTGCCTTTTGATGTTTTGTCTGATAAAAACTGTTGTGAATGTATCTTGAAAGAGATCATAAAGTAATGCCCTTACGTTGCCCTTTTAATTAACTATTAATAATAAGACTCCACTGTTTTACAGTTCAATAACATAGTTTTTCAGTGGATGGTGCACTAGGCCGATTGCCAGCTATTACAGTGTATTCAGACAAGCATCCGCCACCCAAAAGTCTGCTGAAGGGAACAAGAGAAATCTTTTAAAGTTCTCATTTAATAGTACATGCACTATGAGAAAAAAAGATGAAAAAGTAGGCAGAGAAGGAAGATATGCAAATTTTAAGGCAGGCATTGCTGTAAAACACAAATTATTTTGGTTTTTTTAGTGTACATTCTGTGACAAATCAGAACTGGTGGAATACAGGTGCTCTATTGTTTCCTTAATGCTAAATCCTTGAATAAGATTCTGCATTCCCTTAATCAGAATGACTGAGAAAAGGCAACATTTTTGCTGGAGGTACTCTGTGAGTGTGATACAGTGGGGTTAATTTACATTTCACAAAATAAAAGGAGTTATGATAACTGCAGAAACGAACAGGGAAGCTTCTTGCCTGTCTGTGTGTCTTGGTGGCTGTACAGCACTCTTCTTCACACTCTGCTTTATAATGACAGTCAAGCAAACAGCAACAAGCAACCAAATAAAAAATGTGTTTCTATTTTTCTGCAGGAAAAAAGAAATTAAGTAGTTTCTCAATGCTGTTAAGAACTGGAAGACTCCAAAAGACAGTGGTGAATTCCATGCTCAAAGACTGGTGGTCCCACAGAACTTTGCAAGAAGTTATGTAAGTTAGAGCTCCTCGACACAGAAGTTAATATCAGATTAATTGCAAATGAATCATTTGAAATATTTCCTTGTCTTTTCTAGAATGCTTGAATATTCCCAAAGAAATAATGAGCTTTGGAAGGCATTCATCTCCCCAAGAGAGACAAAAGTTTCTGTAAACTTGACTTTAAGAAGTATTGCTGCAGGCAATGAAATCTATACAAGCAAAGCAAGCCCAGGAGATAGGTTGCCTTCTGGCAGACTATTAGAAAACATCTTTTTAGCAACTTGCTACATTCTTCAAAATAATAACAACTATTATTTTTAATTGGAAATATTTTCTGTTTGAGATAGTATTTTAAAAAGTCTTGGGATAAGAACACACCAGAGTAAGTCTTATTGCTAGTCCTACTGGATGTGAATGCAGTATGGCTCAAACCTATAAGAATATAACCAGCCATAGCTTGGTTTTTACACTGTCTGAGCTTGAAAGTTGTTTGTGTTTGGTGGTTTTTGGTTTTTTGGGGGTTTTTTGGGGTTTTTTTTTTGGGGGGTGGGATGGGTGGGTGTATAGATTGCATGAACTCTCAGCCCAGCTTTCATTGTGAAGGTCTGGGAGACTGCAGAGCTTTCCTCTGCTTCAGACCAGTTCATTCCATGGTCCTTTATTAAAGGCCCTGCAAGTGGATATGGAGACAAGTCCTCCAAACTCTGTGGAAGACAAATGGTGCTTTATTGCAGCATTATTCTACCACATTAAGTTGAAAAGACAATGCAACGAATGAATGCAACTTTTCTGCTAGGAGAATCCAATTAGAATGGTACAACACCTACCTCTAAGAAGAAGAGCTCTAAATATATGAATACTCCTATTTTATGAGTGGAACTATCTAACTCCACCATGCAGCTGAGAGAAAATCTGGACATCAGAAAAGGGCTGGCTGTGGTGAAGCAAGAGGTGTTATGCTATACATGCTGTCCTGCTAGCTGACAGTCCACCAACAATTTGCAGTGGTCTATGTGAATTTGTAATTTTCAGATAATGAGAAGGAACTTGTAGATCTAGTTTCTTTAAAAGATGCTAAAATAAGCTTGGAACAGTAATTTGAAATGTATTCTGAAAACTGTGACTTGTAGATTGAAAAAAATTAATTATTCTAATAAACCGTCTAAATTTGTGAACTGGACATCTGATCTCTAAAAATATATTTTCCCCCAACCTACAAAACCAATTATGCACTTGCCACTAAACAGCTGCCTACTTCCAACATTTAACAGAGTACAGTGTGAGGAATGTGCATCTGACGTGTAACATAGAAGATCTACAGGCAAAATTAAGGTTTCCTCATGTAAATTAATAAAATAGATTATGGCATGAAATCCAACAGTACCTATTTACAGTCACATTAAGAAATTACTTGGCAGACTGTTAACTTCAGCCATTAAAGTAATTATTCAATGTGAGAGAAACACGTAACAGTGTTCAACGTTGGTTTGTCAGAACTTTCTCATTTATTCATTTCAGTGACAATGCCTTTAAGAATAATATGATAGAGCAGTATCTTACCATGAAATACAGCAAGTGACAGCTTTACTTTAACCAGAGATTTCTGTTTCCTTTAGATTAATTCCTGCAAATACTTTGCTATACCTTGTTAATTGTAGTGATTTAAAAAGTCTTACATTTTGATCCTGTACTCTTGGGACAGGGAGTACAGTAACTTCAGGACTGAGTTCTAGACATGTTATTTTGTAAATCTTATTTGAAATTAGTTGTATGGGGAAAGCTTCAGAAATTCAAGAGGAGGTTTTGATGTGAAGTCCTGAAATCTTCTTTTGGGGGAATTTTCTCTTGTAGGGCCAAAACAAGGATGATGCTCAGCTACGGGGATTTAAGAACTGTGTCCCGCAGATTAGAGATCTCTACAAAGTAATAGCAAAAGAATGCGCTGCAATTATAAATAACATCTGAGACATGACACAAGCACCACATATTTATTTTAGATGCGGCAAAGACTACAAATGAGTTTGCTAACAATTGGTATTCCAAAGTATTAATTTTTCTATTTAGATGAAGTTTTCCTATTATGTCTCATTATTTCAGTCAGCATTTACGCTTTTGTGCTTTTTCCTTTTTTTAGGAGATATTCTACCAAAAATAAATAATTAAACCCCAGATGAACTGTCAAAAGGGAACATTCATATTTTAACGCAACATTAACATTTTGGTAATTAACATGGCAGTTAATGCTTTTAGCAGATGTAACAACATTAGACTTGTAAATTTTAATTAAAGTTAATGGTTCACGATAGCTGTAGGGATCAGGCATCCTCTCTGGATACTGAAAACATGTCTAATGTGATTAGAAATACTAATTGAAGAAAAAAGGACTGCAACAGTAATGACTGTACTTCTTTATCCTATTAAATTATTACAAACCTGCAGCAACTTTTAAAATATATTTGCAGGAGGAAGCTTGAAGAGTCAAATTCTCCCCTTGAAGAAATTAAAAAGGGTCAAAAGAACATTGCAGACATTTTCCGTGTGTTATCAGAGGGAAAATCATTAATTGAAAGCTACTGCTCCTTCCTTACCCTCCTGAGACCATATTCCCAAGAAATACTATAAAGTTATTTGGTTACATTTCACATCCCTTTTGGATTTAATTAGGAACTAATGTGTTAGTTTTAATTCCCTCAGAGGCTTTGAATTCCAATAGCAGGCAGAGAAACAGGACTGGCACTGGGAACTATGACTCAAGTGGACATTTCTCAGTTTTAGTGCAAGTTAAGAGATTGGTGGTGAGTCCTTTTCACGGCTTGCTGATACATGAAACATTTTAATAAGCACAGGGAAAGGATTAGTTTTACTAAGGGTAATTACAAGCTGCTAGCCACCTATAAAACGCACTCCCATTTTATTGTAAAATGCCAACAATATTTATTTCACTTGTTCTGTGGAGTTTTTTTTCTCTAAAGCTCGCTCTAAAGTCTGCTGAAGTCAGTAGAAAATGCGAAATTGCGACTGAAAATCATGTTCTTTCTACTGGGAGTTCCGGCTAATAAAGATTAAACACTGGAAATTAAGTTTGCTTTTTTTGACTGACAATAGTTATTTTTACTATAAACGCAGTTATTCCCCACCAGTGCTGTTAGCTCTCTTTCTGTCAACACCCTTCCAACATCATCATAAATTATTATTCATTTGCATTGCAGCACAGGCACAGGCTCCATTTGACCAGGCAAAGTGCAAAGACATGGTGAGAGACAATTCTTGTTTGGAAGAGTTGCACTCTAACCAGTTGTGACATAGGCTAAGAGAAACGATGCCAGGAGAACGAATGCTGTTTTATCTTCATCTTATTTCTAGCTGAAAGGCTGGAACAAGAGGTTAGGAAATTTGGTCAAGCTTATATGGAAAGACTGAATAAAGCTATCTGAATGAAATTTATCGAGTGACACTGGAACTCAAAACATTTGCAAAGACTTATATTAGTTTCTGGGCAAAGAGCCTACGTGTAACGTATATACATTTTTGTTTGTATCGGGAGTAAATGTAAACACTAAATGGTGTTTAATCATGAACCTCAGGCTGCCTTTCTACAAAGGTGTATATTTTGTTGAATTCAGGTAAGAAGACCTCGACTGCATGTTGAATAGCTGTCCAATTGTATCACCTGGTATGATCCACTGGATAACGTAATACGTTTGAGTAGGCACCTGCATGAGGTCTGTGGCTTCATGATTTACTTGTGTGCTAAACAGACAAGAAATGCATCTGTCACTTTCCACTGGAAAATCCCAATCTATTTCGCAAACTTTCTTCTGAATTTTACCTTTGTTACTACATAAAAATAATAAGTTGCTTCTATGGATTCTTCAGGGATTCAACACTGCGAGTACAACGGTGTGGATATCTGATCTACCCAAGGATTTAGTCAGGTGGGAGGGGGAAATAAAACATGGTTAAGGTTTCAGTAAATTTTTTAGACAATACTTCTTCATTTCCTAGACACCACTGAAGCGAATGTGATTCTGCATATGGATCCATAAACATATTTATTTTATTTGACTTAAAATGTAACAGCCATAGATTTTCTTTAATAATTTACTGCATTTTTGTTTTGTAGTTTTATAGTAATAATGACTCAAACATCACACAATTTCTGGCAGCTATGGATTAGTAAAGGAAAGGACAAACTTGACTGTATTTTCTCTTTTTTTGGTTAAAATTCCCAGATCCAACAGCTAAGGCCCAGGTCTTCAGCTGTGTAAATCAGGATGACTCCACTGAAGTCAGAGCAGCTATGCTGACTTACAGTAGCTAAGAATCTGGACCTCAGTGACACCAAATATACAGTTTATAGGTTTTATTGGCAAGGACATGTTTATAGACTTGAAAGCAGTTTCTAATCCTGTGTCATATCGTAAACACTACTGCCTTGGACAAACAGACATAACAATTATTTGGAAGCAGAAAGTCTTACCTGCTTCTGTAAGATTTTCTTTCATACGAAAAGTTTCTGGTTTTCTGTGAAAGAACCTTATGTATGAAGGGTAATTGCCAGACACAAGTTAGATAATTTCTACCGTTGGAAAAATGTACTAGTAGACAGATTCTGGCATTCAGAGCAGGGTAATCAATTAACTGACAAGATGGAAAATTAAAAATATATAAAGGGAGTGCTTCCCAGTCACTGATTAGAGCTTCACTGTCACAAAATTCATGAGGCCAAGAAATTTGTGAGGTTCAAAATGGACTGGACCTTTAGATAGACATAGAGGATGTCCTAGTCAAAAAAAGAAAAAAATCTGAAGAACAGTAGCTTGATGCACAAGGGTTTACGATAAATATTTGTTAAGTATGAACAACTGAGGTAAGATGTAGTACTGACAAGTATGTCTGTTGCTGGCTTCTTGAAGAGAGTCATTGCTATTGTGCCTAACTCGAGCACGGTACAAATACCTCTAAACTGAATTTGAACTTGCTAGCTGGGTAGGCTATTACTGAAGTTTCTAAAATGAGGGAGAGTAGCCCTGCCCTCAAGGAGCATGGGGAACTCCACGAATATCCTAAGACATTCCAAGGGAAGATGTGGATGGGCCAGGGTGTTACAAAACCCAAAGCCTGATCACCTAGTTGCAATGGAGCAGGACGGGCACAACAGCCCGTCCTGTGCCAAGATAAGCCCGTAGTCAACTATCCTGCACTGAACTTTGTTTTTCTTTATTACTAGTGCCCAAGCTAGGTCAGGCTCATTGTGATAACTATAGTAAAGATACAAATATTTTCTTCCTGCAGTTAAACAAAAATATATGTATTATGATAACACATGGAAATAACAGTGTGGTAGAGCAAAGGAAAATTTTGGAAAAGAGAAACATATTTCAGAGTGATTATGTACATAGCACAAAATTTTAGGAAAAGGTATTGCACAGAGCACTTTTTTTTAAATCACAATTTTTAAGAACAAATTAAATCTTAAGGGGCTAGTTGTACCATCAGGCATTGTCTTGCCCAGCAAAACATTCAGGTTTAGGAACAGATCCATGGTTTCAGGCTGCTAATCATATAAAAGTTACACAGTCTGCGCCATGGCAGGAGCGTGTACTGCCCATGCTGCTGCTGCAGCAAAACTGCCAGCTAATCGATAGGGCAAAACCGGCCTCGGCTCCTTGGGAATGACACCGCTGCATCCAGGCCTCGCAGTGAGAGACCGTCATGAGTTCTGCGAGGAAGGGCAGCGCCGGAGGAAACACAGCCGCCTTCTGTCCGGCGGAGCACTCTCCTGCGTGGGTATTCGTTACAGAAACCACCAACTCCTCTGAGGTGCTGCTTTGATGCCCCTTGTGCCAAATCCTGAATGCAGCTCCACACATCGTGAAAGTTCTAAGTCAAAATTATTAACTGTAATATTTTTATCCAAACAGTGCCTTTTAGGCTTCCTGCCAGGCCTAGGTATGCTCTCCATGCTCACCAGTGCCAACGGGTGAAAATCCTCTTTTAACATTTGTTGTTTGAATCTCCTATACCTGTGCCTTATTTTGTGTTATTTCAGTGATCTTTGGCTGGGTGAATGTCTTTTAGATTTTATTTTGGCAGTTTTCAATCTGGAATTAGGCTATAATTTTAAGTTTACTCCCACTTTTGGTGTCCATACTCTGTTTTTCATAAATGGCAAAAGGTTCCTGTGCATGACAAAAAATTGTGGAGGAATCAGGAAGCAGTACGTTGTATTAATAATGTTTTTGGGATCCTAATGAAAGAAGGACTAAAAACTTTCTGTTTCAAAATATTGAATTAAAAATTTAGAACAATCAGCTTTTTGAATAATTATTGTTGATGGTGTAAAACAGATACAGTTAATCACTTGTTCACTGACAGCATGGGATTATTTATTTCTTAGTGAAATTTTGCCATGGTTTTAGGTCCCTTAAGCCCAATATTTCTCATACTTTTCTATGCAGCCACACCTTCCCGCACAGCAATCTTGCTGAGGGTTCAGGGCTCTCTGATGTCACTTGAGACTGAGCTGGCAGCCTTCAGGTTTAGAAGCTCCGTTTTAAATATACAATTGCATAGTCAATCTCCACAATGTTTAAAATTGTCAATATTTATATGAAAAAGAATACCTCAATTTTCATTAGAACACAGTTCATCTCTGTAAGATGCTGAAAAAAATCACCTCTGGAAAAAAGTATAAAGCAATCTCATTCCTCGGTAATTGTTGTCTGAACACTAAAAAGATTTGAAGCTGGTGGTCATACCTGTAACTTTTGCATTTATGCTTTAAATGGTTATTGATGGTCTTTTCTGTGAAATATTTTAACTCACTCATACTTTTCACCTGCATAGTTTATGTAGTCACCATGCAGAAAAGTGCTTTCATCTGTTTCATTTAAAACTTCTACCTGCTAATTTCATTTTATGCCACCCAATTCTTACATTATGGGAGATATGGAATAATTATTCTTTTATCAATATTAGTCAATAAAACAATAAAAATCACAATTATCTTCTCTATGCCTTTCATAAATTGACATATCCATCTTCTATCTCCCTTCAGTCATCTCACTTAGTCATCTTATGTTTAAGCTGAAGTTTTCCACGCATTTTTCCTCTTATAGAACCTTTTGCTTACCATTAATTTTCCTTTTCATCCATCCCATGTTTTCCAATTCTAGGTTTTTTTGTTGGTTTGTTTTGGTTTTTTTTTGTTTAATTATCTTGCATAATTTTGTACCACTGGCAAACTTGGTCATCTTATTATCTTTTTTATTATTTATATAAGGTATATAAACAGCAATGGACCCAGCACACATCGCTGTGAGATTCTAGTAGAAACCTCCCTCCACTGTGGAGATGGATTATTTATTCCTACCATTTTTCCCATCTGAAATCAGTTATTAGCTAAGTACTGGTCCTTTGCTCTTACTGCAGGGCAGCTTAGTTTCTGTAAGAAACTTTAGTGAAGATTTTGACAAAAAGATTTTTTAAAATGCAAGAATCTTATATCATCCAAGCTCACTCTTTCCACGTACCTTTCCAAAGGTTTGTGTGGTATAAAGGGCTCCTCTGTAAGAATCTCTCATATTAGCTACCTAAGCAAACAATTTTTCTAGCCTTATCTTTGTTGAATCCTTCTTTCTTTAGATCATAACCATTTATTGGCCCTGCAAAGTCTACAACAGCAGCCTTCCTGCTTCTGATGTGTTTGGAAGAGGTTTTATAAATAAAGTTTTATACCATTACCAACATTTTCCTTCAAACACTTGTGGTCTGCCTTTTACAGTGTTACATTTAGCTTGCTAGCGGTTTTGCTATTTTCTGTTTTCCTCATCTGAACATAATTTTTTTAGAAGTGCCTGTCTACTTTTAATACTATGCTTTATTCTTATGTACAGCTCTGCTAGTCTTTTGGAGGTCCCCTTACTAGCTTTGACAGATGACTGATACTTACTCAGAAATTCTAATACAGGTAATTTTCCCCTTTGGCTGTTCCTTTTAATTTACTTTTAACAAACTTTCTTGATTTTATGTAGTCCTCTTTGAAGCATTTACTGTTGCTATGGTAAATTTATTTGCCCTTTTCGCTTCTACAAGGCTGTCGAATTTGAATATATTATGATCAAAATCTGAAACAGTTCTTTGATATGGAAGTTCTGAGGAAGGTCTGGTGCCCTGCTTGGTCCACATCAGGAGTTCTCCAAGCTCCTCTGATGAATTGCTCCATTTAATGATTTATGTTGTGTAAAAGCTTAAGTTCTCTATAAGGACCTATCATAATATTTATCCAGTCCAGATATAACTGATCACTCTCTTTACGCCTGCCTTCACAGCCTTTCTGATTTCCCCTACCATGTCACAGGCGCTATCCTAGCCTTTTTACTGTTAGTAACAAAGAACCAGGACAGAGGGAAAGTCGAAGCCTGAATTTTCAGGCTTCAAGGACTTAGAGCAGAGCAGTTGCTCCTTTTGATTAATTTCCTGTAGTTTATTGATTTGAAGAACCTAAAGAACTGTTAACCAGTGAGCTGTTATGTTATGCTCCTACCTCTGTGACCCCAAAGACATCTATTCCCATCTGCCACTGTCCTAGTGAGCTCTTCTGCCTGAAAGTTTTAAAGTTTTGAAATCTGTATTTTTCCTGAGTCTGAAGTTTATTCTGTTAATGAACAGCTCAAGAATCTAGATGTATGGAAGCCTGGATAACAGTGGAAAGCAACTCAGCAATCATCCAGCGAGTAGGTCTAAACATTTGAGTTTTTGGTTGACTTCTACGTTGTTACCGAACAGTCTCAGCTGCTTATAAGCCCAGTAGCTTAGGCCTGGCAAAGGACACCAGGTTTTATTTCAGTGACAATCCAAGTGTAACATTGCCATTCCAAAGAATATCCTTTGTCATCATTTGATATTTTTGATATCCTTGAACCCTGACCATATTTACAGGTTATATATATTTACAGAATTCAATGATCAGAAAAAAACTGGCAGAGCTTTCTTAAATTAATATTGATATGCAAATAGATTTATAATAGCAAAGCTAGTGAAGTGCAGCATCGATTGACAAATAGTGAGGTCCTCATTCCTTCTGCCTCTGGCCTGTTTGATTCCAGGCATAAAGCATTTGCTGGCAATACCTTCAGAAGTTGGTAAGACTTCGGAAACAAGCCTCCCAGGTCCTTAATTCCAGCATGTCTCTGTCCATTTTCTGTAATCCTTTGCTAGCTGGTTAGGCAGTGTCCCCTCTGGCCTCCAAGAGAAGCATTTGCCAGAGATAAGCCTGCTCCTTAAACTGCAACGCTGCTGGATCTCCTGGAGCCTCTTCTGTCTTTCTGATTCTGTCTGATGTAAAGGCTCCATTACAGGGAATACTAGATGAATTTATTAAACTGAAAACATGCAGTAAAAAGCAAAGAAAAACAACCTTCTATAAACAAACATTTGTACAGCACAGGTCTCAAGACAATCTTCCATGGTATGTGGAAGATTTGTCACTTTGCAAATTTAAAATTAATGGGCACACTGTAGTTACAATTATATTAGAGGCTTTTTGCCTGGTCATGATGATGGACTAATTAACTGAAGCAGCCTCTTCATTTTTAGGTTTTCTGATTCTCAGGTGCCAAAAAGGAAATGGAAGCAACCATCCTCTAAGAAGGGTAAGGTTGGAATATGGGAAAGAGAAGATGCTGCAGCAATTGGTAATGCCAGGCTAAAGCAGCTGTTGGATTCAGGCAGCTACACAGAGAAGTGAAAATATTATGGAATTGTAGTAATAGCAGATACAGTGGAATAACAGCATGGAGAAAATCAAGGAAAAAGAATGAAAGGAAGTGCAGTGAGCATAAAAATAGGATGAAAGACAAAAAAGCCCAATACAGTCAGATTAAGCAAAGAAAGACAGTGAGAAACCCACTGGAAAAAAAGGCAAGTAAGCTCTGGGTTATTCTCTTTCAACGCATGCAGGTACAGAAAGCTTCAAATGCTACCTAGGTTCCCCTTGGTGATTGTGAACAGCTCATTCTGAGAAAATCTAGAAAAGAGCAATAGCTGGATATTATAATAGTAATTGCCTTTACTTGAAAAAAAAAATGATACCTAATAAGACTTGATATTTTGTGGTCAGCTACACACCAAGTATCAACCCCTCTTTTTTCCATCGGAGGTTTTGCAAATACATGACTGTCTCGCACAACTAAATTTCTGGTTGAGACTAAAGGGACTTTTGGAGATGGAAAACATTCAGTGGAAATGCTGATTGTAATTCTTCTGAGTAACTTACTAACATTATATGGCAGATCTATCAAGTTTTCACTCTTAGGTATGTGAGGAAACCTCAAATATTGCACTTTTTATAAGAAAACAATCCAGGGAATTCTTGTTCTGCTTTTGCAAGACAGCTTATCCACGAAAAAAAAAATCAATCTCTTAATCATCGTTCCAATTTATTCTTTTGGACTGTACTTTTTAAAGAAATACAAAATGCACTTCAAAGGGGAAGATTATAAGGTATGCCTGAGTCCATAGGCAGAGCGTTCACCTTGTCATTGTACTTCGCTAGTGACATCAAATAACCCAATGCTATAATAAAGAGGAAATGTGCAGAATGGCTACTAAACGTGTTAACCTCGGGAAAATGACAGCCAGTAAAAAAATTATTTCCTTGCAAACTTCGTTAGACTTTCTATCACTGAATACACTCATTTCTCAAAGCTGAAAAGTTTGCCTCAGAAGCAGACAGTGTAATTTTGTCCAGAGGGAGGTGAATAGACTTTTCCCAGACACACTGGCTCATTTCCTATTTCTTCTGCAAGAGACTTAAACCAAGTAAAACTTTACCTGTTACAAGATAAAAAAACCCCAACCCTTAGGAGAACTGAAATGAGACTTTGCTTTGGAAAAAATAAAGTATGTCTGATTCAAGACAGCTTTAAATTACTGTTTTCTGACTGGAATGCCAGAGATCTGTCTTTTACAGAGGGTTTCCACACCTGACAAAGAAGCCATTTGATCACAATAATCCATAACCTTACTGGGGAAACTGTGGTCAGTTTTCATACTTTTCCCCCATTGTTGGTTCTTACGTGAAGTTAATTGCTTTTCCTCATCCTGAAGCGGGCTAAACTTTTCAGGAACCTGAAAAATAGTATTCTGGAATTCAACGTTTTTTATCTACTTAACCACAGTACTGTTGCAAAAGGAGAAGCTGGTGGGACAGGACTCATCGGAAGTCTGGTCTTTTTTGTTCCCTTCATGTTTATTTCTCCAACTACAGCAAAAGGGAGTTTGAGTCACTTCCAGCCGATACACTCCGTCAACACCTAGTATCTTGTAGATCGAGTGTCACGATTTATATACAAAATAAAAGTACGTTGCTTGACATCCAGCGTTTTCCAAAGCAGACTGGGCCAAAGCCTTAGAGCCACGCTGTTCACCGAGCTGCAGAAGAACCAGCCCCCGGTTTCCAGGGGCCTGAGTTTGTGTTTCTTCTGCTCCCTCCCGTACACTTCTGGTTCTGCCAGGAGAGCCCTGCGCTTTCCCTAATTGCTCTATTAGTGCAGCGCCAGCGCAGATGAAGGCCCCATTGTGTTTGATAATATAAACACGCATCAGATGAATGGTCCCTGTCTCAAAACATTTACAAGCCAAGTAATTTTCAAACGAGCTGCAAATTCCCCCGCACACACGGAGGCGGAGGAAGCTGGCCGGCGCTCCCCGTCGCTGGATGCACGCTGGCTTCGTTAGCTGGTTGCCAGCCAAGCCCTCGGCCGGAGCGCTGAACGTTCCGGGGCAGAGCCCTGCCCAGCAGCCTCGCTCACCCCGCGGGACGAGGCCGCCCGGCAGCGCGGGGCGGAGCGCGGCGGGGTCCCGGCTGCCCAGCTCCGGACGGCAGCTTCTGCCGCCGCCCGGCTCCCTCATGCGGCTCCCGCCGCCAGGCAGGCAGCGGGCCGCGGNCGCCTCCCCCCGTTGGTCGCCGGGGCTCTTGCTCGCAGTGCCATTGGGTGCGGCAGCTGCCGCTCCGCCCGCCGCCGGGGGAGGGAGCGGTGTGGGGCTGGGAGCGAGAAACTTTTCTGCGCCGCGCTGAGGGGTAGGGGTGGCCGCGGCCGGCCCTGGCGGGGCCGCGGCGGTGCCTGCGCCTCGCATGTGGGTATCGCCACCTGCCCCTCGGCCGTCGTGGTGGCGCCGGGGCGTTGTGGTGGCGGTTGGGGAA
Organism: Burhinus bistriatus; assembly: GCA_013397275.1. NCBI lineage: Eukaryota > Metazoa > Chordata > Aves > Charadriiformes > Burhinidae > Burhinus > Burhinus bistriatus. The sequence continues at coordinate 531,830 of VYXH01002820.1, read as the reverse complement.
GCGGCTCCCTAAGGGCTGCTGTGGCGTTTCGGCCGGCGGCGGCTGGCCCCGTTGCGGAGCGCGGCCGCC
>VYXH01002820.1:516792-531143 GCA_013397275.1 Burhinus bistriatus | reverse complement strand
GGGACCCTGCTTGGCGGCGGCCCGGCCCGGCCCCCTCAGCGCGCCTCAGGCTGCCTGAGGCCTGGCCGCCGTGCCGCTCGCTGCGGTTCCCCGTGCCTCTGCCCCTGGCCGGGCTCTTCGGGTTAATTCCGCAAGCGGAGCTGCTTTCCATCATGTTTTTCGTCGTTTCCAGCTGGTTTCCTCCAGGCTCCTCGGCCCTCCTCTCACCTGGGAGGTCGGTGGATGCTCACCGGGGCAGTCGAGGGGGACAGCCCCGTCTGGAGGGTTTCACGCAGCACTGAGTAACAACAGCGGTGTCAGTGGGAGCCACGGATTGACGGTAGCGAGTCGAGAGAGCCCCGCCCCAGCCGGGACCCTGCCGCCTCTGCCCCGCTCCCTCCCGCCCGGGCAGCCGCCTCCGGCTGAGGGGAGCCGCGGTGGCCCCGGTACCACAGCAGCGCCCGGGGCAGGCGGGCAGAGGGGGATGCCTGGCCGTGAGGGAGCCGCTTAGAGGTGCCGGCGTTTCCTCGTCTTAGCTGTTACCAGCCTCCCGTAGCTGCCGGGTTTTGCCTTAACCTCACGGGTTGGTGAGGCTCCCAGATGGTGGCGGCGCCAGTAGCTGTAGGAGGCTGTGCGGAGCTGAGGCCTAGTGGGAAACGCTGGAAGTGAGGCATCCTCCATCTGTTNCCCTTTACATGGCACCCGATCTCGGTTATACTAGTACTGGCCCTGAAGTCCGTTTTCTGTCCATGCAAACTATACCTGCTTTGCTTTAGGATTCAGAAGTTCAGAATGTCATTCTTTGGGTGGACTGTGCTTTGTTTTGCTCTGCATTTCATAAGGAGCATCACGTCTTGAATGGTAAAACTACTTAGGATGTTAAAGATGATGAGGTGCGTGTGCATTAAATCACAGGGATATTTGAATCATGATATTGGAGAACACATTCTTAATTTTTTTTCACTTCCTGCACCAACTGAATGGTAAACTTTTCTTTTGTCACCTTTGAGGTAATAGCACTGTTTTCTCAGATTGCGATGGCAACATCACTTCTCAGGAAAGGTCGCACATGCATAGTAATTTTGCTAAATGTACTGGGTGTATTTCCCGTATAAAGTTGTATTACAAGCTTGAGATGCAGAAATTACAGTGAATGATGTGTTAATCTGTAAGGCAGACACTTTGGATGATTAGGTGGATATTAAGTGGATATTTGCAGCTCTGCTAAATCAGGAAGAATGAAGTTTTAAAAATATTTTACATTCAAGGCTATCTAGGAGACAATTCAGTATTGCAGTGCTGTAGAAATGTCTGTATTTGAAATTTTGGACTCAGGCTAAAGTGCGGTAGAAAACAGTCATTAGTTCATGGGCTACGAAAAACTTAGGCAGAGGAAGGACAAATGTTTTGTGTTGTGGAAAAGGGGAAACTTACAAGCAATGTCTGACAGCTTTAAAGTAAGAACTAACAGCCCTTCAGGTTTGTTTGTTTTTTTTTTTTCCTTTTTGGTACTAGAAGAAAGAATATACTAAGAACATTTGTTCTTTAGTTTCCAAACATGAAGGTATTTATAAATATCTGATGTTTGGGTTGATGAGTTCTCAAAGCACACAGAGACTTTTACTCTAAGGGTAGAGATGCTGCCTGTATCATAGATATCTTGTGTTCGACATACCAGTTTCTCATTGGAGTAAAAAAATAATTTGAGAGCAAATCAAGGAATTCTGACCACCTAAAAATGTTTTTTTGATTGACTTATCACAGTGTCTTCCAGGGTCTAGAAGAATTAGACAAGTAGAATCTCCTCCCCACCAAAGAAACTTGTTTCCAAAGAAAAAAAAAAATCTTAACACTTTCGAGTTTGTCTGAATACCTGTGAATGTATGAAAAACTCAAGTGAAAAACAGAGTGTAAGAAGTCAATTGCTCATTTTACTATGACCTGTGGTATCTTCTGAATTGTAAGGTAGAGCCATATAGCCCACCCATAACTTTATTGGGCAACAGAGTTGAGCTCAGTTGCACAAAACATAGCCAGTGCATTGTATTTGTCCAGAGACAGTTTGGCAATTTGTTCATGCATGCAAAACACCCCTCATGTTTAATAAACTTAGTACAATATCCTGCATTTACACTAGCCCTATGTTCAGTTGTATCGCCATCAATGCCTTTTTGCCTTCTGAAGTTTGACATTGTTCCAAACATCTGTGCTGAATGGATGAGTTCACATTACCTTGAAAAGTCTCCTGAGAAAAGTCAAACTGCAATAACTACTTTTCTACCTCCAAGAGAGGTTTTTTTTTTTCTGATCATTTGGGGCTTATGCAAAAATCCCTTCCTATTCCCGAGGAGTAGTGCTTAGGAATGATGTGGAGGTGGGAGATTATCTTCTGCAGGTTAATACCGTGGATAGTTGTAGGAGTTAACTGACAAATTTCCAGAAGATCTGTTTGGTTCAGCTATGTTCCATGTGCTTTGCAACAGAGATGAAGATAACTGACCAAAATGGTGATAAGGGCAGCCTTTAGAGCACTGATGTGCTGTGTTTATCACCATTTGTCCTCCTGACCACATGGGAAGGAACTCGGCTCTAGAGTGAAGTACAATATCACTACCTGTGGGGTTTTTTTTTTTTTGGTTTTGTTTTAGTAAGTATTAAAAGGATTCTTCCTGTCGGGTTGGTTAGAAAAGCTGAAGAGAAGCAATGCTGTTAAAATTAGTTGCTTCTCTGGTGAAGATAATCCTGTGTGTTTGTCTCTGGCTGGCATATGAAACATAACTGTGATTCAGTTGTGATTTCTGTAGCTAGAAAATAAGCAGTATATTTCAAGTGCCATTATTCCCTGCTGGGCAAACAGAACATATGCTTATGTAAGGGAATTTGTTATAAAATTTTAAACAAGGCATTAAAAAGAGGAATTAGTAAGAAAATACTATGAACAATCACATTAAAACACGATTGCATGTAGTTAATCTTGTGATATTAGTGACTTCTCACTGTTGATTATAGGTGACAAAGTAAATAGACTATTTGCATCATCTGGCATTTGGGAGTTTGCATTCAAGCCTCTTTGCTTTAATCTATTTGGAATGATTTATAACAAAGTTATTGCTGTCTTATTTAATGGCTGGATCTGTGTTAGACCAGATTAATTACTTTACAATGTCATGAAAGCGCATTTAAAACTTGTAGATTAGATCCTTGCTGAAATCTTTGGGAGAGGTTTGAGTTAGGTGCTGCCAAGTGTTGATAAACCAGTCTTTAGTTCATTTTAATGTTCTGTTGTCAGTGTATAAAGTTTACAAAATTATTGATTCCTTGAAAGCTGGAAGGCAAAAATACCACAGCTGAACTTAAACTTAGTTCTAAAATAAGTAGAAACTTGTGGTGGGAAAATGCGTAGCATTCTGTCCTGTAGAGGCCCTTCTTCTGTACCCTTTTAGTCCTCATCTGAGAGCAGATCCAAAAAAGGAGTTCTCTTTGCAGCAGTGAACTTCCAGTTCTTGCCCTGACTGAAATTCAGAACTGTGTGTTAGGTACGTGGGCTGCTTGTGAAGTTCATGGAGATAAGTAGGACTTCAGAAAAGGAGCAGCAAGCAGCCTGCAAACAGAGCATTTAATGTACAGCTAGTCATTGAGGATACTCCAAAAACAGGAATGGATCTTGCGTGTTTTAGCCAGTGGTGGTTTAATGTAAAACATAGAAACAGCTGTGAACTTGAGTGTTGGCCCGCTTCTGAAGTGAGTGTGCTGGCTGCTATCTGCTTTGCGTCTGAACCCAGGGATCCTGGATTACTTGCAACTGTTGTGCACGGTTTCAGGATTCAAAGGTAATACTAGTCAGAGGATCACAGAAAACCTGTTAAATATGGCTGGTGTTTCTTTTCTGTATAGTGCATCATTGATTTTTATCATCTTTGGGGTAGTGCAGATTTTAAACTACTTACTACAGATACATTTTTTTTTTTTTTTTTTCAGCTTGTGAATGAGCATCTAACACGTGCAAGTATGGTATCCTAAGGTGTTGTCTTGCACTGGTTTCTAAGATGTTTAGACATTTCTTTAAGGGTTATGTAGAATTTATTGTTAAATGTGTTCTACTTCACCTGTAGCAATGTGGACATTATCAGCCATGGTTGTGGCACAGTTGTATGCAGCTAACCTTCCAAACTGGGTGTTTTTTTCCCCTTTACCTAGCAATAATGGGTTTATCTGGCAATGCTTCCGGCCTTTTAATTTGTCCTGCATCTTTTTTAACTGCTGTGTGAACCTCAGCTGTTTACACTTTCAGTAAATCTCTTCAGTATCTCTTTATGAACAGTTTATTTTTACAGATGCATTTAAAACCATCCCTGAAGTTGTTCTGCTCCCATCACAGCTGCACTTTACTCAGTTTCATCAAAGTCCATCTGTCAGTAGTTTAGGTGATTCTTACTGTTGTACCATTGATATAGCATCTAGCAATTCTTGTAGTGATGACATACAGTGGCAGGGTTATTTAGCAATTAACATAATACAATTTGTTTTGTTGGCAGTTCTCACCCAAAATCAAACCCCCATGAGGCGCACATCGGACCTTCTGCATCACCCACCGAGTGCACCCAGGTCCTTGAGCAAAAGCAATCCTGCAGATGGGTTTGCCTTTGCCTGAGGTGGGACTGACCCAGATTGTTTTCCCTAGCCTATTCTTCATGTGCGTTATGAGGACTTTATCCCCTTCTACAGTACACAGAAGTTTTGACTGGGTAGGGCCGGCTCGATTAGTAGATCCCTTGGTGTTAACTAACCAGGTAGCTTTTGCTAAATGTTTATCCCGATGTTTAAGGTCCCACCACCCATTGCCAGTACAGATCCACCTGAGACGCTTCAATCTTAGCAGCCCGATGCACCTCCTGGTTGTTTTGGTGTTCCTCAGTGGCCCAACTCTTGGATCCGTGTGCATCTACGTGATGTACTTTTGCAACCAGAGTCTCTAGTGGGGCAGCAGTATCTTGCCACAGTAGAGTAGCCCAAATCGATTTGTCTCTGTGCTGCCAGTTACTTTGCTCCCATTGCTGTAACCACCCTCACAGAGCATTTGCCGCCGTCCATGGGTCAGTGTAGAGATTAAGTACTGGCCATTTTTCTCATTCAGCAATGTCTAAAGCCAGCTGGATGGCTTTCACCTCTGCAAACTGGCTCGATTCCCCTTGTCCTTCAGTGGCTTCTGCGGCTTGTCGTGTAGGACTCCACACAGCAGCCTTCCACCTTTGATGTTTTCCTACAATACCATAGAACTCATCAGTGAACAGGGCATATTTCTTCTCATTTTCTGGTCGTTTATTATATAGTGGGGCCTCTTCTGCATGCGTCACCTCTCCTCTCATGATATTCCAAAATCTTTGCCTTGGGGCCCATTCACAATCACTTCCAGAATTCCTGAGCCGACTGAGGTTTCCCATTTAAGCCTGCTGTGTGGTCAGTGCAAACTACTTGCTCCACATAGCATCGGTTGCATGATGTGTAGAGGAGACCCTTTCTTTAAAATCCAGCCCAGCACTGGCAGCTGAAGTGCTAAGAGGAGCTGTGCTTCTGTACCAGCCACTTCCAAAGCAGCTCAAACCCCTTCATATGCTGCCAATATCTCTTTTTCAGTTGGAGTATAGTGGACCTCAGATCCTCCGTAACCCGGACGCCAGGGTTCGACCTCGAGTCTTTCTGCCAGAGGCTCCAGGTAGGGCCGTTCTCCCTGGCTGTGGTGTAGAGCACACTTTTAACATCTTGCCCTGCCCTGACTGGCCCCAGGGTTACTGCATGAACTATTTCCTGTTTAATTTGTTCAAAGACTTGTTGTTGCTCAGGGCCCATTTGAAATAATTTTTCTTCCAGGTCACTTGATATAGGGGGCTTGCAATCAGGCTGCAATTTGGGATATGCATCCTCCAGAAACCCCGTAACGCCTAAGAAAGCTTGTGTTTCCTTTTTGCTAGTTGATGGAGACATAGCTCCTATTTTGTTGATTGTGTCCTTTGGGATCTGACGATGTCCATCTTGCCATTTTATTCCTAAAAACTAGATCTCCTTGCAGGACCTTACTGTGGTTTATGGCAAAACAGGGTATCAGAAGGGTTTTAACTATTTTATTCCCTTTCTCAAAAACTTCTGCTGTGTTGCCCCATACAGTGATGTTGTCAATGTACTGCAGGTGTTCCGGAGCTTCACTCTGTTCCAGTGCAGTCTGGATCAATCCATGGCAAATGGCAGAGCTGTGTTTCTACCCCTGAGGCAGTTGATTCCAGGTGTACTGGACACCCCTCCAAGTGGAAGGGTATGGCCTGTATGCTGCTGTCAAAGGGATTGAGAAAAATGCATTAGCAGTATCAATTGTGGCATCCCACTTGGCTGCCTTTGACTCCAGCTCGAATTGAAGTTCTGACATGTCCGGCACTGCAGCACTCAGTGGCAGCGTGACTTCATTCAGGCTACGATAGTCTACTGTTAGCCTCCACTCTCCATTAGGTTTTCACACTGGCCATATGGGACTATTAGCAGGTGAGTGAGTCTTGCTGATCAGTCCTTGGCTCTTGAGTTGAAGAATCAGCTTATGGATGGGAATCAGAGTCTCGGTTGGTGCACTATTGCCACTGATGCACCATTGTGGCAATTGGCACCTGTTGTTCTTTGACCTCAGCAACACCATGACAGAAGGGTCATCTGAAAGACCAGGCAAGGTAGACAGCTGTTTAATTTCCTCCGTCTCCAAGGCAACTATGCCAAAAGCCCACCAGTACCCTTTTGGGTCCTGTAGTTGTTTGGGGGTGACCTGCCCATATTCTCCCACATGCCATGCCACCCATGACTATCCAGCCTTAGGGCAGATCTCTGGGTGGTATTCTTAAATAGCTGTTTAACCCTGAACAAGACCTGAAACACATTCAGGAGACATAGCAATAAGACCATTATGGTTTGAACATCCCAAGGATATTCAGAATTCTCAAAAACTGTTGTACCTGAGCCGAAGGAGAAGAGGGAGGAGAAAGAGTTGGGGAAAGTATCACCCCTATTTTCCCCATAGATTGGTTGTGATCATTAATAAATTTCGACAGATAGTGCCCAAGGTATGGGCAGGACAGCAATATCGCATAAAGACCCCAACATAACTGCCTGAACAGTGATATTATCCTAAGTTGATATTACACAGGACAGCAAAATGATAATCCTGATCCCTCTCCCAGAGGTGATAAACAGTATCACAAGGAGTACGTAGGGCGTATAAGAATTTTCATAACACAGCCATATGAACAAATAAAGCAACATTGTGACCCGTGACTATTTAACTAATATAATAAGCGCATACAACAAATTTGTTTTAACATGCTCTGGTCAGATCTGTTGTTATCTCAACCCTTTGTGCCCCACATTGGGTACCAAAAAGGACTGTTGTGGTTTAGCCCCAGCCAGCAACAGAGAACCGTGGGATCGCTCACTCGCTCACTCCCCCCTCAGTGGTGGGGTCGAGGGAGAATGTGAAGAAAAAGGCAAAACTCCTGGGTTGAACTAAAGGCAGTTTAACAGAACAGTGAAGGAAAGAGGAAAACAACAACAATAATACTGATAAAGGAATATACAAACAAAACACGGTTAATGTACAGCCGTTCACCAACCGGAACCCGAAGCCCAGCCTGCTCCCATGCTGTGATTCCTGCCCCCCACCTTCAGCCAGCTCCCCCAGCTATATACTGAGCATGGTACCAAATACCCCTTTGGCTAGGACCTGGCTGCATCTTGTCCCAGCTCCTTGTGAAAATTAACCCTATCCCTGCTGGAACCAGGACATTGGTGTCACTGAGCTATTAGATTGGCTTGTATAATTTCACATTAGAGATGTACTTTGAGAATAGATTTAACTGATCTAAGTTTAGGGCTCTAGGTATCCCTGCTCTGGCAGAGGGGTTGGACGAGATGATCTCTAGAGGTCTCTTCCAACCCCTGTGATTCTGTGACTTCCCGTCTCTTTGCCTTGTCTCTGCAATGGAATGATTCAGGGAACTGAACTGGAAGGTGACTTTTTGTCAGGGTTGGTTTTCAGTTAGTTTCAGTTACCTTACCAGGAGTCTGGGTAGCTACAGGAATGCTACTGGGAGGAAGAGGGTCTGGAAGGCATGGCTGAAGGCAGGGGAAGCAGCAGCATCACATAATTGGTCCACACTGTCTTAAGACCGTATCCTTATAGAGACAGTAGCACAACAGAGTATGATGTGGGCAGAGGATTTGCCTTGTTGATAGTGGTGTGGTTAGATGCCATATGTGGATCACGATCATGTTACAGTGAAAAGTTTTGCAGGGAATTAATTGTATCATTTGTAATTGGCTACACAGTATGAAGAAATGGGTTATCAAATTTCTTGCCAGGTGAATAGAAGTAAAATGAAAATGTAGAAGCCTGCTGCCCAAGCAGTTTCAGTTCCTGGTTCTTCTTCAGTTCATACGAAGTAACTAACACACAGTTCAAAAAAGGGCAGGTTAGTGCATGTACAACCCTTTGAGAGCATCTCATAAGGTAAGCAATCTACTTGAGTGATACAATTGAAATGAAGGGAAAAGTAAACAAAACGTAACTTTTTAAATTGTGCAAAGGAGTGAAGAGGAAGGGAAGTGGACTTGTGAAGCAGGAGAGCTTGGACTTTCATCTTCTGGTCAGACAGCACAGACAGAGAGCAAATTCTTAGTAGCTGAGGAATGACAGTGACTGGCACCTGTGTTTTCAGGATTCAAATGAAAATATACCTGATAAATTGGGACGGATGGATGAGAAAATTGCATATAAACTCTTAGTGTTTTATCTTACTTTTTTTGTAACAAGATTTTATTTGTGTATGGTTGCTTCTACTCCTGCTAAAACCAACTCTTAACCCAGCTTAAGTATCTGTGTGTTTTTTGGCTTTGACTGGACCGCCCATCAGTGGGGGATTTGGACATAAGTTTGTTGAAAAATTCAGTATTAGTTATATCCATATAGATAGATGATAGCTACTTTTAGATTAACAAATGCTGAGAATTTCTGTTGTCCACATTCAAGACTGTCCCTACTGAGGGGAGGAATGTCCTGCCATCCCATGAGGAGTATTAATCTGGTAGTACATTAAAAAATTAAAGGCTTTTGGAAGCTGTTTCTAAATAAAGGCTAATCCTACTTCTGTATATACATCTACATTCAATCACTTTCAGTGCTTTAGAGGCTGCCAATGTAACTTTTCTCTGATGCAGATGCTTCTGCAGAGAATTTTACAAATGAATGTGTATTTTTCACATTTTAGAAGACTTTTTTTTTGACACTATGAAGCAAATACTTCATTTTTACCACTGTCAGCTGATAGCAAATATTCTATGTGTACACACATGTAGGTATATGTGCATAATATGTAAATAAATATGCATAAACTTGTATATATCTGTGTGCATATTTATATATTATTATGCAGACACATGTACATATGTGTGTGCATATTTATATATTATAGTGCATTATATATATATAATGTGTGTATATATATGTATGTATACTAATTGGGATAGATGACAGATTTTACTGTGCTAATGATTAACTTGGTCTTCCAGTCTTGAGTTTACTTTGTCCCTTGTCAGTTAAGGTCTTGATTGTCTTGGCAGAGTTCAAATGAGTGTCAACTTACGGATTTTGCTTTATTAATGTATATATCTAACATAGCTATTCAGGGAGTGAGAAAAATAAACCAGTGTGGTAATTATTTGGCATATAATAAACTACTGTGGTAATTATTTGGCATATATAAAATACTTGTTCATTGAATAAATGAGTAGTTTAAATAATCAGCAACATTGCAGTACACTATAAATTAAATAACTCACTGTAATATTTTATTGACTACATTGCATTGTGGATTGTATGTTTCTCGTAATTTGTGATTAACAGCAGACCAATAAAAAGTTTACTGTTTTTGAGAACTGGACAATGTGGGCTGGGCAGGAGCACAACCAGTCACAGATCATGAAGTTTAGTGGAAAGGCATTGATTGGCTATTATTCTTAAATATTGAAAGTGTTTCAGCATTATTTCATCATTTCTAATGTCTTTAAGCTAAGTGTGTAACTTTATGAATGGCTGGACTATGGGTGTTTTTAACCAGATTTCATCTTAATGGTCTATGTTAGTCAGGACTAATTGACTGAAAGGACGCTGTGTACATCCTGTGCTGTCATTCCTATTATTTGGAAATTTGTTTTTTTCAGTTAGAATCTCTTGTCACTCATGTTAAATATACCCATATTAAGTATGAGTTTGGAATGCCAGTGGTATAAAGCTGGATGAATGTGACTACTTGAAATGTGTTTTAGCACTTAAACTACAACCCAGGTGAGTTTCATCTTTCCAGTTCCGTTCCAGGGTTGGTGGATGGGGGACCACAGCAAAAACAATTTGAAGTGAGAGAGCAGAACTTTAGGCAGACTGCTAGGGGTGTTGTTTTTCTTGTGCTTTTTGGAGATACTCAGATACAGGAAGAGTATAAACGCTTTGGACATGTCAAGAGTTCTGAGAGCTGCTTTTGGGGTACTGTATGGGGACTGTTGTTTTCCAAGTATTTCCCAGTCTTCAGGAATGCACTAAAAATATTATGTATGAAACTGAAGTGACTTTCACTTTGCAAGTCAAATGTTTCTATGATGACATCAAAACATAAGTGTTTCTCCTCTTCAATGATTTATGCAGAGCACCAGGAGAAAACTACATTTTAATGTTAAAGAATTATGACAGATTTAGATTTCAGGTTAGTTTGCTTTATTGGACATGACTTCTGACTTCCCATTTATTTGAAAGACATACAGCTGTGCTGTCTTTTAACGTAACGTGAACAATGAAGTCGGGACACTCGGTTTACAGCTGTCGACATTCTCTGGCTTCATCCAGGATCTTCCCCGAGTGAGTCCTGAGCCCCTGTTTTTTAAAATCACTTTGAAAATTCATAAACTGCACCCTGCCTGCCAGCATTGAGTGGGTGCTGAAGAGAAGAGTGACCTGACAAAGTGTGGGCTGCGTTTGACCAAGAAGCCAGTTACCTCCAAACAGCTAAGCTTTTTTCCTTAGAAGAGGTAAAGAATGACTGTTAAGGCAGTATGTTTTATAAAGAAGTAGGATGCCTGTTTCTTAACCTGCTCATATCAAGCTTAAGGGCCAGGCTGTTATTGCTGTGTTAGCAAAAGAAAAAAAGGGTCTAAAGTTTGTCTCCTCCCAAAAGGTATGTGGCTTTCCTGTGAGAGCTGAGTTACTGTTATGTTGGAGAGCAGAGATGGAATCAGACTGGCATGCTTGGGGTCCCTGTCATAAACTGCTGGGATTAACACCCACGTGGTGGGATTGGTAATTGTGTGTTACTTTTTATTTTGAATATTCTGTGAGGCATGTAGAAATCTAAACCCTTGTTTCCAGAGCACGCACTTTTTTTTACTTTCAACCAAGGTGACTATTTGAATGTTCTACCTAGGTTTAAATTGTGCTTTTGGGTAGCTGAGAGTCAACATGTGATACAAGCAAATGGGAATATTCCTGTAGCCTGTATTATTATATGGAAACTAGTATTAATATATGTTTTTTTTTTTTCTCAGCTGAGGATGATCCTTATCTTTGAATTTAGTTAGTAAAGATGGTTGAAAAGTTTAAGGATCTAAAATTTGTCATTTAAAATGTGTGTTAGATGCTGAAGAATCTAACTTGTTGACACCAAAAAGTAAGGAGTATGTATAGTGTTAAATGGATAGTTGTTTCTGGAGGGCCTAGGCTCCAACCTAACTAAAATAATGTAATGGTTATAGTAAAAACTAAAAATACCTACCTTAATTGATGGTGTAATCCAGAAGTAAACATAGTACATTCCGTCCTTTGTGAACAGCAACTAAAGTGACGGTGTCCTGATCAGCACATTGTGAACGGTGTAACTTCATGTTTCTCTGTTAGCAATTATGTGGAGTAGTTACATCTATATTCTGCACAAAAAAAATGCTGAGACATTCAGATTCTCAGCAGAACTGTAACACTCTGAATATTCTTTTAAGTATATAGTTTTTTTAAAGTATATGTGTTTCTTCTTTGACATTGGTTATTGAATGTCCCCACTTAAGATCCAAAATTAACAAACAATAGTGTATAGCATATAGCTAATGGAAACCATGTTTCATTGAGACTACTAATGATGTTTTCTACAGGAAAACATGTATTTTTTGTTGTTGTTGTAGAACAGCCATCTGTTAAAGCAATAACATTATTGCCTGAATAGCGTGAAATGTGTTTCAATGTGAATGGTTTATGGACTTTGAGCTATGAAAATGGTGTTTAAAAAGCATGTTTCATGTGATTAGGCAGTGCACTTAAGCTTTTTCTCCTGAAATAATTTGATCATATTTATAAAGACTTGCAAGTCTTAAAGTCACAAGGATTTCAGATTTTCCCCAGATATCTTTTTTTTTTTTTTTTCTTTTAAAAATGTTATTTTAAAATATATTGCAGTGAAATGTCAGCAGTGAGCTCTGGTTCCCTTTCAGGAGTAGGTCCTCTGCTCTGATTTCACTAACAGAGTCATGTGTAGCCTCACCTCTCCTCTAGCAGGCTGGTGGAAACAAACTGGAAAGCTGAGTGCTGACGGTGGGATATGAGCTTCTGTTGGAGTGTAGGAATGAGCCCTTGCATTTTGGGCTACTTTGTGTCTTTGTGGGATCTTTAGATGTTTGGGCAGGTATCGGAGGGCTTTGACAGGTGGCCACTAACGAAGTGAGGCCTATGTATGAAAAAAGGAAAAGGTGGTAGTCCCAGTTCAAGCAGTTACAGCTTGATGAGCTAGCTTACTGATGAGGGCTTAACATCCTTTTCTCATATGATGGGCTTGGTTCATGGAGTAAATTTCAATTAAGGGAGTTGCTATGCAATTGGAATTTCAAATGAGAAATTGGTTGTGTTGTCTGTATCCCCAGGTAATTCATCCTGCATCCTTTATGTGTAAGTGGCACCTACTGTTTTGATCTACTGAAAAAGACAGATTTAGAGCATTAGTAGTTAACCAAAAGTCTTCTCGTAGTAGTAACCATAGTCTTCTCATAGTAACCATAATTGAGTATAAGATTTAGTGTATATGCTTGTGTTCCTGTGATTGCCATTGTGTACAAGTTGGTCTGAATCCAAATGATTTGCATCTTCAGAATGATGAAAGTCATCTTTGCAAGATAAATAATTCGGAGAGTCTTTCACAGTTCCTATCTTTGCAACTGATCTGGTGGAGACATGAAGTCCTTTCCCTCCTACATGATCAGTGTGAGAGCGTTTAAAAACATTAGTTGTGTTTGGCACTTTGGAAGTTTTGGGTGGTGATGGTTCAGTTGGCTAGCCTCTCACTTCATCTGTTGTCAGTTTTCCATGAACCAATGTATATCATGGTGATGGATTTGCAGAAGGTGGTCATCAAATTACTTGTTTAAAGAGGTGATAGACATGTCACATTTAAATGTGTTTTGTATTTGCTTTTCAATTTTAAACAAGCAATGACTCTTTGGCAGTATTTTTGATGCCTTTTCACCATAAATTAGAACTTGAAAACTATCTTTGGAACAGTAATAATTGTTGTCTTAATTTAAGTTTTAAAGATGAGAAATATTATACCACTATGTTTTGACCTCTGGACTTTATTATCAAGGTGAAAGGCATGCCTCACTCTGAAAACAATCTTCAGGCAGCAAAATCTAATTCTTGCTTATGTTTACAAACAGTACAAAAGATTCATTTTGCATCCTTGGCATTTTTTGTGATCAAAATGCCAAATTACTCTAAAATGTGATTCTATCATGCAGTCTTCAAAGACAAAAACAAGTTAAAAAAACCCCTTCCATATATGGACAGAAAATACTGATTTTTGCCTTTCCTTTGCAAAAGCAACAACTAATCCACAAGTTAATAAATTTTCCATGCTTCCTATAGTAGAACATGTTTGTTACCTCTTTAGTTTGCTTGCTTTTGTTATAAAAACAAGCCACAGAGGACAGAGCCACTGGCAGCGGTAATGATACAACTTCTCCCTTTTCTACCCCTTTCTCAAATTTAAAAGGGGGGGGGGGGGGGGGGACCAAAGAGGCAAATTCCCAAACACTTCCAGTGAGTGCCTCTGACTGTTCAGATAAGATGAGTGTGTTATATGGTACCTGAATCAACACACATCATCTAAACATTCCGGCTTGGACTTCATTAGTCTCGGATAAATGTCTGCAGTAGAATCACAGAACCATAAAATGGTTTGGGTTGGAACGGACCTTAAATATCATCTAGTTCCAAGCCCCCTGCCGTGACCAGGGACACCTCCCACTAGACCTGGTTGCTC
>VYXH01002820.1:508900-516416 GCA_013397275.1 Burhinus bistriatus | reverse complement strand
TTAAACAGTGCTGGTCCCAATACAGACCCCTGAGGAACGCCACTCATCACTGGCCTCCACTTAAACATCGAGCCATTGACTGCAACTCTTTGAGTGCAACCATCCAGCCAATTCCTTATCCACCGAGTGGTCCATCCATTAAATCCGTGTCTCTCCAATTTAGAGACAAGGATGTTGGACAGGACAGTGTCAAATGCTTCGCACATGTCCAGGTAGATGATGTCAGTTGCTCTTACTTTACCCACCAACGCTGTAACCCCATTGTAGGAGGCCACCAAATTTGTCAGACATAATTTGTCTTTAGTGAAGCCATGTTGGCTGTCACCGATCACCTCCTTGTTTTCCATGTGCCTTAGCATAGTTTCCAGGAAGATCTGCTCCATGATCTTGCTGGGCACAGAGGTGAGACTGACTGGCCTGTAGTTCCCTGAGTCTTCCTTTTTTCTCTTTCTAAAAATGAAGGTTATGTTTCCCCTTTTCCAGTCAGTGGGAACTTCACTGGACTGCCGTGACTTCTCAAATATGATGGATAGTGGCTTAGCAACTTCATCCGTCAGTTCCCTCAGAACCCATGGATGCATCTCATCAGGTCCCATGGACTTGTGCACTTTCAGGTTCCTTAGATGGTGTCAAACCTGATCTTCACCTACAGTGGGTAGTTCCTCATTCTCCCTGTCCCTGCCTTTGCTTTCTGTGACTTGGGTGGTGTGGCTAGAGCCCTTGCTGATGAAGACTGAGGCAAAAAAGTCATTGAGTACCTTAGCCTTCTCCATATCTTGGGTGACCAGGTCTCCTGTTTCCTTCTGGAGAGGGCCCACATTTTCCCTAGTCTTCCTTTTATCACTGACGTACCTGTAGAAGCTTTTCTTGTTGCCCTTGATGTCCCTGGCCAGATTTAACTCTATCTGGGCTTTAGCTGACCTTGAGCTTCACGTTCTCCACCAGCCCCTCCTTGTTGGTGAGAACAAGGTCCAGCATAGCACCTCTCCCAGTTGGCCCCTCTATCACTTGGAGAAGGAAGTTATCATCGATGCATTCCAAGAACCTCCAGGATTACTTATGGCCTGTTTTGTTGTCCTTCCAACAGATACCAAGGTGGTTGAAATCCCCCGTGAGGAACTGGGCTTGTGAACATGAGGGCTTGTGAATGTGATCCTCTGTTTATCCAGTAGATGACCCGTGAGTAAAAAAGATAGAGTATTGTATTTATTTCTTTTCCCTGGGGATTTTGAAACAAGTATTTGTGATTGATAGGAATTACCTGTTGGTGCATTACATGGTCAACAATTTTCAGTATGTGAACATGTCAGTAAAACACATTGAAAAACTCTTATAAAGGCTCTTCAAAATGCCACTTCAGAAAACAATTCTTGGATTCTTGGCAGTGATGGAAACATCTTTACAACAAGAAATACGCAGAAGATTCGTTAAGATTGCCATGCATACCTCCCTCAGAATTTGTCACAACTGAATAAACCACTGTGAATCCAACTGGTTAATTTAGGTGCAGTCTTGTGACAACAGTTTAATTTTCAGTGCTATTGTGTTATGGTTTCTTGCCTTGATGGGGAGGTTTTACAGGAGATGTTGTGCCACTTAAAAGAATTGTCAATATCCGTGTCCTAGGGCTGGCTAAAAGATTGTATTGCCAGTGATGTGTGTGTGTGCAGCATGTAGCTGCCAGCTGTTTCCCCCTTTCTCACCACACTCATTCTGACAGTCCTAGGAATCTTTGTAATTCATACCTCCTCTTCTCTGCCTCTCACCTCAATTTGATAATTCATTTTTTTCTCTTGACCTGCCTGAAATATCTTTTTTCAGATGTCTTTTATCTTTGGATTAATTACTGCTAATACTCAGACAAAACAACAGAAAGTTCCAAACTATGTGCTTTGTAGAGGAGTACCAAGGATAGGAAGGCAAAACCGTGGGGACTCTTAGTCGTTCTGGAGGATGGCTATGGTTTGGTGTTATGAATAGCTAATGGTATTGGAATGGCATGGGATGACTGCTCTAAATGGGGAAGCGAAAGGGAACCGCTAATGATTTGGTTTGTGTATCCAATCCACAGCTTAGTACAGTAGGGCAGTATATTGAGAAACTTTGCAAAGCTGCTTTGTGATTATTTTATCTGTTAATAATGTGATCACAATGGTGCTCTAAGAATGACAGCAGTAGTGTGAACACAAGCTATTTGGTAGAGTTTCTTAAATATTTTGCAATGGGCTTTGAAAAACATTTCTAAGGTTTGCTGCTTTCTGTTGAGAGTTATTTCTAACCATTTCAATATTATCTAAAGAAATTACTAGGAAGACTTATTGTCTGTGTGTTTTAACAGAGATAGTAGATTGTATGCTTTCATGCTTCCATTTTGGTGGACTTGGCAGCGTTAGGTTAATAGTTGGACTTCATGATCTTGAAGGTCCTTTCCAACCTAAATAATTCTATGATTCTATGCTGAACTTAAATGCTGTTTGAGAAATTTTTACCTGCTCATTCTAAAGAAGGGTTTGTGAAATGTAAGTAGCTCTGTGCAGAAGGACGTTTGCAGTATTGAAGTACATAGATTTATCAGAATAAATTTATCATAGGAAATTTCATAACGTTAAAGATTATGAAGTGTCAGAAAAGTATTTTATGTCAAGCTGTCTCTAGAACTTTCAGGATTTGGAGCAGGAAATAAGAAAATAAATAAATAAAAAAAAATTAAAAAGCAAGAATAGGTTTCCAGTCAGACACGTGACTCTTGTTCCTGTGAAGGCCTTGGCAGGTTTGGCCAAGCAGAGACACTTCATGTTTTTGTGATGAAAAAGTTGTTCAGGGCTTGCCTCCTATTTGTATAAAAGTTCATTTCATTGTTTGCATTTGAAGCTGCCGGTGAACTTTCTGTTGTCTTCATCTGAACAGAGGTGGCCTTCATAGGCACCACTAAAACTGGGTGCTGCACCTGTTCCTCCTCAACAAGATGTTATGTAGCCTAAGGAAGGATTAACTTAGCTGAGAAAAAAGCCTCATGAGCATTTGCATTTTTGTCTCTCCTGTTCTTCCTAATAACGATTCTACACATTTTGCAACCCTTATTATTGGTCAGAGCCTTGGGAACTTGTTCGTCTTGGGAACTTGGCAGGCATCTTTCCTCCCATCTTATTGATGGGATATGAGTGGTTCAGAGTTGGGAATAGAGGCTGTGCTCCTGATACTGTATCTCAAAGCCCTCTTTGCTAGCTTAACAGAATGTAATGAGTGTCCCTGTTTAGCTTTTTTCTATTTAGGGAGTATGCAAGAGTAGTTCCATCTAAAATCTACAGATAAATTAATGCAATGTAAAGAGTACGCATGCAGCAGTTATAACTCTTCTGCTCATCTGCTATTTCCTATGCTACCCATAGGTCTAAGGTACTGGCCAGCAGACATCTGTGTAGTTAAACAAGTGGTTGGTGCCTCTGAAGAATTAATGGGATGATGCAGCTTTTATCAGACAGAGCCATTTGTCTGGCTCGAGTAGTTTAATGCACATCTTTTAATAGTAAGTTCAGATGTGTATAGTCATTTATTTCATTTTATGGAACAGCTAAACATAAGAAAACTTTCTTCCCAAAACAGTGCAGGGCTGGAATAGTTAAATGTTGGTAAACTCAAGCATGCAAATGAGAAAATTAATTCCTCAGTTCCTCGGCTGATTTTCATTGTTTATAAATACAGATTGAATTACAGTGTAATGACTGTATTTCTCTTTTCAGGACATAAGGGGCGCTTTTATGTGATAGAATGGATGAACAGTCACAAGGCATGCAGGGGCCTACTGCTCCACAATTTCAGCCACAGGTACTTTTTTTTTTTTTAAAAAAAAACCAGTTACTTGGGTGGATGTTATTTCTTAAAATGAAAAAGAGATAAATTAGAAAACATTGTTTCTTGTGGGGACAAAGAAGCTGTAAACCGATAGAACGTATTCTGGTGATCTTGAAATTAGTTGAATATCAATCCTATATTTCATAGAAAATAATTACTTTCCATTTTTGCCTCCACCAACTTTGAGGGTTTGGAGTTGGAGTGGGAGTAGGAAGCAAAGATGAAGGCAGTTGTTTACCTGAGAAATGGTGAGCTGTTAAAACACTATGTGTTTCAAAATGGTATCAGAATTACCATATTTATTTCAGACTGTTACCTTCAACTTTCTCTTCTTACACCTCCTGGTGGTGATACTATATGAATTAGTGCCATTATATGTTGAAACCAGGCAAGAGAAATTCCCAGTAGCTGTAGTTCTGTTAGAAAGAAGATGCATAAGGAATTTAATCTTTGGATATGTGTTAATGTTGTGAAACAAAGAGTAAAGATTATCTGATAAGAGATAATATTGGGATATTGCTTTTCGACATTTTTAGGAGGTAATTCTTTGAAGGAAGTGCAAGAGCCTGTAGAGAAATACCCTAAAAATATTTACTGCCGTGACCATTCCAAACTAAAAGCTGAACAGTTCTTTACAAAGCTGGAATCTAAATTTTGTGATTTTCTTGTTAACCGCATAGGTGATAGAGCAGTTTGTGTCCTTTATTTTACAAAAACTAAGGTGAATTCTAGCTGATGAAACTCAGTAAAGTTAGAATAACCAGTTTTCCTTAGGTCCAGTGTTTTTATTTTAGCATTGTGATAACAGAAAATCTGGATTTAATAGCGTTTATACCAATGAGAAACAGTTAGATTTCTAAGACAAATGTATAGCTATACATACAGATATTTTGAGAAAATACATTTGTAATTTGGAAACAAAAAAAGAATACTTAAAATTTATATGATGAATATCATAAAGGGTCCCCATTATTATTATGGTGTTTTTCCTGACTAGAGAGAAAATAGAACACAGCTGATTAAGGTTTCTGTATTTCTGGGAAAACTTCCTATGTTTTTTGGTTGCTGACTACAAACAGGTTTCGTATTTCCTCATCTGTTTACTGAGTATTTGAATACCTGGTTCTGATTCACAGAATCAGCTTTTGGAGGACTGGTTCAAATTCAGTTTGTGAATTCATACTAGTAAAATATGCTTCTAGTTTTACTGTTCCAAGTAATATAGCTTGTCTACAGGTATCCAGTTTCCTCTGCAGTATACTAAGGGCAGCCTAAAAGCAATACTGCTGTAATCAACTGAACACTTTCTACAAAAGAAGAAACTAATGTTTATTGTCAGCTTTGGTTGACTGTCAAGCATTTTCATAATCTGTGTCTCATTATTCTTTTTTAAATCGATTACTGTGTAAATTGCAGTAAGCGTGATTTTTGTGGTTTGATTTTTCTTGAGACAAAAGGTTTTGGGTTTGTGGATCTGAGCCGGACTTGCATCAGAATATTGACTGTTTTGCATTTCAAGGGATAGAGTGAAGGGGAGCAGGCATGCTCTGATAGTCATATTGCCAGAGTTGTATTAAAATAGTCATTTAGTGACATTCTTGTCTTGTTAATCCAAACTGGTTTTCCTGTGAGCCAGATACATACTTTAATTCTTATGGATTTCTCTGCTAATGGAGCATGCTTATGGTGAAAACTAGTAATGAAAAGAGGTTGCTGTACTAATTGCTGATACATTCAGGAGAATCAAGAACTAAAATTGAACATACAGCAGGTTGTGAGCAAGAGGTGAGGTAATGATTTATGAGGAATTGTGTGTCAGATTTTGATAAACCTGTGAATATCTTCTAATTGTCTTGATCATTATATTGTATAAATGTATGCTGATATTCATAGCAAATTAAATTACCCTAATCACTGAAAATTGTTGATGGAGGAGCATGAGAATATTTAGCCAAAAGTATAATGGCTTAGTCCCAACTAGTCTGAAAACACCGTTTCACAAAATCACAGAATGGTTGAGGCTGGAAAGAAACTCTGGAGGTCATCAGCCCTCCTGCTCAAGCAGGGTCTCCTAGGGCAGGTTTTCCAGGACCATGTGCAGACTGCTATTGAATATCTCTAAGGAAGGAGACTCCACGACCTGCGTGGACAACCTCTGCCAGTGCCCAGTCACCCTCACTGTGGAAAAGTGTTTCCTTAAGTTCAGACAAAACCTCCTATATTTCAGTCTGTGACCATTGCCTCTTGTCCTGTGCACACCACTGAAGAGGGCCTGGCTCTGTCTTCTTAACATCATCCCTTCAGGTATTTGTACGCATTGAAGAGATCCCCCTGAACCTTCTCTTCTCTAGGCTGAACTTTCTCAGCGCACTCAGCCTTTCCTCATATGAGAGATGCTCCAGTGCTGTGATCGTTTGTGGCCCTTTGCTGGACCCTTTCCAGTATGTCTGTGTATGGGCGGCCCAGAACTGGACACAGCACTCCAGGTGTGGCCTCACTAGTGCTGAGTAGAGGGGAAGGATCACCTCCCTCAGCCTGCTGGTAACACAATTCCTAATGCAGTCCAGGACACCATTAGTCGTCTTTGCCGCAGGGGCACATTGCTGGCTCACGTTCAGCTTGGTCTCCACCAGGACCCCCAGGGTCTGGCCTGCAAAGCTGTTTTTTAGCAGGTCAGCGCCCAGCATGTACTGGTGCATGGGGTTATTGCTGCCCAGGTGCAGGGCTCTGCACTCCCCTGTGTTGAGCTGCATGAGGTTTCCATCAGCCCATCTCTCCACCCGGTCGAGTTCCCTCTGGATGGTAGCATGATCCTCTCGTGCATCAGCCATTCCTCTCAGTTTTGTGTCATCAGCAAACTTGCTGAGGGTGCATTTTGCCTTATCATCCAGGTCATTAATAAAGATGTTAAGCAGGGTTGGACCCAGTATTGACCACTGAGGTACACTGCTAGTTACTGGCCTCCAACTAGACTTTGTGCCATTAGAAGCTCATTTTCTATTTGGAACTAAGTGCCTGAAATCTCTGTCATAGTCCGTGATCTACGAAATTAAAACACTGTACTTCATTACATCACAAGGACATTTTGAAAGTGCGGATATCTCAGTATTCCCAAACCTCGTACATACTGTAAAAAAGATTATGCAAGAAGGTAGGAGAATATGTATTAGTAGTCTGATACAGTAGACCTCAAATTCTAGAACTTTTTCAAGAGCAGAATGGGAGCTTTTTAGCATCTGAAGAGAGGAAAATGTGACTTTGTAACTAGACCTGATAAACTAAAGGCAGCATATATCCCTTACTGTTTAGATTTTTTTTTTGTCGTCCCGTTCCCTCCCCCCCCCAACCGCGAAGAACAATAGTTTGTCAAGTCTCTTCTTTATACAGAAGACATTGCAAATCTCTGCTCAGTATTGCTGTTCTGCTCTATGTTTTCTAGTTCCCCTGTGTTCCCCTCAAAATGAGGGGTCAGAGCTCTGTGCAGTATTCAATGCACGCACAGACTTAAGTAGTGAAACATTTTGTTTTCTGTTTCATTCAAATGCTTTTCCTAAGAATGTCTAGCTTTCTTTTTGATGGTGACTGACCAATCAGTTGAACTTTTCAAGGAAGTTTTTCCGTGGTATTTTGTAGATATTTTTCCTGTGTGGTAATAGGTAATTTA
>VYXH01002820.1:492317-506386 GCA_013397275.1 Burhinus bistriatus | reverse complement strand
TTTTTTCAGTTGGAGAGAGCTAGGACATAACATGGAAACATGGCAGATGAAAGCCTGGTGGGATTCCTTCTCTTCTATGTCTCAGACTCCTGATAGGCTGAAAACATTTTAAATATATCTCAACATGTTACGATTTTAAATTCTCACTCCAAAAATAGTACAATGGATGCTTTCTTTAGAACATCTGGTCATTAGTCTGGGACAGTTTTGGTTTTAATGTATTGGAATAAACCAAGCTTAATAGTTTAAACCATATTCTTTCAAATGTATGTTTACACTGGCACGATCAGTCTTACTGAATTAAGTGCAATCTTTTTTCTGATATCTGTGATTCTAGAAAGCCTTGCGACCCGACATGGGCTATAATACACTGGCCAATTTCCGAATAGAGAAAAAGATTGGCCGTGGACAGTTCAGTGAAGTTTACAGAGCAACCTGCCTGTTGGATGGGGTACCAGTGGCACTGAAGAAGGTTCAGGTAAGGATGACTTTATGTATAAATACTTAAAAATATTTGATACAACTAAATTTGAGGGGCATATGTCATTTGGATGTGATCTTAATGAATTTCGAAATGCTTAACATCTAGATAGTAGGAAATTAAGAGCTTTCAAAATTTATGATGGGACTTTGCATAGTATTTTACAAACCAGTGTTTTGAAATTGAAAGTGAAGTCCAGAAGTGTTGGGAAAAGGTAACATATATAAATTAGCTGAGTAAGAACGGTCGTAAACAAAGCTTGGAATCTATAAATAATATAAATATTTAGTGGTGTCTAATGTAAGAATATATTATGCAAATTAACGCATTTTTTATTAAATAAACATCTGTCAGTAATTTTTCAGGTAGTAAGTGTGCTTCAAAAGTGCATAAATCAATTAAGATGTTTATGTAATCAAACTTGTAATAGTTGAAAGGAATTACTGTTTCAAAAGACTGAAAATTACCTGAAACAAATATAAACAAAAACTGTGCTTGAATCTATAGCTCAGTGTTTCCTTCAGATTTCAGGATACAACTGAGTTCATATTATCATGTTCATGAGTAATATATCTGTGCGTGGGACCCTATATAGTAGTTAAATGTGAGTGCACTGTGGAATTAAGTGAATTGCATTGGTCAAAATATGTTCTTGAGGACCCTGAATATTTCCAAGATTCACAGCTTAACCAGTAGTGAAACAGCAGTTCTGTAACAGAAGATGGAAGAGCAGCAAATTGATTAAGTTACTGTGGCCAAGAAACGTTAAGCCCTTTTAAATTTTATCATAAGAAATGGGCTGATTATTTGTTCAGATATTTTGTCTTTGCAGTTAGCAATTTTTAAAATATTTAAACCAAAAGTGACAGTTTAAATGAAAAACTTTTGCTTTTTTTTATTGTTGCACAGGCAAAAGGCAGCTCGAGCTAAGCTTCTATGCAGAATTATTTCCATTCTCTTTTTTTTTGTTTTGAACTGCTGAGAGATGTTTGTTGTAAGACTGTTACCATCTAAAAATTCTCTACTGGATTTACTTTGAAAATTCCCTGACAATGTATTTAGTTTTGAAATTGAAACTAAAATTGTCATTTCAGTTCTGATCTCTTGAGGTATGTTTAGCGTATTACTTGAAGGAGCACTGCCATCAGTTCTGAAGGGGTTTTTGTTTTGGTTACCTTTATATATTGCGAAATAATGTGTGTCAGATTTCATAGATTCTTTTCTAGTGTTTCTGGATTTTAATAATTTTCTTTTTGCAGTGCTAATGCATGCACTGTAAATTTCTCTGTCATATCTTGACTTGCTCTTCCATTTCTGTGATTTCCTGTGCTCTACAGCACTAGGAGGCAGGGCTAGTCCTGGCAGTCATAAAAAAAGAGACTTGGTTCCCCCTTCTGGGAAAACTGCCAGAAATATACTACTTCAAAAGCTGAAATATATTCCAAGAACTTTGATCAACGGTCTTGAAACATTAGGCTAATTCTTCCTTCATTTTCAGTGCATGAGAAACCAAAAAGGTCAAATACGACTTGAAATGCATGTCAATTAAGGTGGATGTGGAATGCCTGGGTACTTGAAGAAAGTCAAAGTCCAGCCTTTCACTGTTAACTATGAAATTTTTATAATGGTGTTTGCATTAAGAATACAGAGGCATTATATAGCATGTGTACACTTAACAGTATTTCAGAAGTCAGTATGTATAGCTGTATTGTCACATCAAATTTCCTAATTTGACAAAAGATTTTTTTCAACTAATGAGGAAGATATAATGCTGTCTGTGTACAGGTGATAGTTTCTATAGCAGAAAACCTTTCTTGTTCAACTGTTTAATAAATTTCTAAGGATATACTTTGTGGTTGGTAGGAAATAGGGTTAAAGAGTTATGGCTCTCCCAAATGGTTTTTTCTTGATAGTGTTCTGATTGTCTTAAAATATCCAATATATGCTGTGGGTTTTCCATTGAATGTTATTGCCTAGCGCATGTTAGGAGGAGCTGTGTTCTGTGATCTCGAAAATCACTGTCCATATGAAGGCTGGATGTGTGTAGAAGACTATTACCTGAAAGGAAAGTGAGATTTGGTTAACCTGTAAGGGAAAAAAATTCCTAAGCATACGATTAACTGGAGTTCAAAAGGCTTGTGGCAGCACTGAGCTTCTGGCACAGCCATTTCAGCTTGCATAGTTGACATCTAAAGCAGCTTCATTTGGACAGAAGACCCTGTGCTTCTGTGACCTTCCCTAAGATTCCCTAGAAATATTTTTAAATATAGTCACAATACTTAATTTCACTATAAAGTTTGTTTCTATAGATGTCTTTTGGTGAGAAGTGATTGCTTTTCAGAGGAGCTCTTGTGGGTCTGCTCTATGATGGTGCTTCTTCCTTTTAATTTAAGTCACATTTTCTTTTATTCAAATTAAAATACTGCCTTTTTTCCTGATGCCTCGTTAATGGAAGCTCAGCATGGACAAAACATGAGGAATGCTTTGTTCTGTCATGAGGGAGGGGCTTTATTCTGTTTTAGACCTGTGCACGGGTACCGCTTTCCACATTTCCACATTGAGACAGTGTCTCTAAATGCTGTACTTTGTGTAAAACAACATAACTGAGATTAGGACTTTCTGTTACTTTCCCATTTTCTGCCCTTTCTCAGCTCACATCTGAACTACTACATGCCTTCCTCTCTGGTCTTGCAAGTTGTGTCCGTTCCATCCCCTCCCGGTTTTGTTTTCCTGGCTGGGTTGGTATATAGCTGGCTGGTATATAGCTGTTCTCTTTATATGTATTTGGTCAGTGGTTCGCCATGTTTATCACTGCCTTCAAGGTCTGATGTGACTTACAATTATTCAGTTATCCTCTCTTCAAGAGTTACTGGATCTCAGGCCATTATTTGTTCCAAAGGATTGCCAGTTTTGAGTTCTTATGAAGCTTTCCAACAGGAATGTTTATTTTCTGCTATTAAAATTTTATTTGGCTGAAATATGTACAATATTGATAAATGTTATATTAATGTGTACAAAATGTATGTTTGTAGAACTCAATGTGAGCAGAAGCAAGTGGCAGTAAGATGCTGTGGGAGGAAGGACAAGCAGATGGTGACAGAAACCACTCTTTCTGAATTTGGAGTCGCTACTGAGTCCAGATGACACGAAGAAGTAGTATTCTTGATTTGGTTTCCAGTAGGATATGCAGCAGAATGAAAACTCTTTAATTTGCTGTTTCTTTCTACTAATTTAACCAGCAGAATACACAAAATAGTATGTTGGGTCTTTTCTTCTCATTGTACCCTCTGTGCTTCATCCTCCTGTGTGTCGTTTGCCTTCTTGTAATTAGGGAAGTGGGATTTATAATAATTAGGTTCTCTCTTTTTCCATGGAACTATGTTTCTAAAATGCTGCTGAAACATTAACTAAATAAAACCAGAATTAAAAAAAAATAAATCTTCATTACTTCACTTTCATTAGTGTCTAAACTACACTTTGAGTCAAAGAAACATGAAGAAAGATTAATGGCAGGTAAATTATGAACATAGCAGTATAAGTTTGAAGAGCTTCTAGTTAAGTTTCTGAACATGTGTTAAGTCTGAGGTCTAAACTATACTGAAAGATCATGCCTGAGGAAGAAGCAGTACATCTCTACTACTGCCACCCTAAGTAACCCTTGTAACAGAACCATCAACACCCTGAGGTGTGGTGTGGCATTCTGAGCAATAAGAGGTCTAGTGGTCACTTCCAAGGGGGAAGTATGCAACTGCTAGATACTGGAATAAAAGCTCACAAAACATCCTCAAAGGGCAAAGGAGTTGTAAATCTCTAAAGTCAGTGACTGTAAGGCTGTATGAGTTCACTTTATGAGCTATTTTTTAGGTAACCCTTAGCTACTCAAAATTTAAAATACTATGTGAAACTGCATAGTTCAACAGAATTCCAGATTCATTAAATTTCTGCCTTACATTGTTCCACCTTTCTTTCCCTTTCATTCCAAAATTGGAGACCCCTGTGTTAGAGATTCAGACAATGAATCCTTTTATCTAGCACTTGCATTCATTATTCATTGTGCATTGTCAGTGGATTGCTACTTCAGGCCTGAATTAGAGATAATTAATCTTAGGAAAGCACTTGTAATTTCACACTTTATGAGGCACTATTGTCTCAGCATGGCAGTGCTGTGGTGGCAAAATACTCTAATGCTCATTGTTGCTATGCAGTATCATATCTCAATATTTATGTGCATTCAAGTCTTTATTTTGCTTGCTTGTCTGTAGGTTTATGTTACGGCAGTCATGTTTGTATTTTGCTTTGGAAATACTTTTTGGCATTTTTGTTTTATACAGAATTTCAAACAGAAATAGGTTAAATTGTCATTTAAATGGTGAGGTTAGACTTTTATCCTTTTCAGTACTGAGAAGGAAAACTTGGAAAAGGGCTGAACTTCAGAGCAAGAGGAATCAAGTAGATTTCCAACTTGGCATGTCACTTCAGATGATGAGTTAAATTGGTAACTGGTAATTAAGATAGGGTCTACACTTAGAAACTAAGGCCTGAGGTTTTCCATCTGGTGGTTAAATGTTTCTAAACCTTGCTATGTGCACAGCCTTCTAGGGGCTCTAGTTGCATACGTGAGCATGTATGTAAGAACTTTACTCAGCAAGTTGATTTCATGTATTGCAACCTTTTTGTTTAGTTTACACATCTCCATAGGGAACACTTCCTGCTATGGATCTTACAATAGTTTAGAAACTATTCTAAAACTATCGATATCTCTTGACAGTACTTACAACTGATATTTCTAGAATGCTGAAAGAATAACATTATAATCTACGCCCACATGAAGGAGCT
Source organism: Burhinus bistriatus (assembly GCA_013397275.1). NCBI lineage: Eukaryota > Metazoa > Chordata > Aves > Charadriiformes > Burhinidae > Burhinus > Burhinus bistriatus. The sequence goes on along the minus strand of VYXH01002820.1, from coordinate 501,069 downwards.
GGAGAAGTGCTTCAGTGCAAAGTTACCAGAGATCCCTTAGTTGCATAGCACACAGAGGGGGAGTATTTGGAATAAGTATCAAGGTATGCTGGTCCTTCTGCTATTGATTGCAGTAGGAGACAAAACTGAGAGCTAAAAATGGACTTTTTGTTTCATTTACTGTTCTTGCGAAGTGGAAAGAAGGTTGCTAAGGGCTTTTAAAATGCTCTCTTAAGTCTCTTCAGCTGTATTTGCCTACATGTTTTCAGGAATTTCACAGTAATTGCTAACTAAGGTATAGTGCTTACTGCAATGAGATTTTTTTGATTACACTCTTCATGAAAACTGGCACATCATAAAAACTTTTAATACAATTTTTGCATATTACTAGGTTTTCCACAGCAAACATAATTCTTTGTAGAAATGTTAATCTTATCACAGTCCTTGAAAATAGAAATTGGGGAAAAATAATTAAAATTTTAAGTAAGAGTGTATTACACTGTGCAATTTGTGCTGACTAGAGAAACACACGTCCAACCTGAATTAGACTGTGATCCTGACCTCATAAGTGGAGTCAAGAATTAGAATTTATTGTTAGTCTAATTAATGCCATAGCAGTCTAATCAAAATGCAGCAGTTTTTATTGTTAGCCAATTATAGTGATGCTAACACTTGTAGTCTAATTACTGCTAGTTCCCAATAATCGATGTACACAAGCTTCTTCACATCGACCCTGTTCAGGCTCACCCTTCTGTTTCCTGAGCTCTACTGGGAGGAGGATGCTGGTGGTGGCTTTATGTGGGATATGCTGGGTGCTTTCAAGCAGTTAGTTGCTAATGCTGACCCAAAAGTTTACTGATGTTAATCACACTGGTTTTTAGACCTTTATTGTATCTGCTATAATTTCCTTAAGACTGTGCGGTTGCGCAAAGCTGAGCTGCATCTAAAACCAAGTTAGACACAAGTTGTCTGACTGTAATGACTTCATTACAGTTAAGTGTCTCAACTGCAAAGCATGTGCTGCTACAGCTAAACCCAAGCTCAAAAAATAAGTTCAGGCCAAGAAAAGTCCAGCTGAAATGTGGAAAGCCTTTAGGGTTCATGTTTCTGAGGCAGTCTGAGGCTTGTGGCCTGCTAATAGCAATGGCAATACTGTCTTTATAGGGCTACAAGTTGTGTGTGTGTGAGATTAATCTGTGTGCAACACGGATGCTAGAGAGTGGGGGGCATAAACTGACCTTTCACGTTGGCTTGCCGAGTAGCAGTAGCCAAAGATGGAATTAGTCTGCTTGCAAAGCTGTAAGCTATTACAGTTGTGATGGAAGTACTGACATCTCTTCATATTGGCCAGTCTGTAGTAAACCACAAGCGAAGGACGGCTTCTCCTACATGGTCATCTGGTCTGCAGCAGCTCCTGAAAACAAGCCTTCTGATCGCTGCCAGATGCCATGTGTAATTTTGACATGTGCTTGAAAGTATGTTCTTAAGCTCTTAATCTTTCATTGCAGCTTCCATTTTCCAGTGTAAGATGTTCTTCATCGTTGAGTCATCTTCTGGTGATGAGGCATGGAGGTTTCCTCACTGTGTTTACAGTAGCCTCCTTGTGAGCTGACATCGCTTATTACACTAGGAGCCTCTGATCCGAACTACAGCAGTCTGGCAAACTGGAAAGATAATCTATTCAGAAAGAAAATCTCTGCAAGCTGTTTGAATCTGGTATGCTAGGACAGAGGTTCTTTAGCGACCATGGATTGGGTGACTTTTTTATTTATTGTTGGTTTGGATTGTGGGTTTTTTCCAATCTTATTGTTGGAGGAGGTTAATGTCTTTGAAACAGGAATTCTGGATTTCTGGGAAATGAGGTTAGATCTGGACCAAAGTCTAATGGAGAACCGCAAGAATGATGTACAGTGAATCTTCAGACTGTCTTTGTAAGGATCAAAAAAGACTCAGTTTTACTGTCTTGCTTTATTTTATTCAAGTAATGTTTGAAATACTCAGTTTAGCTGAAGCAGTGACAGATTTGCCACTCTGCTGTATGAAGTGTAGCAAAAGTATAGGGAGTCATGTTTATAAAACTTAAGTCTGCCCTTCCTGAGAGCAGCTACTTGGTCTAGTCTACTCCAGGCTGTTTAATAACAAATTAGAAGTACTGAGAATATCAGCCAGAATACACAAACAAAATTTTGTCTTTCTTTCCTATGTCTTGTTCCTAGATCTTTCACAGTCCTGAGTCTAGGGCTTTATTTTTGTTGTTTTATTGTTCCTGTATGAGAGGTACTGATTTATGTCCCTATGGGATGCATAGCTTATAAAAAAAATTTGCACACAAAATTTGCTCATTTAGGTGTGTAGGGAAATACTCTTGGTATCAGTAAGTTAATAAGCCTCTTGGCATACTGAAACAGTCATTAACAGGTGCAAACTGCCCTTTTTTTCACACAATGAAACTCTTTTCATTTTGCATCTTTAAATTGTGCTTTGAGTAATTTCTCCAAATGTTCTAAGTAGATAATTTGGGTACAATATTCAGTCTAAAATTCTGTCTGCAGCTTTGATTAGATTCTCCAGTCTGTTTGGAGTTCTCTGTCTGTGTCTAATCTCTGTATCATTTATAAGGAATGTTCTTATCTCACTTTTGTCTAGAACTTAGCAAGAGTGCGAAGCTTCAAGATGCGCCGCTATACCTGTATGCTTTTTTACCTGCTCCCCGGTACACACTTTCATGGATTGTTTTTGGAAGAGGGGGTATAAAATTTTCCATTTGCTGGTCTCTTAGATTGCATACAATGATGATCTCGTGCCTTCCCAGTACTCCTCAGTTGATGTTCTGTCTCTCCTATTTAGAACTTTCCTAAGTGTTTCCTAGAAAAGTCATTACGGTCCTTCATGACTGTACCAAATACTAGGACTTTAGTCTATTGTGAAAAAGATTAAAGAGCAATGTTTTTTCATTCAGAGTTGAGATCTACAACAGATACAGGTGGTTTCATCTCCTTCACTAAGTTTCCAACCTTAATTCATAAACTGTCTTTTCTGTCTTTTCCATCAGTGTTATTTACCTCTTAATACTTGTACCTGTAATTTCATATAGAGTACTCTTTTCTTCTACAACATCTGAAATTGCATTATTTTTTAGTGTTAGCATTCCTGTCTTGTGACTTACCCTGCTGTGTTTCTGTTAAGTCTCCAACAGTCTTCTCCTTGAATAATTGCTTCTAGCTCAGTGTTTATTTCCCATCATCCTGGCATTAACACAGAAGTAGTTGTGAGATGGTTTATTCCCTTTCTGTCTTGGTAAGTAGTTCTGTTTCCTTCTTTCTTTCCTCCTCCCCTTTTTCATCTTACTATCTACAAGCCTGGCATTTCAGTTCTTGACGTACGGTTGTCTTTTTGTCAAACAGTGAGTCTTGCATCCACTCCAGGCTGGTTTTTTTCTTATGCCAGCTCTGAAGACAGAAGATTGAATATCTGAAGGGAAGTAGTGGCTAGTCAAGAGCACACGTGTGCTCAGTGAGGATTGTGCTCCATGGATGAAGTCTCTAGACTTCTCTTTTCAGTTGATTAAAGGCATTAAAAACTTACTGTCCGTAGTGGCATTGAGAATTAAGATGAGGTTTAACAGATCATATGTGGACGTCCTGATTTGTTTGAACTTCTTTGGGGAGAATGACAGAAGGTGTGATTCACATGGACAGTTACGTAGTCAGTTTAAGAGATGACCTCTTTGCAGACTGCTGTTTGCAGAGTACTCAAAGTGCTGTTAATCCTTATTTTTGTTTCTGGGGTTGGTGGCAAGATACGAAATGGAAGTTGTCAGCTGTTGAGCTTTTGATCGTTTTGAGTTGGTGGAACCAGGTACCAGTGATCTTCACAGCATGTAATACATCTTTTCCAGGAGACTATCTAGAAAGAAATGACGTGCATTGAAAAGATGTTACTGGAAAAGGTAATCTCATAGATGTTGTGGCAATTACAAAAACTTACAGTGCGCCTGTATTACTCTTCTGGATAGCTCAAAATGTAATAGGCAGGCCACGCAGAAGTTGGTGGGTGGTTTTTTGTTTGTTTTTGGTTTTATGTGTGTTTTTTTTTGTTTGTTTGTTTGTCAATTCAGAAAGTAATGGCAAATGAGAGAGGAAGGGTTCCTTGAAGACGTAACACTTTGGTCATTTCTAAGGGGAATAATTGGTGGCAGCATATGGAGATGCACATCTGAGAAAGTGAAGTGAGAAAGGAACCCAAAGGTGGTAAAAAAAGGGAGTGAAAATAGAAAGACATTAAATCAAATATAGATGTGTAGAATGTGGACAAGGACTCTAACAGCAGGAAAAAATTACTCCAAACAAAACTTGAAATTAGCGGAGAGTAATGTGGTTAACTGGAGGAGGCAAAAATGAGATACATTGCAAAGTGATTTGAAGCAGCTGGGAGGTGGAGAAAAAAATGAAGAGCAGAGATGTCTAACTGTAAAAGGCTATAAAAGTCAAGGTGACAGATGAGGGTTTAGAAAAAAGTGCTCTAGTAAACAAATTACAGAACCCAAATCACATCTTTGCTTGCTGAAGGGAAGGAAATGGGAGAGAAAGAATTAGAGGTAACTATGAAGTTTTGATCCTGAGAGACAGAGTAAAAGCGTATGCATTATTTAGAATAGAAAAGGAAGACTGTAGCAAGAGAGTAGGAAAAAAAGGTATGCTCAGTACTAGAAAGAATAGGTTTGTGATAATGGTGTGGCAGGAAAGGGAGAGGAAGCTGACATTTGGATTAGAACCAACTTGAACGGAATGTGCTGAATTATTGCTGTGTGCTTGAACAGGTATGTGGAGGTGGCAATTAAGTCATTTGAAAATTTGTACTTACAATGGACTTCTTTCCTACGAGGGGGCTGAAAGAATCAATACAGCTGTGAATCAGTACATCAGAGCATTAGGAATATTTCTTACTGCAACGTTATGTCTTGCCATGAAACGCATAACTCAAGTTGCTTTACGGATGCTGTGAAATAATGATAATGATCACTCAATTTGCTATATTTTAATCACTTAATAAAAATGTCTTATCTTTTGTACATAGATATTTGATTTAATGGATGCCAAAGCCCGTGCTGACTGCATCAAAGAAATAGATCTTCTTAAGGTAAAAGATTTGTTTAAAAAATGTGCAGCCATCATCAAGTATATGAAGTTTTTCATAGATGTACTTGAGGTGTCCGCTGTTGTCTATGTAGAGTTTTTATAAGCCTCATTTAAGGAATTTTGTAATTTTTATTGCTTTAAAAATTAACATTGAGAAATAAATCCTGTAGAAAAATGGATAACTTTTCAAGTAGAAATTTCTGCTAAAACCACAGTATTGTAAATAATTGTGTCCCGTGTACAGTAAAATACTGATTTTAAAAATTTACTTTGGTGTTTCAGGTAACAGTTTACCATGCTATTGCATAGATACATTGAAGCAAAATTCCTCTAAAATTGCAATATCAGTCCTCATGTTGATCCTAAAATGCCACCACGTTCTGGAAAAATGTTTGTCTGTAAATGCTCCTCATAAGCATATACTTTTTGTTCCATACTGAAAGAGATTTTAGGGGTTGTTTTGTTTGCCTAAATAAGAATGTTTCATTTGTCAATCGTGCTCCACGCTAAAATGTGCATTATTTTTCTGCTTTCTTAGCAACTGAATCATCCAAATGTAATTAAATATTATGCCTCATTCATTGAAGACAATGAACTGAACATAGTGTTGGAATTAGCTGATGCTGGAGATCTCTCTAGAATGATAAAGGTAGGAATTAACTTTTTAAAAAATACTAAAATCTTCTAAAGTTCAACTTCTTTAGCTTTTTATTCTGCATGCTCATCACTGGGTGAAATGCAGTGAAAATGTCAGGAACTGTGGAGAAAAGTGGTGTGACTTTTTTTAATATATGCCCAATATTGATGCTTATGTAAGTATTTTTAACACTGTTGCCCAGAATGTAAGTGCAGATGGGGATATAACTAGACTGAAAGTATATTAGCACTGGGGAGAAGAAAAAAGGCTGTAAAGAGAATCAGTGTCACCACCACTTAGAACAATACAGTTTGATGACATTCCTGATATTTGGCACAATCATGTTTTGCATTCCAATATTCTATTCTCTATAATAGCAGTGAAAGCAGAGAAGGGCTGGTATCATAAGGCAGAATATGTTTCTTCTTGAACTTCAACTGCTAACCACTTTAGCAAACAAAGTAAAGGTTAAAATGGAAATAACGGCATCATTTTATAGGTCTAGTTAAATACTTTATCTTGAGACTAACAAATATTCTAAAAACTTATTACATATTTGGTTGAAATCACATGCAGTGAACTTACTGATACGTCATTGTGTGTTACGGGTTAATTGCTTTCTTTTGTAGTTTTTAAATGCCTGTTCTTTAGCTAATCAGAAAGATTTATCCAAGACCTATTGTATAAACTTTTTATTTTGAAACTTATATTAACTTTTAACTAGCTTTTTTATCTTTGTCACCTGACAACTACGTCCCCTCTTTTCCTACCCTTTTTCCTCTGGGTCTTGGTTTTAATATGTCCCTTTGGTATGCTTTCTTGTGTGCATACCAACATTATTGTTGTCAACACAGTGTAACTCTGGGAACAAATAATGCCAATCAATTAGCATTCGCTCAGCAACAGCCGAGCACAGAACAGAGTTCTGCTGTTTTGCTTAGGACCTACAGGAATAGAGAATGTTGATTTCTTCATTAATGACTTCATACCTTTTTTTTTTTTTTTGGAGCTTTTGAAGAATATTCCCTTCTAGATTGATAATTGTAAGGTAGGACAGTTAAAATTTGGTTCTGAACAGGTTGACAGCGTTCTGTTAATATTTATATCCAAATCTGATATTTTTCTTCATCTCATAAATTATTAATTCTGTGGGCTTACATTTCATAAAACATAAAGGAAGGTTTGTCTTTTCTTTTGAATGTTCAGTTTTGACACAACAGTTATTAATATGAGTACTCTATGACAGATTGCCTTATGGCATGCCTGGTCTTATGACCCATTGAAGCTTTTTCTTTTTCCCCTGCCTTTTTTTTATTTTTTTCTTTCCATTTTAACTGCAGTGTGTGAATAATGACTTCTTCAGTGCAGTTGGCCTCATTACACCTTGTCCAAGTCAGTGGGTATTTCTTACAGGCTCGATCTTGGAGGCACTTTGTGATTGTCCTCTTAACACAGGGATCATGTTTAATGTAGCAAACTTAGATTGCTGTTTGATGTTAATGACAGCCTATCAGGCTATTATTAAATATGTATGAGGTGTCACAATGCACTCCATCTTCATGCTGCTGGTGGAGAAAATGATTTGGTAGACTATTTGGACGGTATGAGTTTAAATGTGGGGTGCATCAGTTATATAGTGTCTTTTTAAATAAGTATTTTAAAAATTGCCTGAAAATAAATGATATGTAATGGCATGGAAACTTCCTAGCAGAATGGCTGCCTGTCACACTACTAAGGTAAATAACTATGTTGTGTTATTAAAACAAACAAACCATGCTTTGGTTTCCAGTGTTCTTGCTAGAATGCTGTCCTAAGTTTGTTGGAAGATGTTGAGGCACCCCCAGAAGAGCGTTTGGTTACCAGGATTGTTGTGTGATTTGTAGAAAGGATCAAGCATGTTTTTGAAATTGTAAATGACCACACCTTGAATGACACTGAAACCAATGTTAATATAAGGGAAAACGACTTAACTAGTTTGCTTGGGTATTTGTTATGACATTATTGGCACATCAGAGAATTCTTGCAAAGCTGCTGTGCCTCACAGTGCGCCTTAATGAATTCTTTAGTTCTTCCCTTAACGAACCACATCCTTGCTGCCCGGCTTTTATACCATCCCTGTTGTTACCTGTGAATAATACTCTCTTTGTCCCTATTGAGTAGACAACTGAGGAAAATCACTTGGTGCATTCATATGGATTCTAATAGAATTCATAGAATCTGCTGTATGTCCAAAAAAACCCAAACAGCTGTGCATTGGTATTTATAAATCACATAAGGAAATCAGAGATATCTCTTGTGTTCTCTCTGTCTCTCTCTCTGTGTTTATGTATGTACGTACACAGATTTAACCCATTTTACCTTAATTTTTTTTTTTAATTACCTCTGTCACAGGGAAATGTAGGGCCTCCATTCTCAAAAGTAGGAGGATACAAAACTGAGAATTTCTTGTCTTACAGGTTTTAATTCATGTCAGTAATACTGAGAGGCAAACGTTATCGGGGAGTGGGAAATACTTTCGTTTGATTTACAGTTGGTTTTGCACTAAAATAGCTACCTCAGTACTGTGTAACCCCTGTGTGGGAATGGTGAAAGAAGGAAAAATTCTTGATTTTCTGCATCTGTGAATTAGGCTGCTGGTTACTATTACATCAAAGATTTTACAAGTAAGTAATTAGTAACTATTGTGCTAGTTGCTCATGGTCTGTTGTTTGTCAGTGTCTGTGGTCTCTGCTATGGAATGTGGTGATAGTATGTGGCTACCAAGGTTAAGGGTAGTTCATGAGAATTCCTGTTGTTACCTTGTAATACCACTTCCTTTTGCAATACAAAAATATGTTGTAAAGCAGGTTTGAAGCTTGATCCCTCTTCCCATTAGTCATGGTTCTCCTCCACCACAGACAGTGACGGGATGAAAATTGTTCTGTGGACTTTTTTGGTTTTTTTTTTTTTTTTTTTTTTTTTTTTAGAGAAAAAATTTAAATTTGGAAAAAAAAAATGC
>VYXH01002820.1:466442-492306 GCA_013397275.1 Burhinus bistriatus | reverse complement strand
TTTTTTAGAGCAAGAATTGATACATTGGATAAAGAAAATGCCATAAATAAAGGGGAATTGACTAATTGCATTAATCAAGAAAATGCATTATAATGATTCAGTGAAAAGAACTAGTTAGTAAAGTCGGTGCTGAAGAAGTTGAAACGAACATTTGAACTATCTTGCAGAGCAATTAGCATATTATTTAAGATTAAATATGAAGTTATTAGAAAGGCTTATAAGAAGGAATATTATCAAGACAGTAAAATGTTGTGGATTTTTTTTTTTTATTTTAATCATCAATAAACTTCTAGGTCTATTTCATTTCTGCAGATATTTTCAGTTTTTCTGGCAAATAATCTTAACACACCAAAAATAATGCAGACTTTAAACAGAATATGTCATACAGATCTTAAGGAAGTTAATCATGTTTTGGGAACAAGCATGAAAGCTTTCATCTAAAAAGTTGAAAATATGTTTGCAGCTTTCTCAAGATCGATGGAAAATAATTTGAATTCTACAAAATGTCACCTAGGCACTTCACTCACTCCTCAGAGAATACTTTTTCTGTGTATTTTTTTCAACTTTAAATTAAAAAAAACCCACAATGTACTATAATTAGCTAGGTAAAATAAGACAAATATTTTAAAACTTCTCATCAGTGTGAAGTTCATATTGATATCTCAGGTTTCTGTAGTTGGGAACAGTGAATTCTTTGACCTTAAACATACTTGTTTTTTATAGGTCAAAATACAGTCATAGTCACTTCTGTCCAAGCAACTCCTGCATATCTAAATTGCTCGTTGCAGTAGGTGGAGGTCTGTTTAGACTTGTTTGAAATCTCATTGATTATCATTCTGATGTCTCACCAGTGGTGGATATTTTGGACTTCACTGTGTGCAATTGCATCAGGCAATTTCTCCTCTCCACATGGTCTGGGATGCAGACCCTCCCTCCTCTACCCATGCCAAAATATATTAGCAATGACTTCTTTAGGAACTCGTTTGCCGTACTCCAGGGTTGACTAACTTGCCTGTGATGCATTATGGGACAGCGTACCTTATTTAAGGGCTTGAAGAGTGGAAGCAATTTTAGCTTCAGTCATTGGCAGCTTTACCAGCCCAGGGTGCTGCTCATGCCTGTGTGAAGCAACCATGACGCTGTTGCAGAATCCATGTGACTGCAGCCGGAGTGTGTTACAGGGTGAGATGACAGCCTTGGAGGATTTGTAGAGATGTTGTAATGGCAGTGGATTTGGAAGGAATATAGGGGCATGGGGTAGTTATTACAATCTGCCTTATCTTAAGTGTTCAGTGGTGTCTGTGAGGCTGGACAACACTGAATGGAGGGTTACTCACATCATTCTGAACTTGGGTGGTGATCAGATGCAGGTCAAACTTCGGCATGAGTTGTTTTTTGTGGACTTAGCAGCGTACCTGGCCCCACTGATCTTGCAGCATGGCACAGAGTTGAGGGGGCACGTACTGCTGCTGGCTAATTACTTCTTCTGTCTTCAAATGACCTGCCCTGGGTTGCTGCATGGTTAACCATTCTTACTGCAGTGAAGCTGGTTATGTTGCTGAGAATGGAAACATATCCCTTGTTTTTTCAAAGTATTTTCTGGTGGATTGCTGTTGTGGGAATGTGCTAGAAATAGAGGTGGCTTTTCAGACAGTGGGGATATCTGATGAATGTTGATGGCACGTTAGGTATAGTTTAATTTTTGTTTAATTGCAAGAGTGATACTTTTCTTTTGCTGTGATAATTGGAAGATTTTTGGGAGTATGAAGTTAGGGAAGCACTTGTGTAAGGAAGAGGTGCAGTGTCAGAATTTAGCAGGTCAGGTGTTTATCCCTTCCCAGGGCATGACCCAGTGTTTTGGGAAACCCTCAGCTGTTAACTGACTATATTGTTTGGCTATCTCTTTATCATACAAAACATTGATCTACAGTTTTAGCAGTTGTAGGAGATAGTTGACATTCATGTTTGGAAGGTTGGTGGGACAATGATGATGTCTCCAATGTTGTTTGAATGGCAGTGTTGTAGAAGCTATAGTCTGCTGTGCTCACACATGTGTAGCAGGACAGTAACTCTGTTTACTGTTAGGGTTGCCAAAGATTTAACTGTGTGAGAATGTGTTTTCAATTTGTCAAAATACAGGAATTTTGTAGAATCATAGAATTGTTTAGGTTGGAAAAGACCTTTAAGATCATCAAGTCCAACCGTTAACGTAGCACTGCCAAGTCCACCACTAAACGATGTCCTGCAGCACCACGTCTACCCGTCTTTTAAATACCTCCAGGGATAGTGACTCAACCACTTCCCTGGGCAGCCTGTTCCAATGTCTGATGACCCTTTTGGTGAAGAACTTTTTCCTAATACCCAATCTAGACTTCCCCGGCACAACTTGAGGCCATTTCCTCTTGGCCTGTTGCTTGTTACTTGGGAGAAGAGACCAACCCCCACCTCTCTACAACCTCCTCTCAGGTAGTTGTAGAGAGCGATAAAGTCTCCCCTCAGCTTCCTTTTCTCCAGGCTAAACAACCCCATTTCCCTCAGCTGCTCCTCATAAGACTTTTGTGCTGTAGACCCCTCATGAGCTTTGTTGCCCTTCTTTGGACACGCTCCAGCACCCCAATGTCTTTCTTGTAGTGAGGGGCCCAAAACTGAACACAGTATTCAAGGTGTGGCTTCACCAGTGTTTAGTACAGGGGGACAGTCACTTCCCTAGTCCTGCTGGCCACACTATTTCTGATACAAGCCAGGATGCTTTCATACTAAAACGTTGCATGCTAGCTGCCCACTTGAGGGTCTATGTTCCCAAAAATGTTGTATGATGTAGTAAATGGCTGAGGAAAAATATGTTATTCTGCCAAGACGTATGGTTTTTTGGTTTTTATGTATTTATTTTAAAATCTAGCAACCATTCTATCTGAAATATTGTGCCCCTGTGCCTTGAAACAGAGACTTAAAACTTGGAAAGGGGATTTTTCTTACAACAATGGCTGTGAAAACTCACCTAAACCTAAATTCTTCTAACACAAGGGTTCATATGTGCTTAACAGAAATTGCTGGAGCATAGCAGCCAAAGTGGAGAATTTCCATACTTGTAGAGCTGCGTGAACCTCTTGGCATCTTTTAGTGCCGACGGCGTTGCATACTACCTGAGTGACTATGACTGCGTCAGCCTATAGTATGGGTGACTGAAATGGCTTTCCCAGAAATAGCTTTTTACAGATGTTTTGGATGGGCTGAAGCTTTCCTGTCTCTCAGAGGGTATTTATTCTTTCTAATGACGTAGGGAAGGGAGTAATCTGGGATGAATGTGGAGAAGTCAAAAGACTAGGCAGACAGAAGAGCAGGCTGGGAGAAGCAGCTAAGTGATCCTTAAGAGGGGAGAGAGAGGATCTCACTGGGAACAGGGAAGACAAGTGCACTGGGACTAGCTGGTGAGCAGTTCTTGAGAGAAGGTAGACCGGGAAGTTATGACACGAGGCAGTAGAGATTGAGGAGTATAAGAGAATGAGTATTAAGTAATGGATTGGGAAACTGGGAGTCCCAATACTGGACATGAGCACAGTGAGATTAGCAAAGAGCTAGTGTGTTGCCAGAGAACAGGACAGATTGGGCAAGGGTCCTAGAGACAGACAAACGGGCTGCCAGCAGGGAGAGAACCTGGATGGAATAACTCTGGCTGGGAACAGGATGCGGTTGTGTAAATGGAGAAAATGGGATGAAGTGACAGAAATAGGGAAGGGACAGGTCTGGGATGGGGGCAGAGAAGAGGCGGGTTCTGTAGGAATTACAGATCAAATACAGGGGAACACAAAGAAGAACCTGTCCTGTAGCGTACTGCCATGTAGAGTGTGAAATAGGACTCCAGGTTCAGGTGTATTGCTGTTCTGCTGCTGTTGGCAAACGTAAATGAAGTCCACTGAAAGTACCCATCCATTACCTGCTGAAGGATGATACTCTGTTGTGCAAGTTACTTGGCCAGCTGCAATGCTAGCTGTGGCTGTAAAAGTGCCAACTCTGTTAAGCTGTGCATAGCAATATAATAGCCTGCGTTTCTGTAGTTATTTTTATGCTTTTTGAATCTAGGGAATTGGTTATAACCTAAGGAAGCAACACTGAATCTGCAAAGTCAAGCATTCAAAGGCTAGAAAAATCATACAACTGAATATATTACACTCCAGCAAATTACAGGTTTATTACTTCTTTGAAGAACCACCGTTCTATTCAGTGTTAAGGGTGCGGCTACTCTGGATAGGAATCATGGTGGTGTAGTACATGCACCACCATTGTTGCGTCTGTGCTGCCTTCTTTGCTGCGATGGTTATTTTCACAGCAGGGAATTCAAGAAAGACAAAGGTTTAACGGTTAATAAAATTGAATGCTCTTCCAAAGACCATCCTTTCTTACTGTCTCTGATACTGTTCCTAAGGAATACTATATAAACCACTTCGACTACCATTTTTTGCTGGGAATTGTAATTGCTTATTTTGTGTTTCTGATAATCAATGTAAAACTCTGGAGTTTGATTTGTAGAAGTATTGAGCATTTATTGAGCTTTATCTGTTCTGAGTGGAAACTGCTTTGAAGGTGAACTGTTTCATAAAGCTATGTATGTTGAAAAGGAGGTGCTTAAATTGGTGCCAGAATTAATTAACACTTTTGATCTTAATTCTTTGCCCCCATTCTAATCTGTAAAATGGGGATATTACTGCCTCATCATTTCTAAGGCCATTTGTGGACATGAACTTCACAAAGTTTATTTTATTAATTTGGTATTCCAGTGGTGCGTATCAGGAAGCTGTACCCTGAAACGTATATTTAATAATAGATTTTGAATAGTGCACAGTAAGTAAAGCCTAGAGACATTTTCAAACTGCTCATTAGCTGAGTGTAATGAGTGAATGAGAAAAGGGTCTTTTTACATAAAGAAAGAAAACAGAACTGCAAACTGCACACATGCACTCTCGAGGGGGAGAAATTAGGGGCTTTAATTCTGAGATTTTTCTTACATGTATATTTATGTCCAAATACTTGACATCGTGATTGTGGAAAAAGTATTTTAAAAGTAGTCTTTTGTGAATGTTTGTGTATTTTATTTTCATGATACTGATTTATCATGATCTATAAATGCAGGTTTTGAAATATGAAATCTGGTTCTTTTGGTTTTCAGCAGTACCTGTGTCTCTTGTGCTTTTTTTTTCTTTTTTTTCCATGACTGCTAGATTTAATGTAAAGAACAAAAAACCCCACTACCCATGCTCCCCCCGGCCCAATGCCAAACCTCCCAACTCACAGTCTTTTTGTTTAGCATGTGGTTATGTTTTATAATATAGAACAGTTTGGCATCTTGCTGAAGCTACATAATTAATAAACGTTGAAAGCTTAAAAATATTTTTTCTCAAATGTTTTTTTCACATTCTGTATCACCTTTACTCTTAGCTTTTTTGTGTATTCATTTTTGAAAAGACTTCAAAAAGATAGTGTAGCTTGAAGAAACATGTAATATGTTAGGATACTGTAACACCGTATGTGCTAATTACAGATCAAAGCTAAATTATTTTTATGTGCCTTTTCCTAAAGGAGAAAGTTGCAGCTTTGAACCAGTCAGGCTAATTCTTGCCACTAACCTTTTTTAAAGCTACTAAAAATATTTTTCTTAAACTTCCTACACACCCCCAGTTAAAAAAATAGCCCATCCTTATTCAACTTTGTATGTATATGTTAGTTATGTAGCAGGTAGAAAAGGGGAGCTGGGTGTTTTCAGGGGAAACAGCCACTCTGCGGATGGAGCTGCGAAATTCTGAAAGAAAAAGCAAAGGCATAGAGCCCTCCCAAGGTAGGAGAGCTTTTGCTCCCCATATGTGTGTGTTATTGGGGTGTCTGACAGGTGCTCGGCTGTCCCCTTTGCTCTCAACCACAGGTAACCAGAACGAGAGCAGCGGCAGCAGTTTACCATGTGCAAGTTACGTGTATGTGCTGGCGGAAGGAAAGCTGACTGGTCCTGCAGTTTATAACGTGGGGTAATTGGGCTGGGTAATTGCCAGGCAGCCTTGTTAGTTTTTCTGTGAATCGGCCATTGTCTGTGCCTGCCACTGGAACAATCAGAATAAGCGGGCAGATTTTCTGCTAAAATAATTAGACTATCAACACTGTTTTGTCTTGTGGACGGTCCCCTTCACAGACATCAAACCTGAAGCTATTGTGTAAGCGGCTTTGGCTGTACTTGCAGGGAGAGTAACGGTGTCAGTCAGCTATGAAAAGTTAACTTGATGTTAAACTTCATTTAACTATTACACGGGCTGTTCAAATAGCGCTAACTGGGGCAGAAATGCCCACTGGTGCTAGAGTTACTGGCGCCATGAACCTTTAAAGAGCAGGGGAAATGGAAAGATTTTATTAAATACTAGTTCTGGGTGCTTTTCTTGTTTCAGATGCCCTGCAACAATACTTGGAGATTATTTTTAGTTTTTCACATGATTGTGTCTGAAAAATTTGCAGCGTCAGTGTTTGTACTATATGAATAACTTGCTGAGAATGAAGAGAGAAGATTTCAAATTTGTCTGCCTTATTTGTAGTAAAAAAGAAAAAAAAAAAAGTTAAGGTGGTAGCCTCTGTATTTACTGTGTCATGCTATTGCTTTTTATTAGGAAGTAGAGTTAATGATTCAAGCACGAGTTTCACCTCTTCATGCTGTACCAGTTTTCCCAAGGGGATTTATTGGAGAGAGCTGCATGTAAACAAATACTGTTGAATTTAAACATGTGGCTGTATGTTTTAAGAAGCCCCGCTCAGCGGTAACAGCAGAGACAATGAAAATGATGCAGTATTGGAAATTTTATTTTAGTGGCTCTGCAAGTCTGATTTCAGGAGATGATCTTTATCCCTTAACACTGTATATTCTTGCTTTTTTGCATGAGCAAGAATGTTAGGTGGAACAGAGTTGACTGTAGGTGAACTACTCAGTAAGGAAAAATGAAATGAATCCTTGCAAAGGCAGTTGGATAAAAAAAATATATATATATACGAAGTGACTTTGTTCAGAACTTTCTAAGGGATCTGAGTTTATTCAGGAGTCTTGTTAACAGTCTGGTTAATAGATTATTAGCATGAAAGAATATATACTAAAAATGGAAAATATGACAATTTTGACTTGCAGTTGTCTTACAAGGCTTTCTGTTTCTTGTAAGTAGATGTCTTTATTTTGACTGTGTGTGAAAGAAGATTGTGCTTGAGAAGATTTTTCTATGTCAATTCTGTGGTGTGCGTGTGGTGGGTTCTGTATTTATTTATTTATTAGGAAAGACCATAGTTTCATTCTACTAATTTGGCCTTCTGATGCTAGTAGGTACTTCTGTTAGTACAATTATTTTGTCTATTAATTTTTTTACTGCGTCTTAGCCTTTTGTTGCTATTGATTAAATAAAGTTACTTGTTGTATACTAAGATCACTTAGAGAGGATGATTGATTTTTTAAAATGCATTTTTTTTGTGGATTCTGAAAGGGAAATAATAAGTTTGTGGCATCTTCAGTAGCTGGAGATGTAAACAACTGTAAAGAAAAGTTGGAAAAAGAACCAGGTAAATATTTTATTTATTATTATTAGTAGTAATTTTCTTGGCCAAGTACTTGTTACTTTCTGTATGTTCAGTTGGTAGATGCCAAATAGTTTGGAGGTTCTTTGTATTTGTTTGATTTTTACAACTAAGAGACAGCTGCCATCTTGAAATGTAGGCAAATTTGATCACCTTGTGATGAATCAAGATGTGGTGGAAAGTTCTATTTTTGTTCTGCACAGAAAGCAAGGAAAAATGGCAGAAAACTTACCATGATTTAGAGACGGGCAGCTGAATTCATGAACAGAGCCAGACAAAACTCCTTGGACACTGCTTTCCTACTGAATTATATAGCCTTTTAAATAGAAAATAAGATTTATGTAGAAATTTCATTTCTATATAAATGAGTCTCTGATCTTTACTCCAAAATGTAGAGATGTTGAGGTCCATCTTCACTGGTCTATCTTTTTGACCCTGCACGCCTTTCTGGTTTGTTTGTATTGTGTTCACAGAGTAAGAACTCTTGCTCACACTTCCATAATTTCCTATTACAGCTGCCTGACATCCTCTTTCCTCTCTCTTTTTTTTCTGCTAGTCCATATTAAAAAAGACTCCCAAAGAAATACAGGCAGAAGTAGCCAAGAACATCATTACGTGCTGCTTGGAAGTTCCTTGTAATAATCCTTTCTGCATCGCTTTCCTCTCGATGAAGTTCAGATTTCTTCCCACAAGTGTCTGGTTGTTGAGTCACTCTGTTCTGATAAGTCTATGCAATAAAATATAAAAAAATAAAGCCTTTACTATTTTTGTAAGCCAGAAGTGAAGTCATGAGACCAGACAGATGCAATCAAGATCCTCATCAAAACGTGAAAGAAAGGAGAAGTAATCTATTTAAAGCAAGGAAATGATCATTCTCATTTTACTTTTCCCCCAGATCCTCTCTTTCAGAAGGCAACGCTAGCCTAGAGCATGCACAGTGAAAAATCCTGGTACATGTTCTGGGCTTGTTTGACAGTTTCACAGATTTTTTTTTTTTTTTTTTTTTTAAATAATGACTGTGCAAAATTGTTTAGCTGATCAGTTTATCATCTTTCTGCAATAGATGTTCGTAAACCTCTTGCTCCTTGTAGTCCGGTTTGCTTCTTAAAACACTCATTGGTTTTTTTAAAATCTTTTTTTGTTTATTCCTATTTTTTTTCCTATTCAGTGAGGTCTAAACCAGGCTAAATGACACCTTAAAATTCCCTGAGACACTGATGTCAGAACTGAATGCTAAATTTTTTCTGAGCATTGTTACTGAGACATAGGCAGTCATATCTGAAATCTCCAATTGTACTGAAATAATCTATGATCACTAATCTTTACTCATCTGCAGGAAATCCTTAGTTTTCATATAAAAGCCAAACATAGTCCTGCATATTTCCTTTAAGAGTATTCTCTGAACTGTGCTTGTTAAGCCTAGATAAGACCATTTGCTAATTGCTGTCACTTTTGCTTTCGGAATTTGACCTTTAAAGCATCATCTTTAGAAACTCAGTATAATATAGTTCCATGCTTTTATATTGACTTTAAACTTTTTCCCCCATCTATCTTTTACTTAACTTTTCTTTTTTTTATGCCTCCAAGAAACTGAATGGCATATGCTGTTTAGCTTCAGGGCAGCTATATTTAACTTTACTAGGATGGAAACATTTGGAGAATATTTAATTTTTCTTTTAGTAGTTCGTTAGAGAAAACCAGGAGAGTTTCATTTTCCCTTAACGAAACTGCTCAGTCATTTGGTAAAAAGGGATGAAAAGACAAACGGGTGGTAACACCTGCCTACTTTAAAGCTCTTTAAGGCATTTGAATAGCAAATTTGTGACCGTACAAATTTCCGGTTGCATTAAATGACTGAATTGCAGTTTTATCTGTGTTGACATTGTGAAGACTCTTCAAAGTAGGTTTTTTTTGTGATTCTGTTCTCAAAGACAGAGATGGAAATTTCATGGGATATGGCTTTTGAAACAAATAATTCTTTCTGTGAGACAGTCTGCTGCCTGAGCGTGCCTGGTATTCTCTGTTTACCTGACAAAACACTAGCTTGCGACACTGCCCAAATTTTCAATGCACATGTACGAGCAGTTTCCTTTTTGTCTGCTTTCAACTATACTGAGACTGATCTTTCACCTCAAATAGGATTATGTAGTTTTTTTAATGTCACACCCTAGAACGTCAGTGGTCTGAGGGGACATCAGGACTGTCCTTTGAGCCTCAGACAGGTGGAAGAAGCAGAATAGTAAAATGTTGAAGATGAGAGTACTTTAGAAAGCTGTACGTCAGGCTGTATTCCTTTGAGGTCAAATTTGGGCAAGTAATAGCAACTTGTCTTCAGTGGGAGATACCTGTAATCAGGTAACTTGATTATGTGGACTTTAGGATGCCTGAGACGTTACAGCACGGGGCAGTGAATTGGTTTCAGTATTAACTGTTTGTGGCGCTATTGCGCTCTGCTACAGTAGGTTAAAAATTATTGTTTTGGCATCATGTCGTCTGCATTTTGGCTTCCCTGTAGGAAGGGGGGCAAACGCCACAACCATTAGAACTGCATTTTGCATTGTGGGCTATTTTATAAAATGGAGAAGAGACAAAATGACCCTGCTTTGAATACAGCTAATATGTGCTATATGAATTTAATTATGCTCTTCAGCATAAAATAGGTTTGACCATGTTTTCCATCGACACATATTTATTGTTAGAAGGTAAGGTTCTAAACAGGAATGGGACTCCTTTTCCTTATTGACTTTTCTCAGAATTAATGCTGCCTGCTGGACTGTTTCCTGGAAACGTACAACTTGTTTCAATAGCTAGTTTTGCAAAGTCAATCTTTTTTGGTAGTGGAGGCTTTTCATCACTATTTTGGCTATTGGTGGACAACAGCCCAAGAAAACATTGAGAATGTGTATTTTGATGGAATAAGATAGTGTAATTAATTACTACAGAAAATATTGTTCAGTGAGTTTATTTTAAAGATACTGGATTATTTTTAAACATATACAAGTGAAAACAGTGCTTATTTCTTTCTTTAGTTTAAACATTGTTAGCAAATGTAGCAGCTCTGTTTTGCATCCTCTTTAGATGGATAAATTCTACAGGATGGATAAATTCATCAATAGTATTATTGATGCTTTCAGGAAGAGAAGTTACTACTGTCCTGCAAAATTATTGATGCCTTGAGTAGAATGAGACTAAGTCTTAAAAACTGTTGTTATATTGTGTGCTTGCCCTGTAAGAACTGAAACTGACTGTGTAGTGTACAATCAGCTACAGTGTTATAGATGGCAAATGAATAAAATGTTAGAAGAATACTTGTACATAAATACTTTGAAAGTACACTGATGTACTTTAAGTACATCAGAATGGAAATCTGTGATGGAAAATCTTCCCATTTCAGACATTTTGTGAATGGTGTTTCATCACTGCTTGTGTTTAGATTTGAGTTAAAAAAATAATAATTCAGAATGTTTAAATAAAGTACCTAGTTATAATTATGATAATTTCAGAATGCATTTTGAATCAAGGAACTCTGCTTTCATGTGCACATACTTACATGTATTGTGTGTTTGTTTTAAAATGAAAAGAAACCTGGTCTCCATCTTCCTGTTGACATCAAACAATCCTCTGATATGCAAATCCAGCTATGGGGAGAACAGATACACAGGGTTTGTTTGGATTCAGTCCAAGACTGAGAGAAAATTGTATTTAAAGAAGTGATTTATATGCTTTGCCTCATTTAAATGAAAATGCATTTTGAAATAATCCCTATAACTAAAAACATTTTGGTGAAACATTATGATCCTTTGTATGACTGATGCATTTTGCTATAGCTAGTTTAAAAACATCTTTCTCATACTCCTGCATGTCTCTGTAATGTGTAGATGCAGCTGTCAACTTCTCAGTGCCACATCTTAGTATAGTATATGAAAATATTTTTATTTTTCCAGAGTAATAAGTGTTTGTTATATGAACATTCTTAGGGTGTGCATGAGTGTGAAGTCTGTGTGTGTGTACACATACTATTAAAATACATCTATGTGCTTCATTTTCCGTGTAAAAATTTGCTAGTATTAATGTTATTAATGTATTTTCTTTGTGTGTTTCACTTTAAAATCTGTTAAAATATGAATTCTTTAAAAGGAGAGACTAAATGAGCAACAATTTTAAAGTCTTCTTACCTTTAACTGCAAAATTTATAATGATAAAACTTTCAGGTTTTAGCATTGGCTGAATTCCAGGTTTTCAGTATGTATTTTTGGAGGACTGTGTTATTCCAGTCCCTGAATATATTTGAAGGAGATGTGTGTAGCAGAGCATAATTATGTTTCACGTGAGCTTTAACAGGCCGTTGAACTGTTACCAGTGATTGGTAATGGTTGTTTGTACAGCATGGAAAATACTTGAACAGAAGTTAGCTCACTATGAAATTTTCAGAAATCACAGTTCCTTTAGTCCCCTTTTATGCATTGCAGAAGTTTCTGAAACTAATCCAATCAACTCTTCTTACATGATCATTGTTTATGATTGTGTGTGTCACTACTATTTTTTTTTTCTTCTGTTTAGAATGTGAGGATATGGCAATCAATGCTGGTGTAAGGAAGTGTTTTGTTTGGGAAGTTCTGTGGCACATACCTTCTTATCTGACCTTTATTTGTTCTGTGGCCACTTACTCTATGCTACACTATCCTGACCATATTAATCCTGCACTGAGGATTACTAAATACCATGTAAATCCTTTTTTGGTATAGCAGTTTTATTTCATTAATTTCATTTGTGGCTCTATGTGTTGACTGACTTAAACGCATACGTTGATGATACATGTATTAAAATTTAAGGGAAAAGCTTTCTGTGTCAAGAAATGTTGTTACACCTTTCTCATTAGGTTATGAGCCTCTTGTATTTGGGTTTTAAATAAAGGATTTTCTGTCTTTTCTTTTTTCAGTCATTTTATGCAAGTTTTACATTTTAATATTAAGTGTCCATCCTTTTTTCTTTAAGCATTTTAAGAAACAGAAGAGATTGATTCCTGAAAGAACAGTTTGGAAGTACTTTGTTCAGCTTTGCAGTGCCTTGGAACATATGCATTCTCGTCGTGTTATGCATAGAGGTAATACAGGATCAAAGATGATTTATCTTTACTAAACCTTTTACTGTGTGAGAATTAAGCTGGTTCAATGCAAATGACACCAAATAATGTCATAATGGAATCAATTTTGACAGCTGACACAATGCATGTTTCTGTAATGTTTTATAAGCAACAGAAAAGTGTGACAGAAGTTTGTGGTTGTACGTTTGGTGTGGTAGGCATTTGTTTGCAGCAATGGCTTGTGATACCAAGTTTTCAGACTAAGTAATAGTTCTGTAAGTGGTGGAGACCGTGCCACTCTTTGCTTGCTCAATTTGTTTTGCTGGCTTTTATTTTCTGTCATGTTGTTATTCTTCTATATTTGCCCGTTATCTCTCCCAGGTATTGTCACCTGCATTCTCGCACAGCTATCCATACATTCTTTTCTCCCCTTGCACCTTTTTTTCTTACAAAAGTATTTGCCTCCTTACATGCCTTCTGGTGATGTATAGGCCCTTCTCCCACTGCCTTATCTACTGGATTATGTGCAACCGTGAGCATTTTCTCCCCTTCTCTGCTCCTCTCCACTATTTCCAATGTTTGTGTCAGGTACTGTGTCCCAACAGCCCTTGTAGTTGCCAGCTATCCCTGTCAGGTACTAAATCTTTCACACATTTTAAACCTCTGAACTGCTGTCTCCTCCGTATATTGTCTTCATTTTACCTTGTAACTCTGAGTCAAAGAAAACATTGTAGTATAGCTGCTTCTCAGATATACAATTTTTTTTACCTTGAAAATCCCCCTGGCTATGAGTTGCAAGTTGTATATGGGCTGTCTCTCTGGGTTCAGGTGAAATTACATGTCTTAGGTTGGTGGCTTCCTTCTGCTGGGGTGCAAATAGCTGCCTGAAAGCAAAAGTCCCTCAATCTCTAAGCTTTGTCATTTGCAGCTAGAGGTGTTGCACCCTTCAGCAGATCAGTTTAGGTGCCTCTGCCTCTGCAAATGTCTTTCCCTGTGATTCTCCTTTTTTTTTCCTTTATGCATTTGTAATCTGTAAGTGCAAATTATACAGAGAGATGGACATAAAATTATAGATTCTTTCCATAGAGTATAGATAACTTCCTTAAATGCTTTTATGACTGAACTAGTTTATTTCAGTATATTTTAGCTCAAAACCAAAATGAGTTTAAATTCCTTAAACTGAAATACTACCTTCAGAGCTTCTGGCAAACCTATGGCAAATCTAACAATTCCGTGGTTACACACCAAAACTGATGACAATTAAAGCTATTTTTAAGTTGAGCTGATATCCGTGTTGGATTGTTACACAAAGGGTGATCCAAACTCCTGAAAACTAGGTCAGATAGCAGCATAACATAATCACTTGTATCTTCCTTTCTAAAGCTTATAAGGTTTTGTAACTTTATTTGAAACCTGAAAATGCTTGTTTGAAGGGTTATCAACCGTGTCTTAGGCAAACTATAATCCCCTCTTATCAAAGTTAAGTGATTTTCTCTAAGTTTTGACCACAATGCGTTGCTGTTGAGCTGGATAAGAGCAAAGCACTCATGCCAAACAAGTATCAGGTCAGTTTATTTAGAAGACTAACAGAATGGGTACCTTGTTAAAAATCATAAAATAAAAATCTTTGCTGTTGTCTCTAAAGGATTGGATTAAAACTTAAACTGAGTATCACTTGTGAAAAGTAACTGTCTGGGGTATACATCATTATTTTTCTTTGTTTCTACTTGATTAGCCCAATTCCATTGACGAGTTCAAATCACCATTCTCCTGAGTAAAACTTGCTTCTTTTTTTTAATGCCTGCTGTTAAAGAGAATCAGTTACCTATTTCAAATAAAAAACATCATGCCACTGTGGGTAATCTGATCGGCAAAAGTGATGAAAAATGTTTTACAGTTCTTGAAACATTTTTGGTGTGTTACTTAAGACATAATTGAGATGTTTTCTAGTTCTAATGCAAGTCCTTATATATAGCTTATATAAAGCAGTAATGAACTCCCTGTATGTGCTTTGGTGGGTGTGGGATGGGTGTGGGGGTGTTTTCTTTTGGTTTTTGTTTTTGTAGCTTGTTTGCTTGTTTTTTTTTTAAAATACTTTCCATGGCTCTTAATTTTTTGCTTGAGCAATGTTTGTACTATCAAAATAGTTAATTTGAAATTCTGAATCCTAGACTCGCTCTTTCTGAACAGCACAATCAAATTTTGTTAATATTAGCTGTAAATAAAATACTCTTTTGGTCAGTTATTAATAGAGCAGTAGCTTTTCTTGCAACCTCATTGTGACTTTTAAATGTCTTAATTTTTTTTTTCCAGATATAAAGCCTGCTAATGTGTTCATTACAGCTACAGGAGTAGTAAAGCTTGGAGACCTTGGACTTGGTCGATTTTTCAGCTCCAAAACCACAGCTGCACATTCTTTAGGTAAGCTTTCTCTGAGATACAGGTATTGGGGAGGTGGATTTTTTTTTTTTTACATGGTGGAAATACTGTGCTCACTCATGAGGATGAAGAAAAGTGTTAAGTCCAGCTAAAGCTTTTTATAAATAATAATAAAAAAATGGTCAGCACCATGGACAAATACAGAAAAGCTGTAACTGAGGTGTCACTTTCAGCAGTACAGCTCGGTGTTTGTTTGGGATTTTTTTTTCCCCTCTTTTTTTTTTTCTTTTTCCCTTTGTTTGAATCATTTAATATACATTCCTGACTCAAAACAAATCTTCATGACAGTAATGTTTTCTAGAAATGCTAAGAAAACTAAGATCAGTAATACGGATGCATTTTAAAAAAAACTCATTTGAACTTTAATCAGTGTTGGAAAGAATCTAGTAATTCTGTGTGCCTGTATGGGTAGCATTGGCAACATATTGGTTATGTGCTTTGAAAGGGCTAACAGAGGAGCTTCCCTGTTTTAAGGTGGAGTTTCTCAATATAAGCTAAATAAGTCAAGGAGAGATCAGAATTAGGGTTTATGGACCATAAAGACTTTAAAAACAAAACAAAAAATCTAAAAGCCTGAAACAAACAACAACAAAAAAATCCCAGAAAACTTATTTTTATAAGAATAGGAAAAAAAACTTTCTGAAATGCCCAATTTATTTTTTGCTAGCACATAAAAAAAAATAGCATTATATTACCTTTTTCCAAACAAAATTTTCATATAGTTTGCATCTTTTTTGAGTAGCATGTGAAGACTAGGATGATTAAGTAGCCTTTAAAGAAGAAAAAGTAAAAATTTGGTAGATATTTTAAGTTTAAATGTAAGGAATGGACAAATGACAGAATCTAAGAGGATCTCCCTAGAAGAGAAAAGCCATGTAAATAGAGTAGCATCTGCTTTAAAGAGAAATGTAAGAATTAGTGCTTATAGTACGGTTATGTATTTTTTTTTTTTTAAGTTAAGAAAAAAACCTCTTTTCCCTCGCTGAAGTGGCTGTGTTTAGTGGTTGCTGAATTCAAGCCTGTTCACTGACTTCAAAGGGTGTGAAATGAACTTTTAGACCCCTCGAGCAGGGCCACTGGTGGCAGCGTCCAGAATTGTCTCCTCTTCCTTGTAAATAGTACGAAGGCAGGCAGAGCACCTTACTGATACTTGAATAGGTAAAATCAATTCAAATGCTGCTCAGTGAGAATTTTTAACAAATGACAGTGACAATTCTGTAATTAGGCATTTAGATATTTTTATATGTTTGACAAGAGTGCATGATAAGGAAGACAATATCTAAGAAAGCCAAGAATTGTTGAGTAGTACTTATAATGCCTGTATTAGGGCCATGGAAGGACACACAAAGAATTGCATTTGCTCAGATGCTGATGTTTCTAATTAGACTATGAAATATCAGATTTCTTGGATTAAATATGCCATATTTATCATTACCTCTTCATTTAACTTTATTCAGATAGTCACAGTTATCAGTACAGTAGGAAAAAGAGAGAAGATTGATGTTCATCATGTTTGTACCACATTTGAGGTGTGGGCAATACTGCTGTTAACAGCCAAAAAAACCTATTTTAGAAAGTAAATTTTTGATACAATCCTTACTTCCCTGTCTTCCAGAAAGCCTTTGGTCGCTCTTTTATGCCTTCCTGTTTTTATCATGTTTGGTGCATACTGGTACTGGTATGGTCAAAACCATGAGTAACTGCTGAGGTCTTAATAGGACTGAGGTGAAACTCAGACACAGATGTGCAATCTTGCATTAATAAAAAAGAGAAAGAGACAGAGGAGAAGCAGTGAGACCAGACTGGAAATGTGCTTGGGTTCCACGTCGAAGTTCAAATATAACCGTAAAGATCTGATAGTAGTTTGTGGCACAGTGCTGCTGTTGATGTTGCCATCAGAGCCCAGTGGCCATCTCTGGCAGCACTGTGGAGATCTTATTTGTCATAGCTGGGTCTTGCTACTGCCTGTGAATGGAAGAAGGATGCAAACGAGCAGTGTGAAGAGGGAGCTGCTCCTGGACCGTATTTGCAGGAAGCTGTAAATCCTAATCTGTGGGTAGGAGAATATGAAGAAGGCAAAAGTCAGTTGTGAGGGCGGGAGAGCTACATTTGTGTTCTGAGGCAGAAGTCAGGAAGTTAAAGAGGAACAAACTGCTTCAACCCTGGGTTATTTTGGTTCATTGCAGGGGAATTGTTGCAAAAGGACTGAAGACTAAGCTAAAAACAGTGTAAAACCCCCAAGCCCTTTAAAGCTCATCTCTTACAAATACAAGAGTCATCCAGGGAGCAGGGTTAGGAGGATGGAAGCTTCATTTCTAATGTTGGGTTCTGTGTCTTGGTATAGGAGCTGTTATTTTTTATTTTCTTTTTCCCCCATCTCTTCTTTTTCCATTTCCCTCTTTAATTATGACCTAATGTCAGAATTCAGCCTAGGAAAAAGGTTTTGTTCAGCTATTAACTTGGGCTACAGTGGAGACAGTGACACTCTGATTTATCATGTCACTAGCAGAGACCACTTTTTAAAATTAATTTGCTATGCAGTTTCTGATGCTGTTTTTCCTGAAATTTCTTTCAAAGTTGTATCTTTTTATGATTCTATAAACCTTTGGTGCACAAAACCCAGTGAATTACAAACGTATTATGTGTAGCAATTTATACTTGTTTACAGGCTTTATAAAAATTTCAGTAGCAAACTAGATTCAGGCTTTCAGAGATAAAGAAATGTACTAAAATTTTCATTAGCTACAGCTTGTAACTGCTAATTATGAATAATACTGATTTAATTAGAATACTTGCTGATGGTCTATTTGAAACAAATGAAAATACTGCACTGGACAGCGTTTGTTCATGTTCTTAACTCTTTCTATACAACACTATCAAAACAGTAGAATTTTCTGTTTCTTTTTGAAAATAGAAAATCCTTCTTCCAAAAATGCAAAGGAAAGGGAGGCATTTGGTATTGTTGATTTGATACAAACTTGACAAAATTTCTTGGTTTCTGAAGACTTTATATTAGAAAGGGGAAGATGATCCAAGAAGGGCTTCTTATTCGTTTCCCTGTGACTGTGTGTGTTAGGGTTTTTATTTTTGTTGTTGTTTTTTCATGGCTGAATGCCAGGCCTTATGCTCTTTGATGAAATGGCATTTCTGAGGCCAGCTCATGGAAATGTGCATTTTTTTATCTTTGTTAGCCATTCGGTGGATTTAAGGGTAGTCCATATTTTAGTATTTCAATTACTAAAAAAAAAAAAAGAAATCACTTAAGTTCTCTGGTGTGGTTGTGCTGTCCAGGAGGACATTACTGCCATGATGTAAATACCTTCTTGCAGGGCAAAGGAGCAGATCTGCAATATACTTAAAATGCTTGAAAGCAAATGATCATCTGTGGTGAATTCTGCTGTTTCTTCTGTGGTTTGACAACTTCTGTCATTTCCATGGTACTCCTGTCCCCAGCACAGAGCTATGTTATGAGGGATTTGACTGTAAACTCACGCAGGTTGTGGGGAATAAAATACCTTGTAAAAATGTGTGCAAATACTCTCCTTTCCTCTTACATATGGATCTCTAACCCAGCAGAGGGTGCTGGGGTGGTGGTATGCAGCACCGTTTTGCTGTGAAAAGAATAAGCTCCACTTTCATAATCTCAACCAAACCGTTCTGAGAACCTGCACCTTCAGTGTAGAGGAAGGCTAGCAAGGAAATCTGCAGCTGATTCATTGCAGTCATCAAAGAAGCTGTATTAAAACAGCTGTTATTTTATGTACAAAATCCCGGAGATCTCACAGTATTTTGAAAGCTGAAGGTAAATTATTGTGCTGTTAGAATGCTACGTTATAAAGTAACGCAAGATATTTATAGCTTGATTTCTGCAGTTAGACTATTTACATAATGTAGGCTAGGCTGCAGAATTACTTTGGCTAAGTGCAGTATTTTAGGTCCCATATCTGTGGTTGAAGACGAGCCTGTAACTTAGAAATCTCCTACACCTATATTAAAATAAATAAATAAAAATTATGGACAATTTGTCATGTCAGTGGTTGGTTACCCTCACTGTTTCATAGGTGCAGTTTATTTGTAACTTAGTTTGTCTGTCTTCAGCATCGACCATTCATCTTGTTAAGCACTTGCATGTTGTGTTCAACTCTGTATTATAAAATTCATGTGATCTCATGGACATTAAGTCATTCATAAACAGAATTTTTTGATTACTTAAATAAATTGGGCCTTTTTTTTTTTTTAACGGAAGTCTTGTTTTGGAATTCTTTGAAAATCAGAAGAATTACTGAAGTGATTTTAGCCCCGTTCCTGAACTTGGATAGTTATGTATTCCAGTGCATGCAACGTCAGTAATAATTATACGGTCTTTTTTAAAACTAGTCTGTTAAACACCTTCTGAATCAGCCATTACATTTTTTTTGTATAAGTAGTACTAACATCTACTGGGCAGATTTTTCTCCCAGCTTAAAAATGCTTGATAGTACTTAGAGCTAGTTACTGTGTTTCATTCAACTCCTCCAGGCATTGTCAGTTTTCAGGTGAACACACTCTCTAACTCAGCTGCAGTGTGAGTTATGTGTTTATGCAGGCAATAGGATGGACTGTTGCTGTCCTAACTCCCTTCTTCATAATAATTTCTTTGCCTCTGATCCTTCAGATCCAGCTTCCTGCCCTGTAATAACCACCATTTCCATTATGTCCATTGCCTCTGCCAATAGCAGAAAGCTTCTGTAAAGAAACAACGCTTTCTGGATCTGCAGCATCTTTAAAGGGAGGGAGCTCTGGAGCAGCAGCAGATTCTGAGAAGCAGTTTATTTGACCCAGGCCGTTTTCAAGGATATTACCGTTCAGACCTGCAGGTTATCAGAGATGTACAAATACAGGGAACAGAATGCTGAAGTTACAGATTTTGTTCTTAAAAACGTAGGCACCTTAATGTATTACATCTTTCTCTTGTATTATCCCATGTCTGTGCTTTCAGATGAGTAAAGAAAGTCGCATGCCTTTATAGTATTGTGATGTTGTATTTCACTTAACAGAAAAAATAATGATCCAGGAAGGAAACATAACATATAATCACATCTGGTAGTAGCTTGCCAGCAGCACAGTGCTACGTGCCGAAATTGCTCACCATTTTAAAGAACTGTTGCAATGCCTTCAGTAGTTCCTGAATGTCAGAATAATGAATCTTTTGTATCATGTTCTGTTAAAAACAGTTTACAAGTAGTAATGATGTCTAGATCTTCAGGTTGGTTTTGTGATTCAATGACTAACATAACCGTAATTTCAATTCCTTTTACTTGTTGGTCATCAGAGGCTTCAGGCTGTATTGCAGTTAAGGTGTTACACTAGGCTAAACGCTGTAAAATGATAGCATTTGTTCTTCCTTTTCACTATCATCAATCTTTCACAGTCGTATCAGACCCCTAATGTATCAGCAGGCTTCCCAGAGCTACTGGTTAAAATTACCTTTGCTTTTGGTAAACTATGAACCTTCAAACCTCTGTGTTTTCAGCTGCCCCCTGTGGATTCTGTGAAGCCTCTTTCTGGCACATTACTCACTGCCAGCTACTTGCCTGATGTCTCAGAGCAGCAAAGGCAGTGCTGCTGTAACCAGCTAAAAACCAGATTACTTTTGAACTTATTTTTTGTTGTTAGATGAATTCTGCCAACAAAGCATCAGAGTACACTAAACCTGTGCATTAATTAATGGATGCAAAATACAGCTATACAGCTGAAAGTTTTCAGAGGTGTCCAAGCTCGCAAGTCCTTGGACTAAAAAAAATAAAAAATAAAAAAAAATCAAGAGGGAAGTACAACAGTAAGGATAATAAAAATATGAAAGCTGTGTCATGCCAAATGTTGTTTAGTTACAGTTTCCAATTTTAAGGTAGCTGTCATTAAACACCCATTAAAGTTATTGCTGTTGATACATTAGAGTAACAGAGTTGCTTCTGGATATTCTGGTAGCTATTTTGGTGTTGCAAGCTGCCCATCTGTGTGCCTGTTCTCCCACAGGGAAAAGACCATCCCTCTTGACTGTTCCTCTGTTGTGGGTGAATACGAACATCCCATGAAAGTAAAGGTTTTTCACAGTACTCTGTCATTTTGAGTTGCCTTTCTGCAGCCTTTCTCCTTTTAAGCTCTTGATCTTTCTCAGTCTCGGTTCAGAGCTGCAGTGATTCCTCGGGCTGGCGCTAAGGGAGCCTCTGAGGAGAGGGGCTGCAGCACCCTCCACTTTCCCGGGGCTGGAAGTCTCCCCTGAAATATTAGGGGGCCATATCCATTGTAGGATGCAGTATGGGAGCTTTGTCCTTGCTTATCTGTTAGAGAAGCATGTTCCTAGTTTATATGTTGGTTTGGAATATCATTTTCAATGGTGTTTGTCAAGGAGGTCAGTTGAAATTACCGGTTACCAGCAGCAGTGGCCTGACCTCCCTTCCTCCCTAAGAAAGTCTGACATAGTTTGAGATGTTAGCCTTTCTAAAGATAGGGCACATTGTTAAAGCAAAACCCTCAACTTTTGGAAATTATTAGAGTAAAATTATTAATCTGATTAATTATTAACCTGATTATTCAGATTTGGAATGTATTACGTATTCACTAAACCTCTGTTTCTGGTATTCATACAGAGATGAATTCTGAATAGGTGAGGCTAATTCAGAAGTGCAGAAGTGACATGAGATCTTTGTGTTAAATAAAGTAATGTGAGGTTCATACTATAATTTTCTCAGTTTGCAGTGAGAGTGCTGATTTTACTCTCTGGCTGTGTTGCAAGATACTTAGTTTTGAAACAAGGTCAGCTTGAATTGACAGAATTCAGTTGGTTTTCATCACCAGGATTCAGTGCTTAAGAAAATATTCCACACAAAATTGAAGTAAAAATCTACATAGACCTATGACTCTTTTTGCTGTTAGGCAGTCATTTTGCAGCGATATAGGGAGAAAGTTCAGAGACAATGCACCAAAATTGTCACTACCATTATTTTTTGTAACTGCTTTTTTGATCTGTTACATATGAACCCCCCAGTCAGAAACCTTTTTTTTTTTTTTTTAAATGGCTTTTTTTACAGAGCTGAAACATCTCATAATTTCTCTCTTCCAAGTAGTTTGTGACACAGATGGGTAGGGTCTGATTAAAATCAAGGGGAGAGATGTCCTGGAGTATCCAATGTAAATTTGCTCTGGGACAGTCCTAGTAAATGCAGCTTTTCAAGAGCAGACGTCTCCAGAGCCCACAGCTCTGAGGCAGGATTAAGCTAGGACTGCCACAGATTCGGGAGCTGAAAAGCCCTTGCAGAGTCTAGTCCTGCAGCAGATGGCCGAATTGCTCATAGGAACCTCAGCTTCTGCTGGGCTTGCAGGTTTTCCTACATTCATCTCTGGGAATCTGAAGATCCTGGATTTCAGGCTGAATTTTAGTTTCAGATATTCAAGCTAAATTGTGTTTAGTAGTTTCAAAAGCAGCTTTTTCAGATTTCTGTGTTCTCAAAAGGAAGAACAGACAACTCATTTAAAAAAAAAAAAAAATAAAATTCAAGCCATGGAAGAGAACTTCTAGCTGTTATTTCCAGCCACAGTGATAACAGTTTGGAAGGGAGTGTGGTTATATGTGTGTGCACATCTAGTATGTTCCCTTGGTTCTCTTCAGAAGAAAATAATTACTTCCAAGCTTCTTTAAAAGCAAAAATTAGAAGTATTCTACAACTGAATAATTCTGGTAATTAGATATCAGTAGTGAAAATAAAGTTGCATTGGATGAAATAGATATCCAATTCATGTGTATTTCTATCAAACTGAAGAGTGATAAGTATGAATTGGAGTTATATGCGTAGCAAAATGAGAAATATAGGAGATGAGAAACGTTTTTCAGCCAGGAAGACTGTACTTTTCTACTATATAACAACAGAAATTTTAATGCAGAAATACTTGTGTGTTTATTGCAGTTGGTACACCTTATTATATGTCTCCAGAGAGAATACACGAAAATGGTTACAACTTCAAATCTGACATCTGGTCTCTAGGCTGTCTGCTGTATGAGGTAATATTGATATATGCAATGAACTTAATAACACTGCTGTGCTCCCCGCCCCCCAATGTATTAAGGACTGATTTAGGATCTATTCCTATATTTTTTGCTGTTTAGAAAAGTATTTAGCTTTGTGGAAAAGCTACTTTTCAGCTATTATACATCTGTTTTTAATGTTAGCAATGAGAACGCTTACGCAACGTCAGCATATGAAATACTTTTATTTGTGTGTTACTCAAGACTTGCCTTTTACTGGGCTTGCTACAAAGATTTTACAGCAATTTGTTGAAGATTGGGCATAACTGAAGAATTAATAAATGAATAATGGCAGGGACATGTAAAATTGTTCTAGGTGTTTTAATGGTCTGTGTTGATTATATAATTTTGGTAATAAATGCATTGAGAAATAGTAGAACTGACTTGAGTGTGCAACTAATGCTTTCAAAAACTGCAATATAGTTACTTTAATACAAGTGTAATTTCTTCAAAATTATTTAAAACCTAAAGAAAACAATAAAAAGAAGGATTACTGTATACTTATTACTGATATCTTGGTTTAGCTTTCAAGGGAAATGATTTCTGCTGCACAGACATGTAATTTTTCTACTCTTTCTTCCCCTTCAGTTGGTTAAACTGTAATTATTGGTTAATTTTCATATTAATATGGTCAAGACTGGTAGGTGACACATAGTTTTAAATTATATTATATTCTGAGAAAATAAAGATGCAGGGCAAATTGAAATTGAGGCGAATGAAGGTGTGAAGAACAGGTAGCCTTCTAAGGCAACTATGTCTTCAAAGTTCTTTGCATATCATTTATTGATCAAAAGACCAAACGCTTCTGTTGAAGGATGCTGAAAAAAATTTTCTTTCCATCAGCAGTGGCAGTGAAGACTTTTCTAGTCATGTTCCAGATAAAAGCTAAAATACCCAACTCACTTTTCATTTACCTGCAAGCCACCTGCCTCAGTGAGTCAGCAGAACTCATTTAACACATACTCAACAGGAGTGGCAACTCCTGTTATTTTAGCATTTTGTAAAAAAAATAAAAATTGTCAGCCTGTTAAAGTTGTATGTTACTACTAGATGAATTGTCTCCAGCAATATTAGTTTACTTTCGATCACTAACATGTTGCTTTAGATATTAAAAGGGCAAATGGCTATATTGCAGTTCTGCAGAGTTTACAGATCTATGTATAGCTGTTGCTTCTAAATCTTTGGGACAGTTCACAGGAATGAAGTCCTATACCTGATAGGAAGTATTTAGGAGTTTAAAGCCTGAATTTAAAACTTAATCCCATATTGGTATTCCTTAGTACTGACCATGGAAACTGCCATCAATTTCAGTGCTCCGCTTTACACACTTGTGCAAGCAGGAGCCTAAAGATAGCATAAAGGTAGATGAGGATTTTTTCAGTATTACTACTTCTTTTCCCCTCATTTATTTTCTTGAGGATTTTTTTAAATCTGGAAACAAACAAATAAAACCTTTGAATAACTAATTATTATATAAAATAAACATGTTTTAAGGCTCATTTTTCTTCTGTGTTATATGGAATAAAATTGTTGGATAGAAATCAGTAGCACTTTTCTAAAGAAGTTTGTTTTTTTTTCTTGCTGCTTTGACGCTGGTACGGTTTATTAAACACCTATGTGAATATTAAATTTTTCTTTGAACTGGTAAATAATTTCAAAATAACTATCTTAGTTCCGTTGATTAAATCAGCACCTTTAAATGCCATTCTCTTTTCATTTATTTTAGAAGTTTTACTACAGTGGTATTTAAGTTGATACGATGGTGTGTTTGTTTTTTTTCCGTATAAGAATAAAGTAATTATTTGGATAATTATTTTTGATATATAGCTGTAGTATATGGCATCTTCTGCAGCTATAGCTTTTAATTGTTTTTAGAGGTGCATTTATCCTATTTAATTAATTCTACAACATACCAGATGATTGTGGTTCGGGCGTGGGGTTTTTTGGTGGTTTTGGGGTTCTTTTTGATCATTGAGATATAATTTTGAAATTTTAGGTATAGTAAACTCAAAATATATGCTTAGCATTTTTCTCTTCTTTTTGTTATTTGGAAGTAGTTATTTAATGTTCTTCAAGACGTGCATGGACTAATGCATGGTATCTTTATTATCTGTGCCGTTTTGTGCTGGGTGTCTTATTGTGACATGTCTATTGCCTGCGTTTTAGCATGTTTTATTATGTTGATTTCATGTTGATATGTGCTCTTATGTACTCTGGATTCTCTCCAGCGTAATTGGAGAAAAGCTGTGGCATGTTTATCACTTCTCAGTAAATCCTTAATTGCTGCTAAACTCTTTTCAGTTATGTTTTAATTTAAGTTTAGACTAATTTGCTATGATCTGTGTTGTTTTTAAAAATTATTATTTCTAAACTATATTACAGTCTATTATTCAGTACTAACTATGTGGCCAGTAAGATTTTTAAGAGTGTGTTTTAAAGTCTGATTTTTTAGAGCCCCAGGTATTTCTGAAACCTCAAAAACACTACCACTGGAGTTTTAATTGATATGCAACAAAGTAGACTTTACTAATTAAAATCAAGATGCTGTGCTTTTGCTACATGGACCTTTACATGGAAAAGTAGGTTTTACACATTTCCTTTTATTGTTCAGCGTAGCAATTGCATCCTTACAGGGTTGTAGGTTGGTGGCTTACAGTTCAAAAAAAAAAAAAAAAGGGAAAAAAAAAGAAAAA
>VYXH01002820.1:399732-464699 GCA_013397275.1 Burhinus bistriatus | reverse complement strand
TTTGGGTTTTTTTTTTTTTTTTTTTGTCTCCCTCATGGTGCAAGGATCCTCCACGCTCACAGCAGTATTGGATACTACTCAATTTTTCTCATACTCTATTAATAAAATGTTACGTTGTACAGTTCAAATACTGCAGTATAAGGATTGTGACAGGTATGACTGTACAACATAGAATAAGTCCATGCACTGGTTACAGTAATAGTTTTGTAACTTCTGTTTTAGGCATTGTGACACTTCTAAGCAGGGAATCCAAAGTCATTAAAAATCACTTTTGATTGGTTAGAATTACAGATTTTTATGACAAAACAGGTTTACTTAAGAACACAAAAGAAAACTGTACATTTTCTTTAAACAGATGGCTGCACTGCAGAGTCCCTTTTATGGTGATAAAATGAACTTGTACTCCCTGTGCAAGAAGATAGAACAGTGTGACTACCCACCTCTCCCTTCAGATCACTATTCAGAGGAAGTAAGTAGTTCTCCTATTCATGGGCTAGATCCTCAGTTTATGTAAGCTGGCACACTTCCAGGGAAGTAAATGAACTTGTGTGATTTTATGTTATTTGCAGATTATGCCCATAAATGTTTGCTTGTTGAACTCACTCAAATGTTCCTGTCAAAACAAGTCCCTGATATGGTTTTAAATTTTGGGGGATTAATGATGGAAACCTCATACTGTTAGCTTCTTAATTTCATTGAGCTTCCTCACGAGTATGACAAAATGCTTTCCCAGAATGCACAGTGGTATGTTCTGCATGCTGGAGTGGGATTGAATCTTACATCTATAGTATACTTTTCTAAAAGCACAACTATGCAAGTTTATGTTGCACAATAAATTAGTACACTAGCCTTGTTTCTCCAGGGGCTTGCATTAAAATAGATATAATGTAACGCACTAGTAAAAATGAATTGTTTAGTTCCCATTTGTCTGCATTATAAAACTGTGATGTGCCATTTGATACAATTGAACGGCAGTTCTTTTGCAAGAAAGAGTGGTTCTTGACAACACTAATAGTAAATTTCAGAGAAATACAGGCAGACATAATATAATTGAATTTGAACAATATACTCCTGCATACTGCAGCTGTGTTAGTTTTAAGCTGATAGGTAACAGTTCTTTGCTGTCATTAATACATTTAAGGGGGGGATACTTGCTTTTTTTAAGCTCTAAAATGAAAAGAAATTAAATAAAATAAATCAAATATTTTTCTTAGTGCAAATAACAGAATGAAAAAATGTAAATGTTTGCTTGTTAATGTTCTGAGTTGCCAGTTTTGAAATACTTTCCCACTTTGAAAAGAACAGGGCAAACTGATAGAAGCTGTAAACCAAAGAATACATACTAATAATCAATTCTAATTGAATTCAGTCTACATGAATTAAAGATTACTTTGAAAACACAAATAAACACAAGCACTGAAATACTTTTAATAAACATAAAGCGTTGTGCAATTTCACTTACAGAGTCGGGGCTGTAATTCTGAACCTTAAATTTCTTTTACATTCCAAGACAGTGATTGGACTATTAATAAAAGATTACTGCCCAGTGTTTTGTTTTGTATTTATAGTGTATTTATAATTTTTCCCCTTTTATGAAAAAAAATGGATTTGAAAAGGTAATTCAGTGATGTTACAAAGGTTGCAATTTATGCACTATACCTCTTTGTGGGTTTTCCAATTAGTCATTTTACCTGGGCCGTTTTTAATTACTATTTATTGTAGACTATAAATATGGCAGTTCATATAACCAACTTCAGAACTGGAGGCCTGGAAATACAGTAGGGTGTGAACAATAATGCAAAATGATAGCAAGAATGTCAGGGGCCGTTCTTTGTTGTGTCATTCATGCTGTCTTCCTTTTTCCATGAAGCGCATGAATATTTCACATATCTGCATCCTCATCCTCTATTCTTCTTGACTAATTTTCAGACTGTCTGAATTTGCATTTCACATGGTAGCTGATTAGGAGATGCCGAGTGCAGCAGCGAAGCCTCAGCAGGCGGTTTCCATGGTGACCTTCAGCAGGATTTTAATGATGATACCACTAGTGGTTCGTTGAAGTTGGCCTGCCTGCAGGGCTACTTCACTGCAGCTAAGTGTGAAGTTGGATATGCGGATTCCCAGCCAAGGGGCAAATATCAAAGTCTGGCCCAGATAGAAGGTCTTAGAGTTTGGATGGGGAAAGAGATTCCACCTTTTACTTACATCTGTATAGTTTCTAGTGTTGAAAACAGATGCAAAGCACAACATGTTACATTTTCTTTATTGCAAAGCAGCCATGCACTTCTGCAGCTTGGATAAACCAGTTATTTGTAAAATACACCGAAGTTATTTTAAAACCTAATGAGAGAATCAGCTATGATAGGTATGAAGATCGGTATGAAAATAGTTACTTAAAAGACCTAATCAACTATGGAGACTCTAATGGGAACATTTTTTAATGTTCTGATATGAAGAAAATAGATATGTTAGTTACTGCACCAAAATATACCTTTTTTCACTTGTATGAAAAAAATACTGTGCTGGCATGAACTGTAAAAAAAAAATAGAAACAAAAAGGCATTATCTGTCATATTAGGACACTGTGTTAAATGTTTCACCTCTACTGGACATTTAGACATCAAACCTGTAATCAGGTTGGAAGCACACTCAGTAAGGAGTAAAATCAGGGATCACTAAACAGTAAAACCCACTTTGTATTTTATAACAAAGAATTTTCTGAAAGAAAAAATTCACTGAGTGTTGATCTCTGCATCCTCTGATACAGGAGCGTAAATGCTTTCATTAGAAAATACAGGACAAGTGCTTTTTAGAGAAACTTTTTGTAAGTAAGTTTTAATGAGTTTTAAGATGTGACAGTTCTCTTAAATTTTGAACTCTCTATAAGACTAACCTTTTAGTAACGTATCACATCCATGTCATCAGAGAATAGTGTGACAGAAGGATACCCCCTAAGATAGAGGGACAGATGGATAACTTTTGTAAAAAAACCTTTGATTAGAATTTCTAACAGTCTAAGATGCATTTTCACAAGCTATTGCTTCAACAGTAGAGTCATAAGCAAAATTTTCTTAAAATCCTGTCAGCCAATATTAGGAACATGTTGCTTTCCTGATAGGTGAAGTGTTTCAATCTCCCCTTTGATTGAGGTGCACTATTTCTAAAGTCCATAGCCAACCTCCTACCCAGATGTGAAGGCTGAATGAGCCAGCAGGTCTAGAAGGGCAGTGTTAGTTGCCAGCAGGAGGGCTTGAGAACAACACTGAGAAAGGACTTCAAGAAGGTCTCCTATTCAGAGTAAGAAGAGTTTGTGGGTTTTCTTTCCCATACAAAATTTCATAGAGTCATAGAATCCTTTAGGTTGGAAAAGACCTTTAAGATCATCTAGTCCAACCATTGACCCTACTCTACCAGGTCTGCCACTAAAACCGTGTCTCTAAGCACCGTATCTACATGACTTTTAAACGCATCTAGGGATGGTGACTCAACCAACTCCCTGGGCAGCCTGTTCCAATGTTTGATAACTCTTTCAGTGAAAAATTTTTTCCTAATGTCCAGCCTAAACCTCCCCTGACACAACTTGAACCCGTTTCCTCTTGTCCTATCGCTAGTTACTTGGGAGAAGAGATCGGCTCCCACCTCACTACAACCTCCTTTCAGGTAGTTGTAGAGAGCAATGAGGTCTCCCCTCAGCCTTCTCTTCTCCAGACTAAACAATCCCAATTCCTTCAGCCGCTCCACGTAAGACATGTTTTCCTATATGAAAATTTCTTTTTCAGCTGGCTAACAATGCAAAGTACTTGCCTGTCATAGATCTGTCTTCCTCCCCCCTCCTCCTGACTTGAGTGATAATTATTTATTTCATAGCTGAAAAACCTACTAAAGTTAAAGAAAGTGTGTCCCGCTGCTCCCATGTCAGGCTAAGCTCCAGGCTAAAGACAGCCATTGTGCCAAGTGCACAGAGGAGGTTAAGAACAATAAGCAGCCGAAGAAGTTTACAGCTTGGGGATGCAACAGGAGGTCCCTCCAGCTCAGTCGTAAGTCTGCTCTGCCTGTTGGCCAGTCTGTGCCAGATAATAAAAAAAATTACTGTATCTCTAATGATAGTCTGACTTTAGAATCTGGGTGCCTCTTCCCATGGTACTGTTGGGCTCTTCTGCTACATCGGAAATTTTATTAGTACTAAAGGAGTTGACAAATGGTTTTCAGGTTTATTGAAGTGGATATTTCTGTAGGAGTTGAAGGAATAGTGCTATAATCAAGTATTAGCATCCAGCACGGTCCCAGTTTCAGTCCTGTGTAACTGTTTTCATCCTGTAGAGCAAAAGTAATTCACCTTCTCCCAAAGGTTTGCTGTTCAAGGCTCAAAAGAGCCCAAGGATTTCGCAGTGACTCAGGAATCTGTACTACCATTGTGCAGCATCCCAAGCATAGTCAGCTCAGCGTTCCTGCCTTACAGCTGAGGTTCTGGACTGGGGAGAGGGAAAGAGATTTTGCAGTAATAGCAGTCACCAACATTTAAATGCGAAGACTCATAGCCAAAAGAGATCTATGACTCTATGGTTTATTTCATTACAGTAATAGTGAAGGTTTTTCACTAATTGACCTCACATCTTGCACTATGTTGGGAAGAGAATTTCTGAGAAAACTGAGTCAGTGACTGTCCCTTACTATGAATATATTCTTGTACATCCTTTCTTGCATCCTAACAATGGTAGCTACATATGCATTTTGGTTAGAGTGAAAAATAAGAAGCTACAAAAAGCCACCAGTCAAGGCACCATGTAAGTGACTGGATTTTGCAAGTGTACTCACAGGGTTTAATAGGACCTAAAGCCTTACATATATTTTTGTGTAATGATGCTGTTTTGCTAGAGTGTCTTTCTAAGCAATGAATCTTCTTGGCCATTGTATTGAAGCTTTGAATTGTAATATACTGTAACAAGTAACAAAGTAACTCTGAAGGAAGGCTTCCTATTTAATGACTTAGCAACCAGTTTGAGTCTGAAATTGATTTCTAGATGACAAAGTTCAGTTTAGAAAACAAAATCAGAGTTACTCACAGGCCAGGATTGAAAAGACATGAAGCAGCCGACTGGAGGTAAACAAGGCTTCTCATGCTTTTCACAGGTCAATTTCTTGAAGGTCTACTTCGGTTGTTCTACCTACAGTGAAGTTACTGGTATACAGCTGGTAAAGAGAGGAGTCAGAATACTCTGTTTCCCCTCTGATGATGGCTCTATAGGTTTCAGTCCTTCAGGGTCTTTTACTAAGACTTTATGTACTGTATGCAGTTCTATTGAACAGATGGAAGTCTTCACAGAGAAAGAGAAATGTATATGTACAAGATTCGATGTTGTATTCTCCAGATACGTTACACTTGTATTCTCTTTACAAAATATTTACCTATTGGAGTCTAATTTCAGGCTTGGGGTTTTTGGATATTCTTCAGTCTTTCCTGTTTTCCGTGCAGGCTGTCTGAGGTGTTGCATAGCAAGCTGCTCATCTCTGCTAATACATTGTGCCTGTTGCTTACACTGTGTCCCACCTGCTTCTTCTACAGGAGGTTGTTTTGCTTTGCATATTTGTATTACGTGTTGGCAATTATTATTTCTTACGGTAGTTCATGATTTCCAGCATTTGATTCTCCGGATGATTGGGGCTTATTACAGGCTAATAGTTTTTCCTGTCAGTGGTATTGTATTTTATTTATTGGCTGTCGGAAGCAATGTGATGGCTTTTGTAACTCCATTAGTCAAAACATACTTAGCATATTTAAGAGTCAAATAGCAAATCTGTTACAGATATTATTTTGATTTCATATGTTTCTTTTCAGTCCAGTAATCTGACCACTATTTTCAGATTTAATGATCTCATTTTTAAATTTTAAGCTTTTCTTGCTAAAGAAGGGTGATGTCTAGTGACATAGTCTTTGTATTGTTAAATATGAAAAACCGGTACATTGTGTACAATTTACGATGTTGCTGCAAGGGCTAATGGACACTGTTTTAAATAGTGGTATGCAATGTTTTTTACTTAACTTCTGGACTTCCCATTCCTGTGCATTTAAATTAATCTTCTAAAAAGTGAAAGGAGTATAATTATAATTTAAAATCCTTCCTGGTCCTTTTATAAGAAGCAGGAAGGAAACTCTCTGATGGCAGATTTGAATATGCAATCTATGTTACTTTTGAATAATCATGGTCATGAGGTCGCTTTGTGTTAGTTGCAATAATTACAGATTTCTTCAATAGTCATACCTAATGGTACAGAACTAAATTTCACATATTACCATGAAAGGGTTTTCTTACATGTTATTTTCCTTTCCTAGCTGCGACAATTAGTTAATATGTGCATCAACCCGGATCCAGAGAAGCGACCAGACATAACCTATGTCTACGATGTAGCGAAACGTATGCATGCACACACTGCGAGCAGCTAAATAGACATCAGATCATGAAGAAAAAAGCAGAAATAACCAAGTGTTTTAAGAAAATCATCCCACCTCTTTGTGTGTTACTGAAATGTAATTATTTGAAGCTTACTGTTGTGCTTTGGATTGTAAACCAATTTATATACGAGCTTTGTTGTTTTCTGTTTATTTCTGGTTTTGTATTTTTTACTAACTTGCAGTTTTACAACAGGTTTAAATATGTAAAGCATAACTTTAAAAGATACGAAGAACCACTGTTTTACGTGTTAAGTAGGTTCAAGTATATTTTCTTAATAACAAAATTGTGTTCAGTTGGGCCTCAGTTCTAAAACACAGTTGCACTTTTGCACATGATACAGATATTAGGCTTATTATCCAGAAGCAAAATGTCTGAATCTCTCACCTTTTTAGTAATTTATGGAAAGTATGAATCAGCACAGTGAACTTTATTTTAATCTTTGTTCTAAGAGGGATATAATTATTATAGAAGGTTATTGTATTTTATATTGAATTGTAGTTCGCAGTTCTCCGCGTAAGAGCAGACAGGCGATAGGATTAGTTCTCTGCTTGCCAAATGGGATGGGAACATAGTTTCAGGAAAAATTATCACGCTGAAATATTTGTAACATCCTTTTTTCTTTTGTTATTCTGTCGTAATGCCACATAAAACATTTGTTGGAGGTTTTCTGGGAAAATTTAAGCTGTTGATTCTGCAATCTGATCTTTTTCAATAGACTTGTGCAGCACTGCCCTGGGGCAGTAGGAGTCTGCATAGTTAAGTCTTAAAACCACACAGATGCTTCTTGTAGCAAATAGCCTTCTTCTGAGGCTAGTGTTTATGAGAAGGTCTGATTAAAACATGCTATCTTTAAGTTACAACTTCCCAACTGTTTATGTGTATGCCACTGTTCGTAGATTTTTGTACTTAAAATAATTTGAATGACCTTACAGTATATTTAAATTTTAAAATGTTGGGGTTTTGTTTTTGTTTTTTAAATACAGAAACCTTTTGGTAAAAGATACAACAGTGTAGTATAACACAGAATGTGTTCTTCATGGGTATCTGGTTTTGTATACTGTATTCTGAGAAATAGTTTTATATTTAGCAAAAGTAAATTTTAGCTTTTATATTTAAGAGAAAGTTGCCACTTCTTCATTTGGGAAATAATTATGTATGCAAAATGTCTTACAAATACTTTGTTAGTTGAAAAGGAAATTCAAAATATTTTTGTTAGACCTTAGTACCTTTTCGGGTAAGCTTAAATAATCTCTTTATTGTTAAGGAAGGAAGATGTTTTGTTTTTAAGTGTGGTAAAAATGGAGAATGAACTGAAATTTCTTGAATTTCAAGACTGAACTTTTTATACAGAACTGTCAAAACATAATTATTACCAGTGATATTGCTAAGAAGCTGTTACAGTCAGTTTCCTTATGTGGGTAAAAAGAAGTTAGCTGAAATAAAAGTAGCGGTATATACCTACACGTATAGGTTCTAGAAGCAGTCAGTTCGCTGCACACTCAGATTTTGTTTGTTTCTCGCTGCAGCTTTATTTTTTGATTTGATAGAAAGCTCAAAGAATAAAAATCCAGCTGTGGGGTTTGTGGATGAAATGTTCAAGCTGCGTCAGGGGTTTTTCTGGTTTTGTATTTTTTAAAACTACAAACACTATGGAAATTGTGTTTGGCAAAATACAGGAGTTTTTAAATAGTATGTGCCAGATCATCAGCTTATCTTCATAGATTTTTTTTTTTTAATTTTTCTTTCCAGATTTTGTAGGATGAATCCTTAGTTTTCCTTCTAGCTTTTGTGTATACTTAGTCTTGTAAGATTTCAGTGGAACAATTTGTAGGGAGGAAGTATTTGAGAAACCTTGATTTGTGTCTAGCCGCCTCTATATTTGTTTTCATTTATTATCTGATTATTCAATTTTAAAAATGATGGTTATGTTCTGTAACAATAGTTCGTATGTCATAGAATTAAATGGTTTGTATTGG
The DNA here is from genome assembly GCA_013397275.1 of Burhinus bistriatus. Lineage (NCBI taxonomy): Eukaryota > Metazoa > Chordata > Aves > Charadriiformes > Burhinidae > Burhinus > Burhinus bistriatus. The sequence continues at coordinate 456,271 of VYXH01002820.1, read as the reverse complement.
AAAAGGCAGCACAATACTTGCTTGACTGCCAGGATTAGCTCTTAATATGCATAAGTAGTCAAACCATATTTTCTTCTGAAATGTACTGGAACATTTAAAAAATCACTGAAAAAACTCCAGCACGCTCAGGCTATTTGCATGTAATATTATGCATCAAGTATTGACCTTTTCCTGAAAGAAACCGGTAATAGATTTCGCCCCCCCCACCCCCCCCGTCTGGAAGGATACATTGGGTAAAGAGATCATGAGTTAGGAGTTAGCAAATGTGCATTCTTAAGCATTTAAAGTTTTTTATTGGTTTATTGGTTTTGGGTTTTTTTTTAAGTATTTATGATTAAATCTTGTGCTGAGGAAAAGAAATAGTTGTTCCTGTTTTAAAATCTGTAAAATGAATTGTACAGACGATTCTGGTCCCAAACTTTATAATTAAGAAGCCCATACAGGTTAATAAAACTGCTTATATAACTGGGGATTGTAGAATCTATCCCCTAAGTAAAGCACCTAGTAACATAAAATGGTAAGTCTGTTATAACACTCCCATGTGTGCTATACGCTTATAAAGTATTTTCTTTTATAAAACACCGTTCTGTTTTTCATGTGTTGTTGATGGTGACATTTGGCACTATTTATTTTAAGCTGTGGCATTACATGTTTATGTTCTTTGAAGAGAATGTGTTACATTTCTAACCAAAATGTCTGACTAGCTCCTCCTTTTATTTCAGTAATGCTGCAGTATTAACTTGCTTCATGAGTAAACTTTGTGCTTTGAATGACGTTGCATAAAATCTTTGTCTTGTCTTGAAAGCTCCCCTGCTGTGCAGTAGTCTAATAGAAATAAAACATACAGATATGAAATATAATGTAAAAATCATAGTGTTTCTATGATATTTTTTGAACTTTTCTTGTTAGATAAATATGTTATAGTAGATGCTACCTGTCTTGTGGACAGTGTACTGCTTCCGGTAGTTGATAACAACGTGAGTTTTCTTGACGGTGACAAAAGACAGTACATTCAAAAAATCTTTTTTGTATTGTTTGTCAAAAATTTATGCAAAAATACTACATCAGATATATTTACAATTAACCCAAAAGAGTGTTTTTGTCTAAAATTTTAAAACAAATACAAAATTATTTTCAAACCATACGAAAATGTCTGAAAGGCACAAAAATAACGAAGACCTCCCATTATGGTCCTAGTCCTGTGAGCTCTTGTTTATAGGTAGGCTGGTTTTTATGTAATCTCAGTAATTTTGAGTGAACTCATATACACACATGAATAAATAGTAATCAGTAGGGTATATAGAAATGATGTGCTCAGCTCACTTTTTATACTTTCTGTATGTCACTAGTTTGGTAACAAGGAATAATGTGTTTTTTCCCCCCTCTACTGTTGCACTCTAATGATCCAGCTACTGATTGTATGAGCAGGCAGTAGAAGTATGTTATCTTTTTGTAATGAGCAGAAACTTTAAAAACATGCCAATATACCAGAAGATGAAATGCAGTATTAGAAGTGTCTGAGAAGGCTGGTGTTTTGTTCATGCTAATGATTAAGAAAGCCGTAGAGTGAAATTTTTGACAGAGGCTTGGAAATGGAGAAGGACTTCTTATGCCAGTGGTTCTCAGATATCTCTGAATGGGACCCAAAATCGCAGTGATGTTTGTTTTCAACAATCTGTCCACTTAATCCCTGTCTTCGCTGTTAAACAGTGAGATGAGAATCTTAATGGCTGAATTTGAATGCTGGTGGTGAATGCTGTGTCAGGTTTCTGAGCTTCTAGGAATAGAAGGTTGATGTGAGGGAGAGGCAACGAAGGCCTTTAAGTCTTGCTTTGTGGAGAGTTAATTTAATCTGGAAATAAAGGTGCTGGATAGCAGAGTTCAAATCGCTGCTTTTGCCATCATTTTTAATGCTTCTTTAACAGTCAAAAGTTTTTTTCAACCCTGCCATATCCCCACATCATCTAGCCAGTGGCAGTGCTGGTCTTCGGAATTTCTGATCTCTGGTTTGGTCTGGGTGAATAACTGAACCTTCCTGCCAAGATCACCCACGGAGGGATATACAGGTGCTGGGCATGCCTAGCGGGGTGTTACTTATGTTTCCAAACATGACTCAAATACAGATTTTTATGGTTCTTTTTCAAACTCTATTCCCTCCCCTGAACCTTGTTCTTCAGTTGATGCTTTTAAAAAATTGTTTCCCTTTCATATTCACTTCTGAAGTGCTATGATTCCTGTCTTCTGCTGTTTGCTGATAACACAAAACTGGGAGGGGTGGCTGACACACCCGAAGGTGGTGCTGCCATTCAGCATGACCTGGACAGGCTGGAGAGTTGGGCAAAGAGAAACCTAATGAAGTTCAACAAGGGCAAGTGTAGGGTTCTGCACTTGGGGAGGAATAACCCCATGCACCAGTACAGGTTAGGGTCTGACCTGCTGGAAAGCAGCTCGGTGGAAAGGGACCTGGGAGTCCTGGTGGACAACAGGATGACCATGAGCCAGCAATGTGCCCTTGTGGCCAAGAAGGCCAATGGCATCCTGGGGTGCCTCAAGAAGAGTGTGGCAAGCAGGTCGAGGGAGGTCATCCTCCCCTTCTATTCTGCCCTGGTGAGGCCACATCTGGAGTACTATGTCCAGCTCTGGGCTCCCCAGTTCAAGAAGGACAGAGCAGAGGGCTACAAAGATGATTAGGGGACTGGAACATCTTTCTTATGAGGAAAGGCTGAGAGACTTGGGTCTTTTTAGTCTGGAGAAGAGAAGGCTCAGAGGGGATCTCATCAATGCTTACAGATACTTAAAGGGAGGGTGCCAGGAGGATGGAACCAGTCTTTTTTTCAGTGGTGCCCAGTGATAGGACAAGAGGTAATGGGCACAAACTTGAACATAGGAAGTTCCATCTAGACATGAGGAGGAACTTCTTTACTCTGAGGATGGGAGAGCACTGGAGCAGGCTGCCCAGAGAGGTGGTGGAGTCTCTGACTCTGGAGACATTCCAAACCTGCCTGGACACTGTCCTGTGCAACCTGTTCTAGGTGAACGTGCTCCTGGCAGGGGGGTTGGACTAGATGATCTCCCAGAGGTCCCTTCCAGCCCCTGTGATTCTATTATTCTGCTTCATCTGTCCTGTTGTCTGCTCTACCCTCTTCCTGATTTGAAGTCCTCTGTGTCTAGTTTTCCTAGTGGCCATTAGTTTGCTTCTTTGTGACTTTGCTAAACTCAACCCATTTCTGTCTTCTCAAATTTCATCCCTCACCATGGGCAAGTCCTGTTTTTCCCCCCCCCCGGTAAGTATTTAACTCTATTGTTCTTCATTCTGTTTTTTTCCACCCGACGCCTTTGATTTCTAGTTTTAGACAGATTTTCTCACTGCCTCAATCATTCCCATGACCTTGTCTTTACTAAATACTGTTCACTTTATTATCTCTCATTTCTAAATTCCCTTTCTCTGATCACTGCCTGCTCTCTCTCAGCTTATCTGTCTTTCTCTCTCCTCTACCCTGTCACTCACTCCTTTTGGGATCTCCAGTCTATTAACCTTTCTGACTCCTTTACTCTTCTCGGCTGCCTCCTTCCTTCATTGGCCTCACTTCCTTTGACTCACTGGTCTTTATTTTCATCTCTATCTGCTTCTCTATATGTGGTTTCTTTGGTTGCTTCTCGCATTTCCCAGTCTCCATTCCTCTCCTCAGACATTTTTTTCTTGTAATTTCCTAATTTCCATTCCTGCCTTTCCAAATATCTCTGAAGAGAATGGCAGCACAACACAGCTTTGGACTCGGCTCTGCCTTACCTCTTTTCATTCTCCTTCTAAATGGACTTTTTAACCACTTTTATCCCACCTCTTTTTTTCTTGTTGAGCTTGCTTGCAGATTTGCTGTTCATTTTAGTTCTCCATTCATTCTTGACACAAAACGTGTCTTGAAAACCAATCCTGATTTTTGCATGATGAGATCTGTTTCAGAATTGTTCTACATCTCAGAATCTATTTCTGAACCAGACTTCTCTGTCTCTTAACTATATGAGTTTGCCCCTTTTATTTCTGTATCTTTTATGCCGCTCTCCTTTCATTGTATGACTTCTTCCTCTTTAAATCCCCCTCTCATTTCCTTCACTAGCAACCAAGTTTCTCTTTCCTCTGTCTTGAAGGGGATGGCATCCCTCATCCTAACTGGTTCTTTTTTTTAATACTTTGCCCTTTATTCCCCATTGCCATCCCGTAATTTCAGGTACCTGAACGTCCTCCCTCCAATTTGTTCTCAAGTTTTTGGCTTTACGCTTTAGTTTGAATGCCCCAAAAATCCAGTGCTCCCTTCCCCACTTTGGTTCTCCCATAGTTCTGCCTCCATAGATGATTCCTTGAGTATCCAACCACAGTCTCAGACCTGTTCAAAGATCTAATTTTTATTCCTAACTCCCTCTAGACTATTTTCTAACATCCCTGACAATTTTACTGGCCTATTTTCCAGGACCACAACGTTTCGATCTCTGACACTTCTCCCATGCCTGGGCATCAAATGTCTCAAAGTCAGTAGTATCAGATTCCAGCCCCCTTCACTACCTGTGTTCTTTCTTATCTTTTATCTTCACTGTTTTAACCTCTGTGTCGTCTTGACTTCTTTTCTCCCTTCAAAGTATCAAAATTGACAGGACTAAACTCCTGTCTTTGGGCTTTAGCTGTTTCATGTGCTGAAGAAGGAATTCTACCAAATTACTACTTGTTTTGTGTTTTTAAGACCCTTGAGTCCCACAGATTTGGTCATATTTCAGGACTATAGAGCTGGAGTAGATTCTGTTCCCCAGGTACTTCGAAAGTCCTTGAATTTGGGCCTTGCCTTAGTTTTCTGCTGCTTCAGATACAAAGTTTTTGCCCTTCATTCCTTCATGTACTTACTGTATATAACTTTTGTCTTGTTTCTGCACGTACAGCTAACAGTTGTTTTCTTGTTACGGCAACTTGATTTCAGTGCTTTTACCATTGCTTGAAATAAGAATGTGCTTAAGAGCTCCACTGGCTGGATCCAGAGTGATGGGCACAATGCTCCTCTTCGTTACTGTCCCACTCTTCCACTGGCTTCTCTTACTTGCTGCCCTCTCTAACTTGCCCGGCTGACTCGCCTAACACTGCGGGGTAGGGTAGGTACAGTTGAGCCAGCTGCAAACGAGGTAGCTTGTCTACTTGCAGTTCTTATCAACAGCTAAATGTTTATTTGTCCTGTCGGTCTAGAACTGAGCTCTGTGCCGTACTACTTCTCTATCCACGCTACCCGAATCAGATCTGCCTGCATGGTGAACTGCGTGGTTTCCTGTGGAGGTGCACTATTGGACTTCCCAGTTTTAGCAGGCCTTCGGATTTGGAAGACTGTATGTTTGCAGAGATTCATTGTTGATCAAATTGTCCGATTTTTGACTGCGCATAATTATCCTCATATATATGTTGAGATTGAGAAGCAAAATTCTCCATAAAACTAAGAAGTTTGGGAGTTTGGGACTGTAGGACGTAGACCTGAATGTGAGATTGTTTGGTGTATGTGGGTATACACACATTTAATCACTGTTTATTTGCACCAGAATAATTCTTTTATTTTAGAGGATCAGTTTCTTGTTGGCACAAAACAAAGACTTTTAAAGTATTTTTCAGGTTTTGTGTTTATTCTTTGTTGCCAGTTTGTATCATGTCATACCAGTTATTAATTTGTTCTTCTACAAGTGCCTTAATGATGGATGGAGGCCTTACACCTTTTGTCTAATTAAAATCTTCTGTTCATATGGAAATAAAAATAAATTAAGAAACTAGGTGCATTGAGTCCTTCCTGATAATTGCACATTTAAATCCTAACAACAGAAAGAGGGCTCAAAATGGACAGAAATGGTCCCCAGGATAGAGCAGAGATATTTTGGGGTTCCCTGCTTCCACTCCACCTCCTTGGCTCCTCATTCTCTGGCTTCGCTGGGGCACTTGCTGGGGGCACGGCACTGCCAGTGTGTTGAGGGCTAGTGGAAACTTGGAAACTAAAATGTTGATGCTATCCTGCTTATGTTCCTGTGATGTCCTTTCTCAGTGGAAATAGGAAATCTCCCATTTAAAAATTACTAAGATCTTTGGTATTGTACAGTCGTTTATTGCTCTCTACAGATTTGGCATTAAACTTGTGGTTGCTGGTACAAAGAGAATTTTAAATCATGCAAAGGCTCTTCGTTTGCCTTTTAATGTGTGGTGTTGGTGCTCTTCTGTACACTTGATTTGTTGGTTGTTTCTTTGATTTCAGTCATGCTGGACTGTTGTAAAGGTGATCATTCAAGATGAGTATTGCATTTTTCCGGTAAGTTTTTGTTGGGAGAGGGGAAGAAGGGAAGCGTTCATTCATTTGTTTGAATTTGGCTGCTGATTGTGCTTGAATCAAATTGCAGAATCGTTCCGGTTGGAAAGGACCGTGGGAGAGGTGTCTAGTCCAACCTCCCGCTGAGAGCAGAGTACATGCTGAATTCAGACCAGGGCTCAGGGCTTCAGCCAGTTGGATCCTGACAACCTCTAGGGACAGAGATTGTGCAGCTTCTGTGGGCAGCCTGCTCCACGGCTTAGCTAGCTTCATTCTGAACCTTGTTTTCCTTGGGTTCAGTCAGGAACTCCTCAGTTACAAATTATGGCTGTTGTTCTCCTGCCTCCTCCTCAAATATTGTTTATATTGCAAAAAAGGTAAGTCAAATAGTGAAACAAACAGAGAACTTACGATGTTTTATTTTCTGAAACGGTTGTTGCAAATGAATAAATATATTCATGAAGTAGTTCTGTATCCTGTATGACTTGTACACTATATTAATTTACTACTTGAGTGTAAAATAAATTTTTTGGCAGTAAAACTTGATTTAAAAGTTCTGTGATGTTTATGGCCTGGATATTCTCAATTGTTACCTTTTAATCTACTAGATGTCTCCTGGCAGAGCACAGTTCTGCCTGTCTTGGTGAAGCAGGGAAGTCAGGATCCCGAACATAACTTTGTGTTTGTCTTCTGGAGCCTCCCTCGAGAAAGGTAGCTTACCACTGGGGATGGGATGGGAAGGAAGCTAACATGCATCAGAATAACTGGTGGTTACGGGAACTATTACTTTTAAACTCTCGTGTGCTGGTGGAAACTTGCCTAGAGAGATTTATCAAAACTGAGATTTGAGGAGGAAAATGACCTGAGGGGGTGTGTGTGTAGTTTTCAGGAGTAGTAGTTGGTTTTGGTAAATTTTCCCGTGTGTTAAGTGAGAACTCAAAATTTGAAACTTCTGACCGCAAACTTCTTGGAAGCAAAGAAGGAATATGATGAATAGATTCTGTTCCAAATTCGACAGAAATTCAGTCTTATGAGACAATTTCCTTAAACCGAGAATAATTTCTTGATCTTATAAAATATCATTTAACGGTTACTGATCTGGCAGGGTGGTGGTGGCAGCTGTGTATCATTTTTGTACTGGAGCTTTTACAAGGCATGTGTTTCCCTAGACCTGTTGGTGGGCTATCGCAGCTGTCTGGGCTGTCTGGCAGCTGGGGTACTCTGTCTGCCTCATTCCACGTTAGTGCAGTGCAGGTGACGGAGGGGATGCGGTGACCGAGTGTGGCTTGTGTAGTATTGGCTTCCAAGCAGGTACTGGCATGGGGTGGAGCTGCACGTGCTGCTCCGTTCTCTTGCTTGCCAGCACCATCCATGTAGGGCAGACCTTCTAACACCGGGAAACAGGGAAGTTAGAGGTACTGTGTAAACACACGTCTCTGATGTATATCAAGTCCACCATGGTAGAATTTCTTCTGATTTTCATTCATTTGTAATGACGTACTATAATTGAAAAGTTTAAAAAAATAAAAAAGGAGTTGCAAATGATTCAAAGCTTTTACTCTTGTGGAAGAATGTCTTAGGAGGTAATATAATTTTGCAGGATTCAATATGCATTCTTAGCAATAATGATTTTTGTTGCTTATTCTAAAACAAATAGTTATTTTAGAGTATGTTTTCTCCGTACTGTGATCTGTTAGGACTAAAATTCTTCCTGCTATGCTTTTCCTCACCAGATAGGAGGAATTCAGTTTGTTTTCCGAAGCGTAGGAAAAGCCAAATGCAGTTGCACTGATTTCAACCCCCAAAGAAGGACTTGTGCTTGAGTCCTGTCTGAGCAGTTGTAATGCTTCCACTTGTAGCTGGAAGGGAATCCCTCCACGGCAGACGCTCTGGTAGGCAGACATAAGATAGCTTTCTGAGGACCACCTTAAAAAGTTTTAATGAGGTTCCGAGGAGGGAAGGGCTCTTAAAGTATTATTGTTGTGGAGAGTGGTTTTAATGCTGTGGCCTCTGTGATAGGCTTTGGAAATATGGGGGTCTCCAGCTGCAGTATGCACTAGGCTGAATTCAAAGGAAAGGCTGCTTGTCCTTTCTCCTTTAGTTGAGGAACTGTACTGTGTGTTTGGGGGCTAAATCACGCTCTGGCTGAAAAATCCTGCCTCAGATGGGAGAGTCATTGTAGGTAGTTTGCATGGAATATCCAATAATAATAGGAAGTCAGTAATTTGAAGAACTATGTACAATAATCTTGTTTCTGTAGTTTAGCTGTTCCACTCCAGAGCTTACGTGAATATGGAGATGACTTCGACAACTTGGTCCTTGTATAATAGTAGAAATAGGACAAGGGTTGCCCTGTCTTGTTTTTGAATTTTCCTGTGGTGTGTTTTTGTTGTTGGTTATTTTTTGATGTTTTTTGGTTTGTTTGCCAAACACTTCTCACCTTAAAATTATAATTAAAAAATGTTCCATATATATGGAATAATAATTTTATATACATTTATATATATATTAGCAAGGCTTACAAAACACTGCCTGCTCCTTTATAGGAAACGTTTGTAAGTTGATCTGTAGTCACACAGATGTACTTGCTACTAGCTGCCCTTGACTGTCACATTGCACTGTTGTGAATGTGAACGTTTTCTTTGTTAAAATCTAAGGACTGATCCTGTGAACATAAAATGCAAGGTGTACACCTTTAAAAAAAAAAAAGTAAAATCCACATACTGCAAAATGAGGCAATTATTTGGTCTTTCCAGAACTGTGTTTCCTATGTGTGGGTATCAGTGGTACGTATGGCCGTTAGCAAGGCTGGCACTGGTTCGAGCATCATTAAATAGAAGCCTGCTGACACTGGCCATTGATCCAACAGGCGGCACGGGGCCTCTGGGCCACAGTATTTCCTCCCCCATCTCTTACTTCTCTCTGGGGATAACCAATTGGAAGAAATGACCCACTTGCCTGGAGTTTTTAGAAGCAGTGGGCAGTTCGATGTGAATTGTCAGCTCCAGCTAGAAGGGCAAAGGATCCTGTCGTTGACCCTTATCTGTTGTTGGCATTCTCTTGCTGTAACAATTGGCCATCCCTCACAATGTCACAAATCCAGAGAAGACCTTGTGAAACTCCGCCAATACAGTATTTGGAAAGCTGTCATCTTCTAAAGCTGTTAGGATACAAAAGGGTGGAGATTGTTTGGAGCTATAATGCTTTTTTAAAAGAAAGTTCTGCCTAATTAGTAATGAAATGTTTATGATGGTAAACAATCTGTTTATTTGAAAATTGCTTTATTTTTCATTCTCTGAGAGTGCACAAGTTGATGACAATGGTCCCAAATGAGTAGAAACAGATGACGTTCAGGTAATACCCATGAAAGGGAACACACTACTCATAGGCATCATATTCTTCCCATTTATTGTTGTTTCAGTCTTGAATGTTTTATTTAAACAGCATTAATAGCTCTCAAAACTGCCACAAGCTTTTATAAAAACAACTTAGGTATTCTAATATGGTGTGCTATGAGAACTTTGCATATATTTTGCAATTAATGACTTATATTTCTTTTCTGTAAGAAATTTAAATTAGACATGGTATGATTTTGTTATTAGAGTAGTACCCAAATGCCATAATCACGATCAGAATCCCATTCTGACTGTGGTGCATCGATTTGAGAATATTCTCTGTATTGAGTACAGTCTGTCATCTAATTAAATAACTTTTGCAGTAAGTTGCCTCACACGTTGATTGGGAATGCTGGCAGTCATTTGCCTGCACAGAATACCGTCCAAATGTATAACTTCTGCCTGCTTTATGGGGCTTTTTTTGTAATTTGGTCTTTTTATTTCCTCCTGATTTTTAATTTCTGACTTTGTATAGGACCGCCAAGCTACTGCAAAAAGAACTGTAGATCATAATTGTAATTTATTTCACGGTAATTGAGCGTAAAATTCTGTGCTTAAAATAAAGTGCTAAAACCAAATTCCTTTTAAATCAGATATTCTGCAGCTCTCACATAAAATATGTAAAGATCTAATGCTGATCATAACTTCATGATTTTATGTAATGAAAACCTGAAATAGAAATTCTTGTTGTTTGACTGTGTAAAGTGCCTCAGAGTTGAAATTGCAAAGAAATCAATTGTATTCTTCAGACCTCTCAATAATTGTCTTTATATTCATTCTTTAATGTCCTAAGTTGAAATGCAATACTTCATTCCTGACATTTAATCCATGAAAATGTTCTTGGAGATGTATTATTCCCTTAAAATAATTTACGTGTACCCTACAATGAACACACACTGTTGGAGGCATATCAGAATAATTTTTGCTCTGCTACGGGACATAAATAGGAAAGATATACATGCCTCATTTGAAATTGCTTTATATAATTGTCATATGGCAAACGTGTTATCTTAGTCTTGGGGCTATGTTTTGTTGACATATTTATAAAAAACGTGCAGTATCAAACTCCTAACAGATGATGATTGCGTGAACTAACATTGCATCTTTGGCTATTCTGATTTGTGTAGTGTTTTGTTTAGTTTGTAGATGAATAAAAGTGGTACTTCTGAGCTCAGTCTGTCCAGGTATATTGAGGTACAGTACATTTGTCCATCTGTACTGTTGGTGTTTCCGCTTGCCTACAAGGATATTGACCCTTGAACGAGCCATTCCGGGGGAGGCTATGGTATGAACTCACCCTATAGCAACTACTCTGCGTGTGCAGCCTCGAACCACACTCTTAGCCGGCAGTAGGGTGTGTTACGAGCAAGGTAGTGTTGGCTTCGTGAATTAAGGCTGACTTGCATATGTGCTGGCATTTATTATTGAATGACTGATGCTGTGACCTGCTTCATTGTGCTCAACTGGGTATGCTGGGTATTGCCAGTCTTACCAAAACGAGTCGGCATATCTAGCAGAGAGTTGTCTTATAGGAGTTAGTTAATGGCTGTAGTACCCACTTGTGCAAGAACTTTATGCATCCAGAACTCTATTAAAAACCACAGTAAGTCATTACTTTGGACTTATATGCTTCCTGTACACCTCTACCCATACTTACTCATGTTAATCGAATTATTTTTCCTACTAGTTAACAAAGAAAAAAGGAGCAAGAATTACTTCTAGCATGGTAGTGCCTCTTCCTTATGTTTCTAAACTTGCTGAAAGTCTTAAAGATGTATGGCATAGGAATATCTATTGTGCTGAACTCTATGAATGTTCGTCTTTGGACACCATAAAGGGACTTGATTATTTACACGTACTGAGCATTTATTATGTGGATGTGGATGTCTTAGGTGCTTTCAAATGGGGTATCTGAAAAATCAACTTGAGGCCTGTTTGAAAAGCCTGATCTGCTGCTCAGTATGGAAAAATACGGCACACTTTCTACCTTAATGATCGTGAGTGTACAGGTTGGCCCTATTTATGTCTCTGTTCCCATTTTATTTTTCCATGCAACCTGCACAATGCAGGTTTCCATCGTGTACCAGACAGCTGTTGCCAGGCAGAATACTTCATAGCAAATTGTGTAAGTGAGCAGGAGTCCCAGAGGAGTCCAGCAACTTTGGAGCAGCATCCAAACCTCACAACTTCTGCCCTCCTCTTGTATATTCGTAGCTCTGATTTCTGCTCTTTTTCTGGAGCGTAGCCAGTTCCTACGGTGCTTCTGGCCTCTTTTTAGCATTCCCAATTTCTGTGGGATCCTGCATTTCACACGGTGCTTAGCTCTCAGTTCTGCTTTTTACCTTTTGGCTTTGCTCTGTTCTGTGATTTTCTGTGCTTTGAGAATCTTTCCTTTCAGTGTTACGCGCTTTTCACACCATCCGGCTGGGTAACCTTGTACTTCTCTTACTCTCCTAGTAATTTTGTGCTTGCTTTCTCATACGCTTCTGCTGTGATTTGAGGATGAGATTGCTTTTGTGGTTTCTTTCCCCATCTCCCTAGTGGGACATAAAAATCCCTTTCCATTCTGAGAATCTGGTAACATCACAAACTACTTTGCTACAGTCCCAGTTATGCACAAGTTGGACTAGGAGCCTCTGAGCAGGCTGTGTGTTATTTATGTGGATCACAGAGGATGCATTACAAAACATCATTTGCATGTGACCGCTATTGAGAAAATTAGGAGGCCACAGTATGCAGGATTTTGAGAGAAAAAATTTGTCTGAGTGGAGATCTCAAGTAGTGCTCAGTATAGTGTGGCATTGGGTCTTGAGTAAACATTCTTATGAAGAGTACTTGTGCAGCATTACAAGTAACAAAACGATTACCCAAAGGATAGCATCTTTTTGAAATGATTGCTCTAATTTGGCTAGTACTGGTAAACTTACTGTTTGTCTGTATTTTGTCCATTGATATTCACTGCAGAGCAAACCAAGTAGTGATTGTTTTTTTGAAAGACGATTTTGTTGATAGATGTAGACTGTATAAAAATGAAGGATTTTTCTGTAGTTGCATAACAAATATACATCTTTCTGATCCAGCACCAAACTTTAAGAACAAATGAGGATTCAGGCAGTGAGGGTTTTTTAATTTTTTTTTTTTTTAATGGCGCTTCCTTTTATTGTTGCTAGCAAAGATGACTGCATGTTTGGTTATAGTTCCATAACTTTTTTTTTTCTATTAAAACTTCTAGTTTCTTTGGCTTTTCTTTCATCACAAGATCTGCCACCCTTAAAGGAAAGTATAAAGAGCAGTAGTGTTCTGCAAAATCGTATTTGTTCTGATAGGTGTTTTCTTCCACACAAATACTGAAATGCCTTTAAATCCTTGAATCTGCCTATGAGATTGATACTTCCATTACTCACGCTCGCTTACTTTTGTAGATCAATATTTTGTCGTCTATTTACTAATACAAAATGACTTTCTATTTTTGGCTAAAATGTGGTTTGGTGGTTTCCTCCCCCCTAGTTTCTAACAAATTGCTTCTTTTGATTTCTCAGGCTTGATGGGCCACTGGCATTGGCAGGTGGTGGAATGACACAATGCAATATGATATGCCAAAGGAGTTGGGCATCACTTGTCATCTTGTAGACAAGTGAGGCAGAGGAAATAAGAGCATACATGGGGCTCTCAAACATGCAGGTGAAAAAAAAATGACATTTTCCATAGGATAGAAATCTCTTCCTGTAACTGCCTCCTTCCATCTTGTCCCCAGAGTGGTTCAGTTTCTTGCGTTATTTTATCTACACCATATTTGAGGTATTGTAAGCAAGTATGTGAAACATTTTACCTGTAATAAATAGCTCTATGTATAATTTCACGTCTCTTAAGATTCTTGCTTGCTTTCTGTAGTGCAAATAAGAAATCATCAAAGGTAGTAAAGATATAAATAATGATCTTTAGTGTTATGGCCTATGCTAAATGCAAAATATGTAAGCATATATCTTGCTATAAAGAACTGCTCAGTTTGCTGTGATTTTATAGTGATTGCTTGTTTTTTGACCACACCGGATTATTCATTTGGTTTCAGGCAGAGGCATACCTCAATAACTGCTCAAGTTGTTCAAAAGCACAAATGCTTATGCATGGATTTAAGGGGAAGCTATGTATGAACATGTTTCTCAATTTTTGATCCCTCTAGGACAGCATGGTGACAGATAATTCGCAAATTTCTCCCTCGGATTATCTGTTTTTCCTGAAGTTTGAGATCTACAAAAGCTTTTCAAAATCCATCACAAGACATTGGTGTAAATAGAATGAGATAGTTGGAAGAGCAGCCTGTGTTATTTCTTTACCCACCTCTGAAGATACGCAGTATGCTCTTCCCCTGTATGTGTGCAGCAAGCACGAGTGAAGAGGCAAACGCAAGCTTAGTAGATCCTGCGAAGTAATAGCATAGCTAATTTAGCTCACTCAGAAAGCTCACCGCAGATCCAAATCAGGTCGCTCTTATCCTGTGAGCTGCTCAGCTGCATAGCTCCTCTTCTGGACGCTCTTAAGATCTGCAGCAGAGGATCCATCCCCGGTTGTGCAGGAGGCTGTTAACCTCTCTCCAGTTTAAGGAAAATATGGCTATGATGTTGAGAAAAAGACGTGGTCCAGTTCAGAAGGGGAGTTTCCTTAAAATCCTTGGTGTAGTAAACAGGTAAACTTCCCAAGGATGTTTTTGACTGTGAGCTTTACAAAGCTTGCTCCAAAAGGTGACGTATAACTTTTTCTCCTGACTGCCTCACTTTTGGATTAAGCACGTGAAGTTTGGTGCTTGAGGTTGATCAGGATCAATGTCTTCCAGATTGCCCCTGCGTTGCTAAAACTGCAGTCTGGCTCCTTTAGTTTGGAACTTCCTTTATCTGATGTAGGAGCTTAGTAATTTTAACGATGTCTGCAGGTATGTCTGCTTCTACAGTTAATTTATAACATGTTTTGGAACAAAATTTGGAAGGAAAAAAATTATGCTTTCCATTATTTTTCTTATAGTGCATTATCTTGTGTTTGACCATAGTGAAAAATCATCAGCTACGTGTTTCTTTTTGATAAATAAATTTTGCAGTTCTTCCCAGTTTTCTCCAATTCTTCATAAGTCTGTAGTATTTGCTAATACTTCAACCCTATTTTAATTTCAGTAGTACTTATACAAAAGCCTAGTATTCATTCCAGGTTTGCTGTTTATTACATGCTATCTCATCATAGACTGAGGCAAGAATATTTCATTTTTGGTCACAGCAGGTTTGGATTGTGTTTTTCATATGATTCGGTGATTGTTTGATGCTTTGGAATGGTGCTAATTTAGAGAGAGTGGCAAATGCAGTGCCCGCTGCCACTCCAGCTACTTAGTAGTCACCAAGGCATCCTCACCTAATCACATATTTTTCTTTTTAAAAATAATCTTTCCCAGAAAGAGCGGGTGTTAATTCCACATACTGGGGACAGGCATCATGCAGGAGTATAGGTATGTGTAAAAGAAACCATTTTAACAGGATTTTTTTTGTTTGTGTTTTAAAGTGAAGCTTGGTTACAAACAGTTTCTACAACACCCAGCGATGGGTGTGTTGGGTCTTTCTGGCTGAGTAACTCTTTATGTTGCTTGCATATTGGCAATGTTGGGATTTTCTTTAAAGCTCATTTAATATCAAACTATAAATCTTTGCTGGCTTCGTTTAACCCTGAGTTCACTTTCCAGCTTTAGCAGGACTGTTAGGGAAGAAGGAATTAGGATGTGACGGTCTCTAACTGGCTGTGTTTCCTTGGCTCTGTTTTGCAGGCGCTGGAGGGCAGAGCATCCCATGCCATCGGCCGCCAGCCTCTCTCCTGTGGTGGCAGGCGAGTGTGCATACCACTCTGCCCCCTTCAGAGAGGGTGGGAAGCGATTCTTTCCCCCTGGCAGCCCCTCAGCACTGCCAACTGGGAATTTAAAGGCGGGAAACCATAGCTCCAGAAAATACTGCATCTTCCTCTGGGGATATTAATTTCAGATGTGTTTTGGTCACAACGAAGTTTTCTCTGGTTCCCATGCTGGCCTTACTGGGCAGCTAAGGAAAAAATATCTCATCTGTATCTACCCACGTTTATCCCTTTATGATGAGGATATGTAAGAGACAACCTTTCCATGTATGCGTAGTATGCCTGCTGAAAATTAATGCTAAAAATACTCTCAAAAATTATAAGCAAATGGAGAACTTCTAAGGTATTCTTGAAGTAAGCTATGATTTAAGAATTAGAAAATCCTATGGCCCAGTAAGAAATGGATTTTGTGGTCTCTTTGTACTGTTAAAATTTCTTTTGGAAACAAACTCCCGCTGCCTAAAATACCATAACGTTTTACAAGTTTGCAGAAGATGAAAATGCTACCAGATGTTAAGTTCAAGGAGCAAGTTAACTACTGTTGTCAGATGGAACAGCTTTTGCTGTTTGGTAGCTTCTCCTTACCTTCTCTCCCTCTCTTCCCCCGCCCTCTGGGTTCACTTAGCCACGGCCGCTACCGAACTGCCAAGCCCTTCTGCAAATGAAACAGTATTTCACTCATACAGGTGAAGGGAGAAGTCTCTATATATTGTACAGTGCATATAATTAAGTTGATGGTTGGTTGGATGACCCAAGTCTTTTATTGAAATGGATTATCGAACTGAACTGCTGTAGTTAAATATAGTTTACTATTAAGTGCGTGTTCAATAAGCAAAAGAGAAGTCACTAATAACTGACTTGGGCATAGTGAAAATCTGTTAAGGGCACATGAAAAGGATTGCTAATATCAGGCAGTCTCACCTTAGTGCTGCTACAATGCTGCTATTTTTGCCGTGATGCTTTTTTTCATAATACGATTCAACTATATAAAAGGTTTATGGATTTGAAGCACATCAGAGGTCATTCCCTCCTGTGACTCACTAATCAGCTCTGGTACTTTCATATATACAGCAGGAACTTTCAGACAAAGGTAAGATTAGTAGCTAAGCAGACAAAGAGAAAATGGAGGAAAATAATAGTAGTGGTGAGTACATGCATCAAGTAAGTGTGGCCCAATATTTTTATGGCCTTTTTGATAGATTGCTTTGGATGCTTCTGGGCAACATGGAATGCAGCATTTTTTTTATCTCTATCCCAGAAGGATTATTCCAATGGTTCACCTTAGATTCTGCACAGACTATTACTTTGATAATGTAATAGCTTTGGAAATGCTCTCCTTTGATGTCAAGAGCTGTATGGAACTGTTCTTTTGATTAAGAAACACTTACACACTTGAAAAACCTAATAATAGATAAAAAAAGAAAAGAAAAAAAAATGATCATCAATTGTGCTTTATTAAACTAGATCTATGGGAGAGATGCAGAACGTGTGTGCATCTGTATCCCCTGTCTTGATCTGTTATCTTTCTGTTGGAAACGCTCACAGTATGCCTGTCTCTGTCTTGAATAGCCAGGAGCCTATTTCTTTCCCCCCCCCATTCGTTCTAGGACTCTGCCCTTTCTTCTGCCGCTGAATGCTTGCAGACCGAACAACCTGGCTGGCAGTCCGATTGTTATATCCCCCCGTTTCCCCCATCCTCAAATGATTGTCTAAGATGTATTGCGTACAATTTCAGTTTAAAGCCTAGCTTGGTCCATGCTTTTTATTAGCAAGGGGCAGAACTGAACTAGTGGCCAACAATTTAACTTCATTCCCTCATTTGCAATCGGTGCCGTTTCAGGGAAATAAATTGCATACAATCATGCAAAGATGCTCAGCTGATGTTGGCTGTGTCTGCAGGCAGAGCTCAGGGTAAATGTCTGACACAGTCCAGGGCTTGTAGGAAAAAGCCCCCTACGTTGCTGTGGTACATCTATATGACGTCCTATCAATACAGCAGTGGCTTTTAGGTCAAAGGCGTGTTAAACAAGAGTTGAGGAAGTACTAAGTTAATTTGCCAGTTGAATGGGTGTTGAGATTTGCTCTGCAAACGTAGATTAAAGCTCTCTCATGCTTAATAATAATATATTTACTGGGAGTTTTGTAATGCTTTTGCCCCCAGATTTCCTCCTGGAATGCACTGCTCTATTTTTGCAAGTTAATCTCTTAATTACTTTGAGCTAAACTTTTAAGAAAACTTACTGATCCTGTGGTGGTGGGAAAGGGGGGAGAATGCTTCACCCTTAAGCAAGGAAAATCCTTTTTTTATTCTGTGCTCTGCAAATAGGCTTTTGTTTGTGAGTTCGTTTTACATTAAATCCAGAGTCACTGCCTGAAAAGAGTTGAGAAATAACTGAGCGAACATTTCAATTGTAGATGTAGGAACATAGTGTACATTGAAGATTATGGTTTTGATTCTTTTAACTAAGAAAAAAAGAGGTGTCTGGAAATAAATATATGCTCAAGCAGATGAAGTGCGTCTCAGCAGAGCAAAACTGTGATGGCAAAAATGCCAGTGGACATGGAGCAATATATAGACCTGAGATACGGATTAGGAAAAAACCAGGATTTGGGGTTTGGCTGAGTATGCCAGAGCTGTGCCAGCCTGCAGCAGAGTTATAAGAATAGAGAGGACTAGTGAAATAATTATAGTTTCTGTTCTCTTTCAAACTTTACATGCCTGTCAGAGAGAGTTTCAGCCATTCAGGCTAAAACTGAGGCTTCACAGGCTGTTAGATCCCTGCTGCTTCACGTGGAAAGCTTTGGGTGAGAGGGGGAAAGTCAGAACACTGGTTCACCTCTTCACAAGAGATGATGTGATTGTTTGACTGCCTCTTCATCCTTGTTCGCGGGGCAAACCTCTCAGACAGCCTTCACCACTCCCTTCGAGTCCTTCGTATCTAGCACAGATACCTTTCCAGACTTTGAGGTGGATGTGCATCATTCACCCCAGTTTGGGAACTGTGGAGTAGACTGAATTCAGGCTCTCTCTGGTGGATAAGGGCCCAGGGATAATCAGAGGACTAAACGAAGACACTGTGTCCTTGAACACCCAAACTTGCCCTGAGCAGTGTCTGGGGCTTCAGTGAACACCAGACAGCAAAGCAGACTTACGTATATTGAGCGTCTGTTATCAGGAAATATGTTTTACAATGCTTTCTTTGCAGCATTTCGAGAAGTTTTTGATGAGGCATAGCTTGATGATTATTTTTGCAAAGACTTGCCTTCTCTGAAGAGAACAACTTCAGATTAACTGTATAGTTTTTCTTCATGGTATCTAGCGCATAGTGGATTTTTAACTTGATTTCAACTTGGAGGGTAGTTTTTGAGAATAGTGTAATACAACGTACCAGAGATTATTTGAAGGCTGTTTGTTAGTCTGTTGATACTTACTTTTGCAAGCACTGTTAATTGTTAATTGCTCAAAGAGCATCCTTTAAATCTTCAGGTGGAAGTTGCTTTTGCTGACAGTTGAGATAACAAAGTGAGAATGGAAAAAAATTATTAGGGAATAAATATCAAGAAGCTTTAGATATTAATCCTGGCCTAAGAGAGATGTAATGTAAAACAGAAGAATGAAGTGAAGGCTACCAGGAAAGGTATAAAGCTTTTGAAAAAAAACAAATTAGTTTGAAGACAATCTCAGGCCGCGATGAATAATTTAGTAGCCAGTATTGATATATATGACAGATGATCCCAAAACACTCACCAAGGAAATAACCAGACACAAGGCTAGATGATGAAGTAGGAAAACATATTTGCTTAAGTGACGTTTAACCAATAGCTTGAAGACTATGAAAAAATTGGAGGTAGCAACTGGTTGGCTAGTTTATCCCTTTGGATTTTATCCGTACAAAATATCAGGGACCTCGCTATCAATACAGGCTGTGGGATGATGTGATAGAGAGCAGCCCTGCGGAAAAGGACTTGGAAGTACTCGTGGATGGAAAGCTGGACATGAGCCAATAATGTGTGCTTGCAGCCCAGAATGCCAATCGCATCCTGGGCTGCATCAAAAGAACTGTGGCCAGCAGATCCAGCGAGGTGATTCTCCTCCTATACTATGCTCTCATGAGACCCCACCTGGAGTACTGCGTCCAGGTCTGGAGCCCTCAGCACAAGAAGGACATGGACCTGTTGGGAGTGGGTCCAGAGGAGGGCCACGAAGATGATCTGAGGGCTGGAGCACCTCTCCTATGAAGACAGGCTGAGAGAGCTAGGGTTGTTCAGCGTCGAGAAGAGAAGGCTCTGGGAAGACCTTATAGTGGCCTTCCAGTACCTGAAGGGGGCCTACAGGAAAGCTGGGGAGGGGCTGTTTGCAAGGGCATGTAGCGATAGAACGAGGGGCAATGGTTTTAAACTAGAGCAAAGTAGGTTTACATTAGACATTAGGATGAAGTTCTTTACAATGAGGGTGGTGAAACACTGGCACAGGTTGCCCAGAGAGGTGGTAGAGGCCCCATTCAAGGTCAGGTTGGAGAGAGCTCTGAGCAACCTGATCTAGTTGAAGATGTCCCTGCTCACGGCAGGGGGGTTGGACTAGATGACCTTTAAAGGTCCCTTCCAACCCAACACATACTATGATTTGTAGGTCTGAGATCACCTGTAGCCTCACAATACTGGCATGTTTGTTTAGCCTTATGTAAAGATACTACATTTTGCAGAAGTCATCATCCTGTGAAGAGTAGAGGCATAGCATGACTGTGTAGTTACGTTTGCTGTCAGGTGGGGGTGGAAGGAGGTTGAGCTGGATTGGCTCTGTATTGGCTGCTCAGAAGTGGAGAAACATCACTGTGAAATGCTCCTGTCTCCAGGTTTGTTGCAGTTTGATGTGTGATACAACATGTGACACGTTGCTATTTGTGACACGTCTCCTTGCTGCCCCTGCTCCTAAACCTGGATGTGAACTTCTGGCATTTAAGAAATGCCTGATATTAAGAATGTGATGGAAGGGTTGTCAGCAGCTTTTATTTCAAATATAAATGTATGCTCCATCCTTCTTTCTTTGGCTGGTCCAGAGGCTTATCTGTCAAAAACTACTGTCACATCAACATTAATTAATATGCCAATTTGGAGGTGTGTGTTTAAGTGGTATTTTTAATTGCTAAATGTTTTCTTCCTGCCAAAAGTGTACGTATTGACAAGTGTCAGCCCTAAGCTTGCAGTGAGGCAGAAATGAGTGAAGCAGAACTAGATCTGTGTCTGATGGGATAAGAATTAACCGGGACAAGGACTCTGCTGGGAACTGAGTGTTTTGGGGGGAACAAAGGAGTTACCAGGGTACCAAAATTAGCAAATGTGCCATGTGCCAAAATTAGCAAATGAAGTCTGATATTTTATGATGTCTTGGCTGCGTAGCTGTCCTGGAAAACAAGGTATGATGCCCTCTCAAGCACATCCCTATTGAGTAACACCCTCAAATCCCCACTCCTGCTTATTGCAAGGTACTAGCTGTGGTGTCTTCCCTAACTTTATTTTCTATTTTCTCCGTGCATTCAGGATAACTCTTTTGTTCCATTTTCAGCCCACACGCTGACACAGCTCTCTCCCTCTCTCTCTTTCCCCTTACACTGTTGTTTAAGCATGCTGTAAACTTATTCATTCCCTAAAGGCAAGAGCAGCTATCTGAGCAACACTTTGTCAGCATAATACATTTACAGAATGCATATTTATGAACCTTTGAGCCTTTATTGTTCCAGAGGGCAAATAAAAAACATGAAAAGTAGCAATATAGTGTTTCAAAGGTCCCTCAAGGAAAACAAAAGTAGTTGGAAATAAATTTAGGAAAAAAAAGTTCTTCTCCGGAAGAGAACTTAGAATTAGCAGATACAAAATATGGGCTGGTTAAAACTATTCTTTTCTTCCACCTATCCCAGACTCTCCTAATCAAGTTGGAAGAAATTTTAAGCTTGAAAAATGGTTTTAAGCTATATAAAATAGAATAAATGGCAGAGATTAGACATACATAGTAGTCAACCAGAGATGTTTAGAGCAGGATGTTTTGTGCAATCATAGTAAAGTAAATACAGTTTTCAAATGGAAATTATCATCTTCCTTGGAAGAGAGTTCCTGTGTGGAAGTTCAGCGTTGCACACAGGAGGCAACTTTAAATTTTATGTATGTGTTCAGTTACTTTCAGTAGTCAAAATACAACTGAATTCACAAATCATTCCAGAACCTCCAAAGCTGTATTTTTAGCCATTATTCACAAATTAAAGTTTTTCTTCCCTTCTTTCCTCAAGAATCACTCTGTTCTGCTTTGTGTCAGTACTGGACGTTGAGACCCCCAGAGCAAGTTTGCCTCTGAATATATCATTTTCCAGTGAATTGTGGTAATCATTTGCTAAACATGAGAACAGCTTGAAACATTACAATCACTCAGGAGTAACTGTCTGGGTAAACCCTTACCTACCACAGTGCAGTGCCTTTAAAAAGAAAAAAAAGAAAGTGTAGTGATGTTTCACTGATTTCTCACATCTTAGGTGTCACTGACAATGTTACTTTGCAGCAAGACATCTGAAATATCAAATGGTTCTTTAAAACACACAGAAGAAACCAAAATTAACCTCTTGCCCGTTCTACAAACGTGTTTGCCTCGATTGCATTGCATATGACACGGGGAGGATTCACGCTGCCAGGTTTCTCCTAGCCTTATACCACTGTTTAAAAGACAATGTCTTTTAAGGATATGTAACCTCATTTATAAGCGTGCTCTAAGCAAATGCTTGGTATCCAAGCTCAGGAACGCATGGTGTGGTGTTGGTGCCCCAGCCCGTGCCTGTCCCCTCGGCAAAGTGTGCTCGCACATCCGCCCCTGCAAAGCAGTCCTTGTCTGTGCGGGCAGTACTAGTGCCCAGGGCTTTTGCAGGCCCGCCCTCTAACTATTTTAGTGGAAGTAATTACATGTATATAACTTGTTGTAGAGTACAAATCAAAGTTCAGGAAAGCAGGATGGATTGTGAGCCAAGGGAGGCAGAAGGAGGTGCGGTGGGAGGAGGGGTATCAGGGATACTGTGTTGGTTTTCATGTTATCTATACAGAGCATCATGATGCCAAGACTACAATTAAGCCCTTCTGCAGCCCTGTGGTAATTGTCGGGCACCCCTCCCATGGGGTGGGGGTGTGGGTACCATGTCCGAAATGGGCTAAGCAACACCTGCTGTCCCCAAGCTCCATGTGGGGAAGCTCCATCAGAGAAGGCAGTAATAGGGAACAGAGGGAAAAGCCTCAGTAGACATCTACCGAAACAAGATGTTATCAACCATCAGTGTTAGAGACGTGGCTTAGCTTCAACGGGGTTGTGTGACACAGACAGGAAACTCAGGTGAACACCCAGTTCCTGTTGTCACCCAGATTTCCATCGACGACTCAAAAAACCCCAAACAAATACCTCTGAACCCATAGCCATTGTGCTTTAATTAACTGCAGGACTGGGAGCTCTGCGTTCTACTCTCACTCGTGCTGCTATTCATCCAAAATAGGACTGTGTCTGTTTTTAGCAAAAGAGGAGGCTCTTAGAGAAGAAATACTGTGAATATACGAATTTTCCTACTATCATGAAAACCATCCAAAGTCATAAAGATTTATTAAATAAAAAATATAAGCGAAAACTGTTTTCTGTTTCCTAGCTTTCTAAACAGCTTTTCAAAGTTTGTTTCACCAAGGTGAAATCAAGCATAGATTATTTACATTCTTGACTCATTGTGAGAAAGACTGATATGTGAAAAGATTCGCAAGTTAAAAAACCACACATGACTACACTGTCACTTTTAAATTCCCTATACATAACAAAAGTGGCAGGATGCAAATATGAGGCATTCTAGATCAAAGCAGTAAAAATAGGAAGATATTATTATCCACAAAATATACAGTGAGTGTTATTAATGATAAATATTTTAAATCTAGTGAAAGGAAAAATCTATAGGAATCCTTCTATTTCAGTAGGAGTTGTACAGTGTGGTTTCAGAGTTCCAGGTTACACTGAGATTTGTTATAGTTAGAGGTCTCTGACACTGGAAAAAAGGAAATAGAACATTTTACATTATTTCTAGGTACTGAAGAAATGAATGGATTGTCATCATCTATGTATCATTTTCTTTTTGTAAAAAAAAATAGCAGAAGTATGGGAAAAGAGCCATACTGTCACTGCAAATTAAAATTGTACTGGCTTCTTTTATTATAATGAAATTTGCTGTCCTAGGAACTTTTCTTATGTATTATTTGAAAAAGTCTGGGTGGTTTTGCGGGATATTTCTCTCTTTTTCCTGGTCAGGTTTTTCTTAAATAATCAAAGAAAATAAGATCTTAAATATTGTACTGGAAAATTAGTCCTATCTGAGGGTCAGGTCCAAGCAATTTGGGCGAAAAAGCAGAAACTGAGTTGGAACAAGTCAAGGCCTTTTAATTTCCCCGATATTTGTTTTCAGGGCTGCTACGTTATGACTATATTTAAAAACTTGCGTCATTAGTATTGTATCCAAGGTGATAATTTGATTAATACTTTAGAGAAAAGCTTCCTAAACCTTTCTGACATGATTGCTTGTAGAATTCTGGTCACACTGTGAACATGTGCCCAAGTTTGTTCATGGTCCCAGGGGCTGGGTCTCGAAGGCTGCCCACCAGATCAGTATTTTGGCTTCAGTCTGCCATTAACTGTGGTTCATGATGCCCTTCCGTTTTCCATTTCTGACTGTATGAGTAAGCTGAAAACCGAACCTTTTCAAATAGGTGTTTCCTATGTCCGGCCCCTGCCAAAAAGTCATGTTCCCTTTTAAAAAGATAAAGTTTCTCTCCGTTCATAATTTGGCTGTGCATCGGTGGCTCTGCTCTAAAAACAACTAATTGAGAGGTTGATGTGAGAGTTAGGCGAAGCCCTAGCACTGCCTGCCTGTGCATGAGTGGTAAGTTGCGATATTCTTTCTGAATTACGCCTTCTCCAGGGTGAACAACCCCAAGTCTCTCAGCCTGTCTTCATGGGAAAGGTGCTCCAACCCTCGAATTGTCATTGTGGCCATCCTCTGGACACATTCCAACAGGTCCATGTCCTTCTTACATTAGGGGCCCCAGAGCAGGGAGACCTTATAGCAGCCTTCTGGTGCCTAAAAGGGGCCTACAGGAAAGATGGAGGGACGTTTTATCAGGGAGTGTAGCAATAGGATGAGGGGTAATGGTTTTAAACTGAAAGAGGGTAGATTTAGATTAGATGTTAGGTGAGGGTGGTGAGACATGGGAACGGGTTGTGCAGAGAAGTTGTGGATGACCCATCCCTGGAGGTGTTCAAGGCCAGGTTGGATGAGGTTTTGAGCAACCTGGTCTATTGCAAAGTGTCCCTGCCCATGGCAGGAGGGTTGGAACTAGATGATCTTTAAGGTCCCTTCCAACCAAACCATTCTATGAATCTGTGAATTATATGTTTCTGTCTGAGAAAGAGAGCTGTGTTTCTGAGACGTGGTGTCTCCAGTTGGTGCTCTTCAGGCTGTGTCCTGCTTCGCTGCCTCCATATTTAAGGCGATTTGGAAGAACTAAGGCCTGGAGTTGCTGGAGACTGCATGCCAAATTAAAGGGGAAAAATAAAAAGAGAACTAGTTTAGAGACAACATGTTTATTTGAAAGAGACCATGCAGTTTTTGCTGAGGACATGATAATATGAGATAGTAGGAGCCTAAGTTTTAATGATATTATGCACTTAAGATATTGAAGAGGCTGTAAAAGTGTGTCCAGCCCTATAAAATAATTTTTCTAGTGAAGCTGGTACCAAGATAAATGACAGCGTCGAGTGCTTGTCAGCTCTGTGGGCTTGGTCCTCTGGAGTGCAGCTGGAACTGCCGCACCAGGAGGCTGATTATTGCCAATAGTCTCAGCTATGCATCTGCTTTTTTTGTTGTTGTTGCTTCTCTCACCCCTCCAGCCTCGCCCCCCCTCCCCCAGTTAGGTCAGTGGCTGCCTTTTTGTCTCCTTCCTTCTCTGTTTCTCATTTGTTAGCCGTAGGGATACATGTTGAATGAACCATGGAAAAATAAGGAAGAAAATCAGTAATCCTGACTAATATCCCCAGAGTATCGCCAACAGGTTAGATGACTCTGTGTTAGGAGATTTTAGGGAGTTCTTGTTAACTGGTTGCTCTTACATATCTATTTTTTTTTTTTTAAAGTTGGATTAGAAGTAAATATGAAGATTAACATTCACTGGTTTTGGGTTTGGGGAGGGTTCACTGGTTCAGCTTCTTCAGAGCAGAATGAGTTTGGCTAGAGGGCGTTTTGTTGCAAGCTTACCACGAATAGGTCAGTAAGACTACCCATAGGCTAAACTAAAAGCACCGTGCTTAATAATTAAATGAGCTTCTCATTTCAGTCGCAGTACCTAACATAAGCTAAATGCAGCAAGCCCACCAGCTGCGTACTTGCTCGCAGAAAGTTACTGCTATGATGTTGTACTGAATTTCTCCCAGTCATCCCAGTCTTATTAATGTCTCAGTGTGGCATAAAGCTTCATTCATTATTCATAATAATCCAGTCAGAGGGCACTCTGAGACCTGATAAATTCTCACCTAAATGACAACAGCTGACAGGGCCTAGGGTTTTATAGCCTTTCTCTTGCCATAGCAAGGTGCTGTGGGCAAAGGTCCAGAATGATCCTCTACTAATGACCAGTGTGATATATGAGCAGCTGCTGATTTTCTGACATGAAGTCTACTCTGCTGAGCATCCAACCCGCCAGCCGTGAGTACTGGATGAATATCTGACAGGCGATATACTTCAAGAACAAGTCACGAAAAAAAAAAATCTGTCTCAGGTGGGAGGGAATAAAAGGGTTAATCCTGTGCTAGAGCACTGCAACATCAACAACAACAAAAATATCCTGGGGGCAAAAAAAAAATAGAATCAGAAGTCTGTAAATTCTGGCCGTGCTGATGTGGAAATGAGAATACGATTCCTACTTCTGAAAACTCTTCCTTTCTGGCACCCAGAGGGTTGAATAATCATGACTTTAGAAGCCTGTAAATTGCTTTATAAAAATCAATAATCATCTGCTGAAGGATATTAATTGCACTTTTTCACAAAGGGAAAAAGCTTCATAATATTTTATTGGTTTTTAATGGGCTCTTTGATACCACAGGAGGTAAGTGAAAAGCCTTTTTCTTTTGTTCAGGCACAGACCTAGCCTTTCAAAGGAACGTATGTACCTATTTGAGTTTTAACTTCTCCCTTGTGTTGTGGGTTCAAATTAAAAGCAGGTGGAGTCCTTTTATTTTGCCCTTCTGGTTTTTTTTCAACGGTGATTGATTCTCTATTATATCATCTTGCCTTTCCTAAGTTATATTGACAAACATATGTCTTTTGCAGTGTTTCTTTGCCATGCAAATTTAGGGGTTAATTCTGGAAGTTTGACTTTATTGAGATAGAGCAGAAAAATGAAGCTCCAAGTGCTTTGAAAAGATTCAGGACTAACACAGTCAAGTCTGATATCTTCTGCTTGTTAAAATAAGTACAGTGAGTACTCATTTTTCAGCGTGCCTCCTCCTTGCTTTGAAAGAATGACCCTTTGAGGCTCTTCAAGGGTCCATTATTGCATTTTCTACATCCACAGTGTGTTTGATCTCTAGGCCAGGAGGACAAGCAGTTGTTCTGCATATGGGCTTTTCTCAATATGAATTTCTGTCCACTCCATGTAGCACCACTCGAGTGGCAACAACAGGCTGCTCTGGCCTGAAATTTTAGAGAGCTGGAGATGAAAAGGTGGTCCTTGCAGGACTGAAGTTGAAGGCCAGAAATTCTATTTGTTTGATGTTGTGTTTTGACCTTAATCTTTCCATGTTTTGTGCCACAGTAACAGAGAGATTGACAAGATCAATGAGAATCTTTTCCCCCTTTCCCTCTCCTTGGTGCCTTAATGGAGAAATGGACTCTACCTAGTTCCCAAATTGAGCCAGTAGATAGGATACCACCAGGCAAAAGTCAGATTAGTGGAGATGGGTCAAGTCCTGCACTGATTCTTATGCTCACTTTAGGTACAATACATTGTGGCTGTCGGAACAATTCAGGACTCAACTGTTGACAACTACTTCCATCGTTCTAGTGCTGCGGTGGTGGGACTTGCTTTTGGGACCAGACCTTGAGGGCTGAAGGCTGCAGAAATTCACCATCTACTGGGATTATGGTAAGGCTTGATTTTCCTGACTGCAGTCATTCTGACAGCCTCTTTTGGACTTGTTTTGAGAACAAGTATTTCTATTACAAGTGACATAGACTATTTACAAATAAGGTGTGCCTGAACTATATGAAACCTAAACATATTCTAGACAAGTTTAGGCTTTGTTACGTGCAAGAGCTGTGGGTGAAAGCATTTCTGGAATCTCCCACAGTTGCCAGAGCGACCTGCGACTGTAACAAAAACATTCATCACTCTTGCAGGATTCCTCTGTCAACCTCCTCAGACACTTCTTCCTTATTTCCATTATTTTCCTGTAGAAATAAACAAAATATGACATTTGCTCTAGAGTGACCCACACCAGCCAGAATATTGGCTTGTTGAACACAGTCTGACATGCAATTTGTCAGGCCAAGCTGTTGGATTTTGTAGTCGTCCTCTGTTGTCTTCACTGATACCGTGTTGTCCTGGTTTCTTCTTCCTATTGCTGTTCCCCTGGATGAACACAGTTGGCCGATGGGTTCTTTGTTTTGAGTGTTAGGAAGGTGATGGGGAACATGTTCTAATGGGTGTGGTAGACGAAGGAAGACTTTTTATTATTATTGTTATTTTTTCTTGTTGGTGTAGAATAGAAAGATTTGTCATTAATACTCATGGACATGGTGAATCATCTGTATGATTTTTGTTGACTGGGCAGGTCAGATTGCCTCTAAAGTGGCAATCCCTCACTCAAGTGTTCATCATACAATATCTCCTAAGTTTCCGACAACCCCTCTTTTTGTCTGGGTATTTACTATTACAATTTTTAACTGTTTTTCCACCTAACTGTGAAAATGGTTGTTTTCTTTGTGTTTTTGTTTGTGAGTTTTTTGGTTTAGTTTGGTTTTCCTTTTTTGATAGAACCTGCACATTCCATTCTATCTACTTGAAGGAACTGGAATTCACTTTTCTTTGGTTAACTCGAAATTTCCCTCTCCCATAAAATCAAAGGCAGACAAAATATGGAATTGTTCTACAAAGTACTCTAAAAACAAACTAAAAATTGTTGCAAAAATAACTTTAACAGAAGATAAAGCTAGGTTTGTAAGTCCATTAGTTGGAGCCTATGCTTTTGAAAATCAAACTATGTTTTTAAATGTGAACATTCAGTTTCCTATCACTAGAAACTTTGTCCAAAGATCTGAAGTTTTCATATGAAGTACTCTAATAAAGATTAATGAAGGAGAGCAAAAGAGGAGAGGAACCTACATCCATCAAAGGTGTACTCAGAAGGAGAAGACAGTTCCATCTTTAATGCTCCCTTCAGGGTGAAGCTTTTTGTCCCATCCTGCAGGCATCGTGTATACCATGGTGCAGGAAATAACTGACTTGAATTCTCTTGTTCTTTAATTCCTGACTTACGGTAGGAGTCCCTGCAGAGATTTAATGGTAAATGTTTAACAAGGGGAACTCCCCTTTCCTCCTATGATCTCATATTTTGTAAACTGATTAATTTAATAAAGAAAACAATGTTTCCCTGTGGTTAAAGCCTTCAGTTCCTCACAACTGGGAGTTCTGTTCCTCAGCTGTTTCCATTGTAGGGCTCTCCCAGTAGGCAGTGTTGTTTGCCTCCGAGTGGAAAACAAACTATTTATTTGACAGGAAGGAAGTCTCACAACTAATCCCCTCACAATTAAAGGGACAAAAAGGGCTATTTTAACAAGCTGTAGACGATATTTTTAATTTTGGTCATTTGTAGAGCTCCTGCAGGATTGCTTGGCCATCTAAGGCAGTTACGTAATGTGCCCATGGAATTAAATCAGCTGTACCCGCCTTGACTTGTTGGCATTAAACTTGAGCAAATACCATGCAGAACCTCATAGCGTTGCATCACCACTCGTCTTCATTTAAACTGAAACATTTGAGTGAGATTGCCATGCCATCAGAGGTGAAGTGTTTCTGGGATGTTGCCAGGTATCCCTTTACCTATGCAGGCTCCCCATGTGGATTTTTGTGTGTGTATTTTTAGGAGCTTCTCATGTTGCCATCCCAAACGCACGTTACTGGGACAGGCATTCTTTTCATTGCTCCAGCTTTCTCATCTTGGTAGCTAAGAGCTGTAGCTAGTTAAGAGACCAGAGAAATTTTTGGTATTTGTGGACTGCTTACTGCCGTTTAAATGACCACCCAGGTGCGTGTGCATTTTTTCGTTGTTTTCTGGGATGCCATTGCACAACCTTCATGCACAAGCTCTGCTGAAGCCGCGTGTTTTAAGTACATGATAAACATGATGTCGGTTCCTGCTCCTCATGGTGTGTAACCACTAGCCCATACCCTCAGCCGGTGTGGATCTACAGGTTCTGGTGGGTAGGGAGCTTACACCAGACTGAGCTGAAGCTGCAACACAGGTGAACAAACTGACAGATTAAAGTACTGCAATGTACTTAGCGAATACCATATTCTTTTCTGCTGTATGGGAGAAAATATGGAAGAAAAATTGAATTCAGCAGAATTGCCCTAGATTGACACCTGGTTCAATCTGAGCGGGTGCTTCCCTGGCTCTGGGTCATTATCAGAGATGGCACTGCTTAAAGTTAGGCTCGACAGTATCGCAAAGTGTGGCAGAGTGTATCTGGGCAATTGGATACAGCAGAGTCTCACTTTGGTGCTTTTTGGGGAGAGTTGCTTGTCTTGTTTTCTGTAGTGCAGCACTGCACAGTACTGTGATTGCCGAGCTGTATTTTTTGTGCAGTGGGTGAATGGGGACTTTTCATTTTGAATTCAAGATTCTGGGAGATAAAAAGGAGAGTGTTTTTTGACAGTTCTTGGGTTTGTCTCTAGGCACATTGGGTGCTGATTTTCATTCCAGTACATCAAGGCAACTGTCTGAACTACAATCCAAACAGAAATTCCTTCAACAACAAGCCACTAATATCTCATGTAGTTCCAGTTGTTCACACTTTCTTGTGCTCTGTCTTTCCATGAAATCTCACTTCCCCAACCCACTGCCTTGGGCTAATAGTTTGTAACAAAGCTCAGTCTCTAAAATGTCCTATATAAATGGAGGAGGGAAGATCATAAAAGAGAAAGATGAAAACATTTACCACTCCAGCTCCCGTACTCTGAGTCTCTCTTGAGTTTCCTGATTCATCAGCCAGTTAGGAGGGCACGCAGTCACCCGTGCTGCCTGGCTGCCGTTGCTCTCTCCAATGCTACTGGGTACCATTCATCACAGACTGCTAGCTGAAGGATATGGTGTCAATGCTGGCAATTGATCCAAGAAAACCTGAATGTGTTATTGCACCTCACTAAGGGCACACTTCCCTTTCTGCTTTTCCCTGTAACTGAAAAATTAACCCATGAGGTTTTTTTATTGAGATTGGAAAAGTGAAAATAATATCTGTAGGAGGGCAGGAAACATTTATTTAAGGCTGTAAATTAGGGCAAAAAAAAAGTATTTGCTCTCTTGTGATGTATCTGATTTAGAAGAAAGGAGATCTGGAGGGAGTATCAGCTTGTGACAGTATATATTCATATGATGAAACTGAATTACCCAGAAAACAAAAGAAACACTTGAGATACAGCATTCATCTTTTGTCCCACTGCGTGCATTCATGTGTTACACCTTGGGGCAAATCCCAGGCAAGTGCTGTTTCAAGGGTGTTGGGGAGTGGAGGGAGGTGGAAATCTTGCATTTTCTAGATCAGCAATCCTAGATGAAATTATTGTTCACAGTAACGTACTGTGCAGTAAACCCACTCATTCAGACCCATATGGATATTAATGGAGTAAGGTACTATTGAATAGGGACTCACACTTTGGCTCTGACTAGACCTGCATTTGGAAATCTGGGAATGAGAAAAGAAGCCTCCTTTGGTAATTTGGACTCCCTTGGAAGGGGAACAGGAAATATGGAAGCAGACAGTCTATAGGGCACCAATTTAAGTCCATCCCAAGTCAACCGTATCAATGCATGCTTTGGTGTCCATTGGCTTAGGTACATGCTTACTTCCAAGTCGTTTGCTGAATCAGGACTGTAGGCAGTGTCCAGCCACTGGTGCCATAAGGTACAATACAAAAGCGGGAAGTTAGGCAATTTTGAGGGGTTTTCTTTACAGGAAACTTTACATTTTTATAGGGTTTTTCATTTAAGAAGCTCAGCAAGCTAAGCTACAGTGATCAATTAAATTTTACAGCTACCCTGTGCACTAAGTAAACACTGCATTATTATTTTTTGCTTTAATAAAGAGCAAATGCGGGATGCAGAAAGGAAAGGATTTTGAAGTGTGTCCAGTCAGCTGGGGCGGCTCCTTCCCTCATTTGTAATCCCCACTCTGACGCCCGGTAGAATCAGTATTGCTTTTTTTGATAACTAGAGTCAGATGGACAGTTTCATCTCCAGCGTGCTGTAAATCAGAGGTAAATTCCTGGAAGACAACCAGAACAGATATAAATCCAACCCAAAGAAGAGCAAAATCCTTTTGTAAATTTAGAGAAATACTTAGTTTGACTTTTTTATTCAGGTCTCCCTAAAATGAGCAGATTTTGGAGTGCGTTGTAATCAGCGTGGCTATTTGGCCCCAAGGATACAGACCTGAGTAACAGATGCTGGAGAAGCCTTTGTGCCTTGCTGGACCTAGACTGTACCTAAATATAATCTATCCTCACTACAGGGATATCATTTCGTGCCTGCCTGTGTTCAGGGCATGAAAGGTGCGTGAGAGAGAGCTCCCAGACAACGCGTGTCAGAGGGAGGGGAGACACGGGGCTGCTTTTGGCTCAGCAGATTCTGTGCATAAAAGTCCTTGACTAGGGTATGCTCTTCCCATCTTGGAGACAGTACAGGAGAATTAAAAACAAAAACAACAAAAAACCCCAAAACAAACAAACAAACAAAACCAAACCAAAAAACCAAAAGGAGGATATTGAACATTTCGGTAACGGAACTAATGTTTTCTCCATAGCCTTTTGTAATAAGACAAGCATACAAGGTGAGAAAACTGTTCTACCTGTGGGAACAGTTCCTGTACTTTATGCGATTTTGTATGATTTGTTAGGAAAACGGCAGATATTGTAATTGAGCATCATGATTCTGGAATGGGTGGCTATCAAAAGTTTGCATGGACTCAGGAAGAGGCTGGGCATAATGATGGAAGAAAGCTTCACTAAAGGCTCTTAAATGAAAGGGCACAAAGGCCACTTCCAGAAAAAGAAAGGTCAGCCTCTCATCTGACCAGACAGATATGGTTGTTCTTTATGTACGTAGATAATATCCTGTACTTTGCAACGGGACCTGTAAAGCCCTTGCCTCCATGAGGAGAGAGTGATATTTTCAGTTTAATTGTTGCAAGGAACAACGAGAGCTGAACTTACATGATAGAGAGCGGCCAGTCTAGAGGAAGCTTCTTTACTTTTTATTTACTAGCTGCCATCCCCTCCTGCTGAGTCTGTATGAGATGATGAAAATAGAAGAAAAGTAAGGTTCTGCCCCAATGTGTGCTCTTAACTCAGCTGTAAAGCCCTTTTGGTTGACTTTAGTCTTCAAGGAAGCAGACACCTAGCCAGACGTAATCAGCTGTCATCCTGTGACTTTCTCCCTAAGCCTGTGCAGCGAATTGTCACTGCTGATGCTGTTCGTGGGACATTTGTGCTCTGCAGATGGTGTTTTCCTCTGTGAGCCAAAGGGAAACCTCTCCTGGCTGAGCCAGCAGAGGCGCATGAAACGTGTCACAGCTGGAGGCTGTTCTTGGCATTATTTACATTTAGCTCATTGAAACAGCGTACCTGTCATCAGGGGTGGTTTCTGTGAAACCCTACCATGTCTGTTCATAACCAGGCCAGCCTGGCCTCTCCAGAACTGCTCCTTTCTTCCATGTGCCTACAGGGTTTTTTTGCCCCATTTGATGTATTTCCAGAAAGCCCTGTGTGCCGTGCCAGAGAAGCGCATGGAAAGATGCAATGGGATTTGGTAGAGCATGAGAAAGGTAAGTCCTTTATCACAGCTGAATGCAGCTTCGTCAGTGTGTGGAAAACTGTTTTTATTCTGACTCTTGGCAACACTTACAGTCACACGTTAATTGAGGTAATGGAAATGTATGGGGTACGGCACTGGTTCAGATAAAGAGCCTGGAGGTGCAGCCATCTTTCAGGCAGGCTGGGGACAGAGGGGAGGAGGATGGCTGCAGCTGGCTGTGAGCGAGAGGCTTGCGGGCATGACAGCAGGGGAGAGAGGCAACAAGGAGTAAAGATCTGGAGTTGGATCCTGGTTTCCATCGAGTGCAGGCCTGCGCAGGGGCCCAGGTCTGCTCGCTTGTTTCTGCAGTAGAAGTGAGGGGTTGGTGTGATCATGAACATGAGGACGAGCATCCCCCGGGTGATGAAGCAGGAACAGTTGGTAGCATCATACTGGAATTCCAAGTCTTATTTGTCGGTTCCCCATAGGTGAATGGCTGGAATGCAGAATGAATGTGGAAAAGCAGACTCTAAAATGTGGTAAAGAGAGAGCTGGAAAATGCAAAGCCCAGCCATCAGGTTTGACTAGTGAGACTGGTCCCAAGCTGACTGATGTTTAGGACTGGATAAAGTGAGTAAATAGTTTGCATTTTCAGTAGGAAATCTGAATGCCTTAATTATTTAAAGCTGGAAAAAGTCACTGAAAGGCATAGTAAAAGTTGTTCATGAAGCGCAAGAAGGTTCTCAAAGTGCTGGTAGCATCTGTCTCCTGTTCATCTTCTGTGCAAGTGCTGCTTTGGGGATGTGACTGCTCGCGGTTGCTGCAGGGCTGAACCTGGAGAGATGAGTTTGCTATCATGAGGCCATGGGACCTCAGTAAGTTTTGGATCCAGTTTTCCTGGGCAGCTTTGGGAATGCCAGGCCAAACCTTTTTACTTGTTTTGAATTGTCTTTGGCGGCTCAGAGGCTGGTACGTGGTACCATCTGCCCGGCTTATTGAATTGTGTGAGGGTGTATAGCCACTCTGGGAAAAAAGGACATATGGAAAATGATAGTTGGTGAATCCCAAGAAAGAAAAGTCACGGGAAACCACCTAATTACCAAGGCTTAATAGCCGGTGAATCGACAGTAAGGAGCTTGGTCCTGAGGTTCTGTGACATAAATGTGTGATTACGTTAACGCCCCACTGCTACTGGGATACTTTTGTGTTTACAGGGCTTTCTCCGTTATTGCTAGAGGCCTTCAAATCCCAGATAGTCAAAATCTCTATTCAGTGCTGCCTGCTGGGCGTTTAACAAGGGTCCTTGTAACGGGACCCGGTACAAGTACAAACATGAATGAAGAGTGCAGGGGCCACCCTAGCACCACAGGCTGCAAGGTAGCCAAATGGAGGCAGCCGCAGAAAAGCAGGAAAAAGTAGACAATGACCCTCGGCGCCTCAAGGCATAGCTTCAAAAGGTGTCAACACCAATTAAATTGTAAAGGCTCTGTCAGCTTCTGAAAAGTTATCTAGGCAGGGACAGAAAGTACAGAATCAAAGGGGCTGCAATGTGGTTTTGTGTGTCTCACAGCAGAGCCGGTGTACACATGCTCCTGACAGTGTGGGATCCGGCTGGGAGCCTCCCAAAGGCACAGAGCCATGCTCGGAGTGGAAAAGAGGCAGAATAGCTAGCGTAGGGTCTCCTGCACCACTGGTTTTTATCAACAGTGGGGGGAGTGTTTAATAACACAAACCCAGGGTTGGTTAAAGAAAAATCGGAACGTTTCTCCCCCGTTGCGGTCAGGGGTTAATACATTTGAGAACTGGATGCAAAGTCTTCCCTAATAAATTTGCTTTCTGTGTGCTCTGAGCATCTTTAATTTCCTTGTAATAAATAGCAGCTCTCAAATTTACTTTATTCATTGCTCATTAGAAAAGGAAGTGGTGTTTTAGCAGCTAATTTCTTTTGTGGTTAGATATGTATAACTATGAAATTCTCGTGCTGTCTTTCCCCTTTACTCATGGGACTGTGACAGAGTCTCACCCTGTTGTTTAAAACGATCGGAGGTTCAGGGCGAAGGCACACATAGGCATGACTCTGTGCCTTATCGGCGAGGCTGTTGTGATGCACACAAATGCTTATCGTGGTCTTTTCGGTGCGACAGTCAAGCTGTGGAGCCTAACGCAGAATGAAAGGGGGTGAATACCAAATCTGGCACTCATGTGTGTGGGGGGGAAGAAGCATGTGTCTTCTGTGTGTAGTGCCTAAATTTCCATACAAAAAGGTAAAATGCTTTATATATAAAATAGATTAAATGGTTCATGCTAGAAGAAAGCTTGTAAATACAATATTTATTCTCCACTATGTTGCTCATTAAAAAAATACAAAAAGGAGTTTTTGCTCTTTTTAAAACCAACTTAAAATGCTAATTAAAACAAGGAATTCAAATTGTTGCTTTTAATCTTAAGAGTTTGCTCACAAAGCATTGTTATGGCAATTTAAATGACTGAGTGATATTGATATTAACTCATCTTTGGAGGTACACACAGCAAATCAAAGAGATGGTTCATGGTTTTTGTACAACGAGTCCTGAATACAGTATTTTGCCAAATCCCCCTTGATATTGTAACAAAAAGACTAATCAAAAATCAGTTTGGGCGGAGGAATCTGAGTTGGAAGGTTTGGGAAAGATATTTAAATGAATAGATACAGAACTAATGGTATATTGCTGCATTTTTGAAAGCCTTTTCCAGTAGGCAAATCAGTTGACCATGATATAAAATCAAGAATGGAAATGGCTGGAATACATTCATCTATCTACAGATAAATTTTTCTCTGACTAGAAGTTTGGAAAATGTTTAGTTTTCGTTACCTTTTTATTATCATGTCTTTGAAATTCATCATTCCTAAATGTCCCAACACCATGACAAACCAAAAGAGCACTTTCCGACAAAGCTGAAGGACATGTCAGAAATACTCCGAGACTCTTTGCTTGAGTAGCAGCTCAGTTTAGCAAAGGTAATCTTCTCAAACACTAGAGCAGAAGTACTTTAATGGAGGGGAAAAAAAATAATCAGGCTGTGCGTGGCTGTGTTAGGCAAACGGCAGAGCAAGGATGCTGAGGATCCCCTCTCTGGCCTTGCCAAGACCACACACTTCCTGGCATCTGAGAGGACAACGGGTGTGCTTTGTACCACCCATGAGGATGATTTCATGAGTGGTTTTGGGCAATCAGCCGTGCCCTGTGGCTGTCCCAGCTGTGCCAGTGGTGAGCAGCAGCCAGCTGGCCCGGCTGAGCAGCCGGGTGGGCTTTGGCAGAAATGCCCAGCTGATCTCTGAAAAACATCACTGAGCAGGCCCACACGAAGGGGAAAGCCCCGGTCTCTTCCTGCTCTTAGGGAAGAGCTGGCAGGGGGAGCTGGACTCGGCAGCAAGTTTCTCTCTGTAGGTGAGGATTTCCAGACTTTGCCTAGGAGTCAGGGCAAGCTTTTGGGACTGG
This sequence comes from Burhinus bistriatus, assembly GCA_013397275.1. Taxonomy (NCBI): domain Eukaryota; kingdom Metazoa; phylum Chordata; class Aves; order Charadriiformes; family Burhinidae; genus Burhinus; species Burhinus bistriatus. The sequence continues at coordinate 419,082 of VYXH01002820.1, read as the reverse complement.
CACCGCAGTGCCGCCACAGTAATGCCTGGTCCTGGAAGCAGGTGATACTGCTTGTAATGCAGCTCAGTTGAAATGGAGAGTGAGCAAGAGCGTGAGTGCACATATATGCATACAGCAAGGAGGTTGGGAAGAAAATAGGAGCATGCTTGGACAGATGCTGATTAGTCTTTCTCCATAGATGGTGACGGAAGACCGGACCGTGGCTGCGCTTTGTGTTGGGAATGGAAGAGAGCGAATGTGCCAGAGCTGCCACGTCTGCACTCATCAGAGGTGCTGCTGGTGAGATGCTCCCCACAGGTGTAACTCAATCAGAAGTGATAGGGAAGGGGGATAATCGCGTGAGCCATAGCTCAGTACCAATTTCATCCTATGCATTTGTCAACTGTTGCTAGGTAGCTGCCTGGTGGGAGCGGAGAAGTGGGATTTATTTTTTTTTTTTCCCCCCACCCTTAAAACAGCTTCTTGCAAATTGCTCTCCTTCTGTGCAAGTGGGGAGAATACCTCCCAGTGCTGCTCTGCCGCCGGCCAAAAGAAAGTGTGACCGCAAGCCGGGCTGTGCTCCTGCCGGCCTCTGCATGCAGGAGACAGCATGGATGCTGCAGCTCCTGTTCCAGCTGTCCACAAACAACTCACAGCAGACTTCCCCAGTTTACAGGAGAAAGGGCTTAGTGTGCAGAAGGCCACCTGATTATGGCAGGAGAGAAAAAATCAGTCAGGTTTTGCTGTGGTTTGGGGCAGAGTTCCTCAGTCTAATGCCGGTTTGCTTTTTACTGATTCATTTTTCATGTGGAACAAAAGAGTTCAAAAAAGAAGATATAATTTCCGCGTTGTGTTTTGCTCTATAAAGCAAAAGCATTGGAGAATGATGAGTGCATCGTCTCTGTTGATAGATAATAACACAATCAGCAGTGCAATTTTTGCCCTTCTGTGTGCATCAAAACAAATTATGCAAATAGGTTGTGTTTTTACTGCAAAGAAAGAATAATTTTGCTTCCTTAAAGAAACATCATGGTGCAGGCATTCCTCAAGATGTAGCTAAATATATACAGCTCTTTCTGGCCAGCGAGAGGAGAAACGTTGTCCTGCGGCTGGCGAGTGAGTAGGGACTCCTCGGTGTCTGAGGGGCGCTTTGACTCTGCCCTGTCTTTGTGCAGCACGTACAACACAGAGGAGATTTTACGTGGCTGAATGCATTGTAAACTCTGTCACTTCAGGGTATCGCCCGCTTAAACAACATCCTCATCATTTTTCTTAGGAAATGATCTGAGACAAAATATTGAATTATTTAGAGTACCACTGGGAGAGGGAATTGATTCCTTGCTGTATCAGAGAGGAATAGCTGCTCTTTTGAGGCTTGATCCAAAGCCTGGAGAAGTCAATGAGAATCTTTCCATTGATTTCAATAGGCGTTAGATCATGCTCTTATTCACTCATCAACTATTTCTCTTTAGTTAGAACAAAACAATGCATCCTTTCATTGCAAGATACTCAGTTTGCTGTACCTAAGAGAAATACGTTCTGTCCCATTGTGCTGAATATAAAACCACTTATGGCCTGCTGAAATAAGCAGCAAACAGCTTTTTAACGGCACTGAAAGTTAGATGTAGCCCCTATGCATTTGAAATTCTTGTAGCATGTGCACAGCTACCCCCATATGTACATTTTAAACTCAGTACATGAACTTGTGATACTGTCTCCTTTCTTTGCAGGTAATTCTTCTTCTTTGGCGTAAAAAGATGTATCCTACTTTTTCTAGGCTTTCAGATGTGTTTCATCCTCTTTGCTGCCAAAGGCAAAAGTATAGTACACTTTCATTAGTCATCAATTCCTATTCTGTTCCTAGGAAAGTCAAGAGGCAGCATCTATGTTGGACAGCATTGAAATTTCCCATTTTGACGCTGAGTCTGAAAGGAGTAGCCAAACTAGGCAGGGCTTCTGCAACTGCCAGCAGCTTTTTCCAACAACCTCTTTTAAAAAGAGACGCAAAAGTTATTTTCTTGAATGTCTGACTTGCATATTCTGTTTCATCGTGCTATGCGTGTTTAAACAAAATTTAGCTATGTGTAAAAAATACTACTCGTATCTGTGCGTTCACAAAGGAGGCAGAGCAGATCATTATTCCAGTCTCAGCTTGCCGTCTTTATAAAATGACTTAAAAATGGACGTAACACAAAACATAACAGGAAAACAAATAACAGTGAGTGCCACACTCAACTTTTGACCTCTTAGGTTGTGTTTGCGTCAGGAGCGAAGTAGATTCATTGTTCACCACCTACAATATACCTGCTTCTGAGCTCAGGCTGCAGAATACACCTGATGGCTCTTCTGGAGTTGTTGGAAACACAGTTTGGTGTAATTTAGATTAAGAGAAGATAACACTCTTGATATGTAGCTCAGCGCGGAGCCTGTAGGGATTGCGTCCAGGTACCAGTTTGTAACGCTTTGAACTTTAACGTATTGTGGAGCAGCCTCTGCTGGTTATCTCCTGGCGTGCCTTAGTCAGCCGCAGAAGGCCAGCACGCCGGCTGGAGACCGAGCACCAGCGCCCCGCGTACTGCGCTTGCAGCGTGCTGTGATTGCGGCGTGCTTGCAATGGGGTCCAGCTTGCACACCCCCCGGAGAGGGGGCGAGAACTCTCTCCAGCATGGGCTTTGTAGCAAGAGGCACGTATTATAGAATTATATTCATTGTATAATTCAGTGGTAAATTACAAACTTGCTGTGCAACTTCCAGTCAGATAGGTTTTCTTGTAATGCCCTGTTTTTCAGTAGAGCGATTTTTTCACTTTAATACTTTAATGTTTTCAGTACATTTTGCTTCTTATCTTGAAGGAAGTATTTTCAGATATATAATTATTCAGTCATCCAGAGGGACTTCTAAACAGGAGATCTATAGTACTCACAATAATGTTTTTCAGAAAATGGGTTGTATCAAATTGTAAAAAATTCAAAATGTTAAGAAATGATGAAAGCAAGATGAGATGATCACAGCAGAGACAGGGGCAGAGTATTAAAGCATCACCTGTGAAGACTCCTGCTTTTAGGAGTTATCTCCACAGTCAAAGGCTGGTGAAGAGTTATGGACCCCTTGAAGAAAAAACATGGAAATATTGTTTATATTGGCCTATGATGCCTGCCTACAAGTAAACTGATGGGAAGACCGGACTGGATTGAGGTTATTTTTGTTTTTAAGATGACTGAGGCAAGAGTTGAAAGAAGAGAAGCAGAGCGTGGTTTCAGAAAAATGCCACTCAATTTTCATAGCCAGAGGGTTTCTGTCAGGGAAAAGGAGAAATAATAGCTTATATAAAATTCTGAAATTTTATAAATATTTATTAATACTGAAATATCCACCAGAATCAATCACAGAATCGGTAACAGGAGCACATTTAAGTCTTGGTACAAGTTCTACTGAATGCAATCTGATTGCTTGCATTGATTTTGAGAAGGATGAGAGCTATCAAGATTTTGTCAAAGATTTTGCAAAAGAAACCAAGAGATTCCAGCTAGCAACCCTTCCAGCTCCACAGTCATAGGGCAAGGCATGGAGGCTATCATATCGGGAGACCTTGCTGAGAAATTCTGATAGCCAGTTTGGGGGAAATTTATCAGCGTCCTTTGTCAGTGAACTTCATCCCTCAGCTAAGGGTTAGCAGAGAGCTTGTTTCCTATTTCAAATGGGATTTGGTGCTGCAGAGACTGGATTATAGCCTGCTAGTAGGATATAAACATGTTGATATCTTATCAGTTTACCAACATGAAAGGAAAGTGTTCTTGAGGCAAATGAATCATCTTTGGATAGGATAATTAATCTTTGAGAACCTAAACTTGCCAGGATGTGATTATTTAGATGAGTGAAGCAAAAGGATATAAACTGTTAAACAGCATGGTAATACTATAGAAAGCTTAATTTTCTATGTTTTTAGTTAAAATAACTCTGAACTAAACACTTCACTTGTTTTTTTTTTTAAATTCTTTAGCATTTCAGATGATGATTAGTTTCTAATCAAAACTCTGCACGCTTTCTGATAACCCTTAAAATTTGGAACTTACTGACAGGAATCTTTGTGATTTTTGTAGTTGCTTAGATTTATTTTCTGCTTAAGTAGGTGATAGTTTGGCAGATCCATAAGAGAGAGAGTTTCTTTCCCAGAGCAACGATGGAGCAGTTACTCCACAGAGTGGTGGGTTTATTTTCCTGCCCCTTTCCTGTGTAAGCTGTGTCTTTCCCCTTGCTTGCTCCCCTTGTATTGCAATAGAGATTAAGCAAAGCAGAACAGCTTTAAAAACAAGCTGAAGAACCTGGTCTCATAAGCAGGCTGCCTTTATTCTGAGAGCTATTTTCCACCAACTAATTGTCTTTTATTAAGAATTTTCTGTCGATGCTGGGGACTAAAATTTACAGTATTTGAATGAAGCATTCTATGTGGATACACAAGCAGACTGAATTTGGAACAAAATAGCTGTATTATTAATCTTGATTTATTATTTCCCTGGAATATGAGGGTATGAAGAAGATTACAAGACCTTAGCATTTATGTGTGTGGGTATCTAGTAAGGAGTCAAACTGAATTTACTGGGAATCGTCAGAGGTGGCTGAGACTGAGTCAGCTCAGTGCTACCAGCTCTGCTGAGATTTCCTCTATGGGTAAGAGCTTGCAGGGCTGCGTAGTCAAGTCCTTTGACAGCACAAAACCAGTTCCCCAATTCATCTGCTTGTAAAATTTCTCCTTCCTAAACAAAAAGTTCAGAGCATTCGGTGGAGTTAAAAATCTGTCAGTGATTGATATTGTTGTAAATATGGAAAAAACCAAAGATAATATTAGACTCAGAGATGTCTTTCATCTTAATTTTTTTTTTTTTCTTTATCTGGCTGTGTTATAAACTTTAGGAAAACTGTGATTAGCCCTGGCTATTTGCCTACCCTGACAACTATAGATAGATACTTTGTTATCCATTTGTAAGCTTAAAATATTTAACAAATGAGCTGAAAATTAGGTATTTATGTTACTAGTGCCTACTATATATTTATAATTGGTAAGATGGAAAGCTATCTGGCTTTTTTTACTTGTATTTTTGGGAAAGTGTTCCTGCCTGCATTTGTAGAAATTAACTTTTGGTTACCATTCCGATTTTAAAAGGAAGTGGTGCTAGTCAATCTGACAGAAATTTTGATAGGGGTGCAATTACCTTAGTTCCTTCCTTCTTATATAGAGTAAAATTTTACTAGCATAAATACTCTCTTAAAAATATACATACCTCTATAGCAGAGAGAACCATATTGATTTAACAGTGTTATTTTTACATATAGAAAAGAAATTTTATGGGGAAGGTTTAAAAAAGCCACCTTGTTGAATAGATATTTGATGCTTCACAATTAACAGCCATGATTTTACCTGTGAAAAATGGTTAGAGTTCAGAATTACGATCGTTGTTATTAGAATAATTTTTGCTCAATCATGTGTTTCCTTTTATTGTCTTATATGCAATCACTGTCATTAGAACCTACAAGTAAGTAATGAGTTTGCTGAGTTGGGATGACTTGGTCTTGGAAAATATTTCATAATACAAATATGCATATATCCTTCCTCCCATCTGTGGCAAGCTCAGCTTAAAAATTTTCGTCATTATTTGTTGATGAATAATATTCAGGTTAGGTTGGGTCAACACTGCTGATTTGGACCCACTGTAGTTTTCAAAAATATGACTATGAATTTTTTGCTGCTGGAGTCCATTTCTGGAAAGAGAACTAGATCATTAGTTGGTGGGAAATGGCATAGTTACGTTGAAAACAATTTTTACTAATTGATTATCTGGCTGATTCAATTTCCAATCTTGGCTCTCACTTGGACCAGATGCGATGTTGTCTCTCAATATAACTCATGGTTAAATTTTACTGAAATGATATGCCTATGAAGTTTCTATTTGTACAACAGGCTTAGTATTTATCTATCTATCTTATTAAAATCTAAAATAAATCAGGGCAATACCATCCCACGTTCAGGAAAGTGTCCTATTTTTGGTCTCCATGCCAACTCTCTGGAGAAGTGTCTACTATTTTGTACCATCATTAGGAGTACATTCTCTTGTTACAGATAATAAACCTGCTCTCCTTTCTATCACCCTAGTCTATTCACTTAAAAATTGTTTCATTTTTACAACAGTAATGTTATTCTCACCAGCTTGGCAGCCCTGGGATAATAGCATAAATCAGTGAATTATTATTTTTGTTTAAGGCATTTCTAATTTTTAATTAAAAAGAAAAGTCAGACTCTTGCTGATCACCTACAGGATTGTGACTCTCCATGGTTACCTGTCACTCAAAGAGATCTAGCTCTGAGGAATGCTAATTAGCACTGTTAAAGCACTGGTAATTGAACTGTGGAGACAGCCTGCAGAAGGAGGCTGTTTGCATTCAGCACTGCTTTGCCATTTAAATGGACTCGTACAGTCATGAAGGTATGGTGGATAAAAGCGAAAAAAGCACTCGGGCTGTAATTTTTCACTTTGACTTCAAAGTTATTTACCAAAGTGTTTCCTAGAAACGAGTGCCCGTACCAAAAAAGTGTCACGCATAGCATCTTCACTGACAACCTACGCCTAAAAAGTGCACAATGCCCTCCATATCTTGCTTTTCTTGTTGCCTGGAACAGCCACTTGTAGCAGTGGAGCTCCAGATGCTGCCCTGGATGACCCACGCCGCTCCCTGTTCAGTGCTGGGGTTCCAAGCAAGAGATTAAAAATTAAAGCAAGTACCAAATTTAAAACGAGCTGAAGAAAAGCCCTAAAGGAAACTAGTGTTCATGCTGTCGTTGATGATTCTTTTCCAGATATTTGTCTGGCTCCCGATGCTGTGATATCCACGTGTCCTGGAATAATGCACCTTCCATCATAGTATTTTACAGGTTTGCTGAGGTGAGGCAGAACTTCTCTTGGCACAGTAGAAGTGAAACCCAAACCTTCTATCATAAGGGCAGGCTTCTCGTCTGGCACCTTCAGATGGGCTTGATTTCTTTCCAAAGGTAAATATTCAGCATCTCCTGAAGATCTAGTACTTTTCTTAAAAGTGCCCCAAAAGTGAGATAGACGTGTCCTGCTGACCTAACATGTCTTTGCCATCTCTTTGATTGCTTATGCGATCTCTTTTCCCATTGTACAGTTTAATGTCTCAAATTATTCTCCATGCCTTCAAAGACCTGTGTTTAGTTCAGCAACTATGAGCAATCTCATTCACAGGTATGAAGCTGAACAGTTGCCTTGGTCCTTAGGTTGTGATGTGATGCATACGTGAGTCGTACATTTAGATACTCTGAGAATAATGAATATTGATTTTAAAATGTCTGTCAACTAATAGATGAAATGTGGATTTTTTTCTGTTTATCAGATAAGCGCGTGCACATTTTAGTACCTGCGAGATCATGAATCGATCATTTTGTTATGTAAAGTGCATATTTGCAGCATATGACAGCTATACTTTATTAAGCTGTGAAAATTTGAGACAGATGCTAACTTAAGCATTTCAGGATACTGATGACTTTTGTGTTAAAATGTGAAGATATGCTAATGGAGAAAGTGTCTGAGCGTTATCTTCACTGATGAGTTGAACTTGAAATCCCTTTTCTTTTATGTGTAATGCTCCCACTTATTCTTTACGGATAAAACTGACTCCAAATCTCAACGGGTCCAGGACTTCATGCAGACTTTTCAGTATGTGAGACTAAGTGTTAGATGGGTAGCATGCAAGCACTATCTTTATGTATCTCCACCTTAGTGTTTATTTAACCAAAACTGTTTCTATGTGAGATGTTTCCAGTTTTTTTCATTCTTACTGCTTTGTGGAGAACAGTATGGATGGAAATATTCCATGTTACGAGAAAAAAACCCAAACAGTCAATAGTTTCATGTTCCTGAAAGATTATGATGACAATTGAAATTTAACACTTTCCTGATCATATTATATCTGGAGAATAGTAAGGCTGACCTGAAGGGCTGTGTGCTAGCACGTTTCCACCTTGCTCCATTCTTTCTAATGGGACGTGTTGACACGTTCACCACGTTTCATTTCTCACAGGCATTTCACAGGATGCATCATGTCTTTTAGCCTCCTGACCGTGGCCTGTGCTGGTTAGGTGGAGAAGGACCCACATACCTTTTCACATGATTTACACTTTATTATTCAAAAATAGTGGGGGAAGAATTTATATCCCAAGGTGTGCTCAGGAGTATAATGGCACATCACCAGCTTTTAATCTGAATCATCTCAGACCGTTGCCTTGGGATCGCTGGATTTTTCCACTTATTTGCAGGTTGGGTTTGAAGGGGTACCGTCTTTCTCTCATTTATGTCAAGCTGTTATCTGTTTAGCCTTCATGTTGCTCATGACTTTTTGTCTCTGAAATGCTTCATGTGCACCAGGACCCCTGTGAAACACGGGCAGGGTGCATTGTGTAGTCAATGTAGGGCATCATGCAGGGTCCAGACCCAAAGTGGAAGGCACAGGGCAGTCGTGCTCTTGGCAGGGCCTTTGCAGCATGACGTGGTGCCCCCCGCATGGTGGAGACGTGGTTTTGATGTCAGGCTGACCTGTCCCTCACTGTGGAGCTCCCTGCCTGGCATGCCTGATGCGTGCTGGGTTTGCTGCTTCTCGCTGGGGCTGGGCACCTGCTGGAATCTCTGACAGCTGTGCCCACATCCCTGTGTGCTGGCAGGCACCTGAAAATAAGAAGGAAGATTGCCCCTAGCTCCCACCTGTCAGTTAAGCAAGCAAAGAAAAACCACCTCAGAAAAGGAGGCTCTGACTGAGCTACCCCAAAGGAAGCCTGGAGTCATTTTGACAGTCCAGGCATCATCCAGCCCTCGAATACATGACATTACTGATCCCCTAAATTTGAAAGGCCACTAGTTAGGGCATAGATTGGCGCCTATGGAGACCACCTAAAGCCTTTACTGGGAACGGGGAGCTGTGGCAGAGGCTGACAAAGGAGTCAGAGATGCCGTATTGGGGTCTCCAGAGGCACATGGGCTCCTGTGACCCAGCGCCTGCCTGGAAGGTGCTGCTGTTTCTGCACAGCTCTTTGATTGCAGTGAGTCTTTCAAGTACACAGTGTGGTTTTTGAGACTAGACCAACACTGACCTATCAGCAAATAGACTTTAAGGTCATTTAAATCAGATAGTGAACCTACTGTGTACCCCATTTTCTAGCAGGGCAAGAGAGTGTTGTAAGACCTATTTTTGGACATCTGGGATGGCAGTCACCATGTGCATCTCCACAGCACTGCAGGTAAAACGCCGTGCTGAAACAAAGAACTTCTCCTTCTTCTGTGGCTTCAGAGGAAGTGTATTCAAATGTGTCTTTGCTCTTCCTCACCTGTCTCTGGAGAATTACACCGGCTAGATTCACACGGAGGAGCTCAGTTTTGAGCTCAGATAGTTTCTAAATGTGCAAACCTTTCGCAAGTGTCAGGACCAGACACATTGAGCAGAGGAGCTTTATTTGTGTGAGGAATGTGGCATTGTGGTACACAGGAACAGCAGATGTTTTGGTTTATTTTAGTCAGTGTTAAGAAGAAAAAAGTATCTGAATTGGGAAAATTAGACAGTGACTGTATGAAATTGGAATTTCTCCTCTATTGACTTGCCAGAAAAAATATTGGTGTTACCAACAAACCCAAAGGCAAAAAGAACAGGTGACTTACTTGGTGTCACTCAACATGTGAAAACCAGAGATGAGACGCTAGCTGTCTTGAACCTGTGCCCTGTTCGTTAGCCCAAGCTGCCTGACACGCAGGCTGGTAACAGGTACAGATAATCAGAGAAAGAAAAATTCTGATGATGCATTATTTGTATCTGCCTAGGGTTTTCCAGGGCAGAAAAGCCTTTCACTTCCTAGAAGTTGTCTGCAAAGGGATATTTCCTCTGATGATTATGCCAGTATAATAATTATATTGCATTCAGACCAATTTAATCTGAACTGCAGATAAGTAGTTTAGTACTAGGGGGTTGCATCAGTGTGACTGCAGAGGTTTAGTGCTCAGTTACAGCAGTATAATTGCCTCCGTAAATCTCCCTTATGTAGACAAACCCGTAGACAAGCAGACTAGTACCCATTTCCCGTAAGGAGGCATGTTTCAGAGCACCGACTAACCCCCAGTGCCAGTGACACCAAGATCTGGATTTTGGAACAGTGGTACATGCAGACACACTCAAAGCGGCATGTGGCTGAATTTCATACCCACTGTGTGGTGTATGGCTGGGTGCATTGTTTTATGAATCGGGCCAAGAAAATGCATGCAATACTCTCTACAAAAAAGCTCATACAAAGGCACAGCTGGTTTTGAACCAGCAGTGGTTTTTCAGTACTTTTTATACCAGCCTACCCTCTTTTAGACTAAAGGTTGCAGTGTGTCCATTTTAATTTGAAAACACAGAGGACCCTGGAGGCTGGATCATTTGCTCATGTAAATTAGTGTTGCACCATTCTCTTTGGTGCAGTTGAGTTACGCTGTCACCTGATAATGTTTGTGTTACTTCTATAGCAAAAGACCTATAAAAGCCTTCCACTTTTGCAAGTGAACAATACGTAACCATACCAATCAAAAATAGCTTAATACAAACAAGAAGAAACCTTTCTCTGCTAATTGTAAGCAAACGTAGGTTTGCTTATGTGCTTACTCACAATGAGTATATTTGTATTTTCTTATTGTTGGAAACAGTTTGAGGTGTAACTGGATTTCAGCGTCTGCGTGGGGCACACGTGGCTGCCGTATGCAGCAATACCGCATGGGTACAGCCTTCGTGGCACTGCCCGAGTGTCTGTATCGCATCCTGCTGGCACCTGCCAGGCTCCAGAGGCACGCACCTCCATGTTTGGAGGGATATTGCCTTACATGTCTGCCTGATGTAATTCGTTATCCCGTTCTGAGTCTGCTCCAGCAGCGAGAAGGAAAGCCCAACACTTAGAGCTGCCGTGTCCCTTAAACTACTGCTTTTTGGGGGCTTTGTGTGATGGTGTTGGGTAAATGTCCCCCGGTGGATTATCTCGCTGGAGACTGTCAGGCAGCCAGAGCTTATCGTGGTGTGCTGGGTGTTGCGTGCTGCAGCAAGGGTGCTGCTCGCCAGCGACCGCTGCAGCGTGTGATGCTGCCTGCGCTGTGCCGGGAGAGGGATGCCAGCCCCACTCCCCCGGTTTTCTGTCCCCCAGGAGCTCCCCTACAGCCTTATCCCCTACCAAAGTCAGCAGGCAGAAACACGTGCCTTCAGCAGGTGCTGGACCATGTACAGCTGCTCGGCGCCAGAATATTTGCATTTTCTTCTTTATTCTGTGCTATTAGAGCAGGTCTTGCCCCATCACCTTTAATACTGAAAAATTTAGCCATTTGATTTGAATATCACATTTCCTCTTCTGATTGTTAAACCATTCCTAAAATAGACTTGGAAACCAATTTGCAGTTTTGTCCCTGGAGCTCTCACACTGGTAGTGGGACAACGGGCTTTGTGTCAAAGGAGGATGTCTACCTGCAGCACCAGGCTCCAGTAAAAAATGATAATAAAACACTTTTAAGAATGCATTTCACAGTTTATCCTTAGTGTGAATTGCTTCTTACACTGTGAACTTTTTAGACTATAGGGCTGAGAATTTTCCTTCGAGTCTGTCCTGGGTTACAACCAATAAAGGTCTCGGAGCAGAGATGGCAAAGCTTCTGCTCCGAACTCCAGAGAACGTGAAAATGGAGCTCTAAAGAGGACGTCTGTCCTGTGACAGCTTTCCCAGCAAAACAACAAACTGGCCGTACTCTGGTTGAGCACTAGAAACCCTTAGGGGATGCTAATGTGGTATGTACTCACTTCCTGATTAACTATACCTGCTTAAAAAGCTTTTTTGTTCTCAGGATCTTATGAATTGCTCCAGTCTGAAGGATTACATTACAGAACAGTTCATGAGTATGGCATTTCCTGGAACATATTTAAAGAAATATGGTGCAAGTGCATAGATTGGCATACAGACTTCAACCTTCCTGTAAATGAAATATTACCAAATCCAGAAAACAACCCCCACCAAGTAAAAACCCCCTGAACCATTAAGGGTCTGTGAGGCATCTAAAACTAGGTGTGGACTATGTCATAAAGTGCATTCCGTTAGTATAATATTTTCAGCTTGCCTCTGAAATCAGAGTTCAAATTGCTGTTATACAGCTACACGTTTTTGAGGGTGATGCTGACATTAGCTCCACGTTACATTTGAGGAATTAGATGCTCCTTTGCAATGAAATGCAGAAAGTAGATGGATGATTATCCATAGCTCCATGGCTGCACAGTTTGAAAACGTCCACGCCTCTCGGGTTGAATTCACCTGGCTGTGCTACTAAGGCGTGGTAGAGTTCCTACAGTTTGGTGAATATATGTCAAACCTCTGGCTGCTCCACAGCCCAGGTAGACTTCAAAGATTATTTTTGTTGTACTAGTGGACGGATGCAAAGCCTGCGGAGGCTGGTGGGATTTGTTTCCATCATCTTCTGTGGCTGGTGGGATGCAGTCAGGCCTGGATCTGCTGCCAGGTGACTTTGTTCCTCCCGTGCCTTGTGGATTCCTGCAAAGGGAGGTCCAGAAAACTAAGGGCAGCCACAGAGGCAACGGGAGCCGAGGTGAGAAGGGCCCTGGAGGGACCGTGCATTTCAGAGCAGGGAATGTGAGATGGAGAACTTAAAGGAAACTTTTTCAGACTTTAGCTACAAATCAAAATACGTAAGTAAGCTCTTGAGAGAAGCTCTGGGGAGCAAAAAGCTGTTCACAAAGAAATACCCTCGGTAATTTTAAACAGTGAGTGAAAAGAACAAAGGTGTGGGTTTAGTGTAAAGGCCATGTTGCTTATCACCAGATCCTGGTTAAATTAGAATATATATCTGATTAATTTGGCCTTGTTTTCTTCATGTGAAATATTAATGAAAATTCACACATACCATGTTTACATTTGTCAAATAAAATTCTCCCTGAATTACTTAGCTCCACTTATAAGGGCTGAACAGCAGTGCTCACAGTGAAAATACTGCTTCAGGCTGGAGATCAGTCATTGCTACTCTCTAATAATATAGAAGGTGTCTAAACAACAACCAGCTGCAGGTACACGGAAAACTGGAAATATCAGCAATTATGAAAGCCATAGACTGGTGCTAAGGGCACGTCGTTCTGTGATAAGGGAGGTGGGGCAGCAGGGGCTGGCAGAAGGATGGTGCCAGCCTTTCGGCTGCCCTGTAGGAGCAGCAGCTGTGCAGAGGCAACAAGGCAGCAGGCATGCCCTTTGCACATCTTAAAGATGTATTTTGGTAGCTAGCTGAAACATACCTTTTCTGGCTAAACAAAGTTCCTAATGTTAATACACCGTGGCAGAAATAACGTTAATTTTCCTAAGCCATGCTGAAGAGAATGGTTTTCTCCTTTTAAGCAGCTAGCTTTAAAAAGATTTTATCCAAGTTGAAGCTGGGAGAAAATTGCATAGAAAACCCTGTTTGGTGAGGAGAAAAGTATGTAGGGAAACAATCCCATATTGATAACAAGTGTGAATGAATTACGTAAATTTGTTAATTTTGCTGCTGGCCACTTTCTCCTTGCTATTGAGTTGTGTAATGTCAACTCTTTTTTTGTTTGTGTGTTTTTTGGTTTTGTTTTGTTTTGTTTGAGCAGAGCAGCAGCCGTGGGTTGCTGTATTTCAGATTGACTACCAAGCAGGTGGTGGCTCTTGTTTCGTAACTTACTCTTCTGTTAGAAGCCGGCACAGGAGACTGCTTTGGTGAAGACATAGCAAATGGCCTGTAGACACTTTGGCACCAATTAAGGATCATTTCTAGTACTGGTGGGGGTTAGAGGCCTCAGGTTTTAATTAAGAGCCCACAGTCCTTGATACCATGCAAACATAAGCTAGTGTCTTGCTGTTGCATGGGCACAGCCCTGTATCCATGGAGAGCATCAGTGGTATGGAAGAACCTCCTTGTGAGCTCAGAGGTTTGGCAATGGGACATTGGCAACAGGACTACGCTAATTGTTTGCAACCTTTCCTGCCCTGATGCTTTTCATCTAAATAAATAGCAAGGAGAAATGGGAGAATGGATTCATTGTACCTGAAGCTCATTGTAAAACGGAGCACAGAGAGACTGCCCATGAATGCAATTAGTTTTCTAGTTTTAAATAATTATTATTGTCACTCCCATTTTACAGGCAGGAGATGGAAAAACTAAGTAAAAAATTAAGATGAAAATGACAATATCTCTGACAGAGCCGAGAGCTGACCACGAGATTTCTGAACTTTGTACCAACCCAAGGGATGGTCTGAAGAGGCAGGGTGGTGATGGCTGCGCACCAGCAGGAAGAGGCGTACAGAGCTGTAAAGTGAGCTGCATCCCGCATCCCCATGTGTCACTGCATGAAAAGAAACGGGAGACTTCCCGAATCTGCAGCCAACCTGAAACATTATTCCCCAGAAGTAAGTATTTCTTATTCGCTATAGTGAAGCAGTAAGTTGCTATAATTGCATTTTTGAGCTTATTTACCAAGACTTTGAAATGTTGCTGATCACTCTTGCACAAGCATTTAGACTGTTCCCAGCACAAATCTGGGAAAGACAATATCAAGGTTTAAATTTTCCATCTGACTCAGACCAGGGGATTGAGCAAAGGTGTCTCCATGTCGGTCTGGAGAGGATATGGTAGCTACCAGGCTGCTATTGACTGAGTTGATCAGTTCAGTTCTCCCTGTTCAAGCTCTTTCCTTGTCTGTGGAAAACTTAACTCTTCCCTGGCACTAAGGCTGGAGCCAAGGTTGTGTCTCTCAGGTGAAAATCCTAAATCTCTCATTACCATCTTCCCAGCCAAAAAATGTTTTAATGGTCCATGTAAGCAGGAAGAGCATCCGGAGGAAAAGACGCTCAGGCACCAAGTAACCTGCTGCAGTGATTTGGGCACAGTGTTGAAAGGGCCAGCGTGGCTGCAGGGTCCCTCCCATCCCTTGGGAGAATGGTGTAATTACCAAGTTAGCAGTGTGTGTAAGTGGCCTATGTAACCTCCTTCGATTTATAGCAAGCAATTATTTTCCTTTCTTATTACAACCACTTGGAAGTGAACCATGCTATTGCAGCAGAAGGGCAGGCAGGAGTTATGCTCCTGTGCAGAAAGAAAGCGTAAAAAACAGTTGGACTCGAAACAATCCTACTGTTGTTGTCCAGTCCAGATTTCAGACTGGAAAACAGGCCGAAAAGTGAGTGTGCAGCTGGACACGAAGTTGCATGGCCCATGATTTTTGGAAGAGCTTCAACTGATTTTGCAGGTTTTCCCTCAGTGTGTCAGTGCAGGCGGCGAGACTCCTGCAGGGACTCACTCCTGTTCCTCCCCTGTGCCTCTAGCAGGTGTCGCGGGGAAGCCTGGAATATCTGAGCCTCGGGGATGATTTAATTCCTTGATTCTGCACTGTCATTTAATCTCCATTGTTCTGCCTTTTCCCTGCGAATATGGCTTCTGACAGTATGTTCGCTGCCTTCTCCGTCAAGCTCACTCGTGCCTTGCTCTAGGGACAAGTGACATAAAGCCCTTCTTGCTCGACAAGCGAGGCCCCTTGTGCTGCCATTACAGAGCTCCGACTGAATGCAAAACCCAAGCTGGTATTGCTCATACTTAATCAAGTGTGTCACTGCCGATGGTATTGGTAATTCCTGAGTTGTGTCTGCTAGGCAGGCTGGGAAAATAATAAGGAATGGCCAGGAAGAAAAATCACTTTGCAACAACCAGATGTGCAGAGCCTGAGATGGCAAAAATTTACAGCATCTCCTCCTTGGGCCTGAGAGGAGATGACTCCATGCAATGCGAGGTAGGCTCATCTTTTTACTGTTCTACTGCTTTCCTCTCTAAATTTTAAAAGTCAGAGTTTTCACTTCTGTGCCATTGTTGAAACTGTTGATTGAACTCTCTCTTCTGTTGGCAAAATTTCCATGCTTCGCATGGTAGAGCTATTGCTTCTCAGAGCAATACTTCTCTTACTACAGATTTTAATTACCATTCATTGAGAACAAGATAAATGGAGCTTGAAGTCCACAGCATTAAAGCTATCCATAGACAACCTGACTGTGCCTGTTACTGTGCTTAGATGATGTCAGCAGCATACTATTTACATAACCTATAAATGTCACTGATGTGATTTGTGCAGCTGAAGAAGATTTGGGGAGAAATTCTAACACGCAGCAAAAGAAAGGAACCTTTAAGGAACAGATGGACAGGCAGGATTTTCACACTCGCTGTTCATACGTAAGACCACGGAGAGCCCATATTTGAAGCAGCAGATTTTTGCTGGGGTTTGAGCACATCTTGCACATCACTTGGCGTGCGTGCAGGAACACGCCTTCTCTCTGCGCTTGGCACCCGCCAGCAAAGCCCTGCAGGAGCCCAGTGGGTGTGAAGAGGTGCCGGGTGGGTGCCAGCTCCGCACCTCTCAAAATAGTTATCCTACCAGCGCAGGTTAGGATGAGCGCGGCTGGGCCAGTAGACGAGTAAACACCCAGATATGCCGAACTGCTCCTTTGAACAGAGCTTGTCTCCTGGCAAGCGCACGTGCAGCAGGCAGCAAGGCTCTGCTGCCGAGCTGCGGGCTCACCCCGTGCTCAGTTAGGGACGTTGGGCACCGGTGAGGGAGAGGGTGAGGCTGCCTCTACCAGCCTTTGGATCCCAAGTACAAAGTTTACTCTTTGGGTGGAAGAAAAAAAAAAAAAAAAGTCTCTTCTCCACCTGGCTGCTCTCAGCCTTAAAGTTGCCAGCAGCCTGTGGTTAGCTGGATGGACTCAGGGACCCCCTGCATGCATTTGTGCACATGCTGCGGTACCACAACTGAAGGGGGTTTGTCCGTGGAGCAGAAGCCCCAGGCGAAGCTTTCCAAATGCCAGCTCGACCTCTGGAGCTGGATCTGCAGCCCTGCCTGCCAGCTTCTCCTCTGAGCTTCCCGGTGGGTTGCTCCTGGGTCCTCCTTCCAGCTGGGGAAGGCTGCCTCCTCCAGAGAACATCGTTAATTCAGAGCAAGGGAAGGATAGAAGGGTGGGGTTTTGTTTCTGGGATTTGTTTGGTTTTGTTTTTGTTTTGTTTTGTTTTTTTTTATTCTCAGAGGAGGTCATGAAACAATGTAGGTCAGTGACAGGGCAAGGCTGGGGACGTTTTAGGTATAGCTGCTGTTTGTGTGTGGGGGTGTAACACAGCATGCTCCACAGCCGATTTTATTTTTGGAGGGGTGGAATGGGGGAAAGGTTACACCCTCTGAATTTAATTCCTGATTTATGTGTGTCAAGTTGAGTGTATGCCTCCCCCCCCCCCTTTTTTTTTTTTCTTTTTTTTTCATTTTTGGGGATAAATTTGTACTTTCTGGTCTCCATCCTGTTTGATGAATTCATGGTGCCATCTACTGATTAGAAATGGAATTAGCACTGAATTCTGGTCGGGGAGAGCATTCTGCACGATGTATTTTAAAATAAAATTTAATTATATGATTAAACAACAACTTTAAACATGGAGAGCACCAAATACCTGAGATTTCCACCCCCCACCCCCCTCCCCTCCAGAAGAGCTCAGTACCTCTAAATTGCCCTGACTACTTTGGGATACGTGGTGAGCTCTGCAGAAGACTCAATAAGAGCAGTGCTTCTGAAATCTTGCCCCAAACGTACAGCAGAGCCCCAAGGATTTCTCATTCCCCCTGTGCTGAGAGCGTTTGTACGCCTCTGCTACTGCTCTGCCGCTCAAAATGAGAAATAACTTTCAAAAACATTTTGAGCTTTTTGGAAAACTGGAAGATTATGGGTTTTTTTTCCTTCTTAAAAAATAGCAGTAACCAAAACCAACAGATCAAAATGTTATGTTTTAAGTTTGTTTGTGAAGCAGACAAATTCTTTCCCCTTTTATCTGGAATCGGCAATATTACACAACCAGATCTCATGACCAAATCTGCAATTTAAAAAACAAAAACAAAAACAAACCACCAGTAAGGGGGGGGGGGGGGAACTGATCTCAGCTGTCTTTATGGACGATATTTCTGAATTTCAGATTTCAAAAAGCCTCAAAGGTTTTGATTAGAAAATAAAGAAATAAATCAATAAATAATTCACTGGTTCTACTGACGGTACTTGAATGGGGCTGAGCTTTGCTCCTGCAGATCTCTCCTCCAGCTTTAACTACTGTCTCAAGCTATTATTGTCTCTTCCATGCTGCCTGCTCCTTCTCTCCTAAAGTATCTCTTTCTCCTGAAGCATCATTCTCTTCAGGAGTCTGTTTCCCATCCCCAGGCAGATGCACAGCATCACCAACCTAAAAACATGGCAGTCAATCTGGAAAACAGGGTATGGGGCTAGAGTTAGAGATCCAGGACGTCATCCCCAGGTGCCTCTTGCCTTTTGAAGGAGTCTCTATGAGGAGTGAGAAACAGAAAATCTGTAGGAAAAAAATATAAGCAAATAGAAACATCTTCAGGAAGTGCAAAACAGCTGAGAGGCTTAATCGAGATACATTGGCTTTGCTTCTGAAATATCTATTTTTTTCCTTTGGAAGAAAATGCAAAACGTATCCTAAATGGCAAACAATTTCCACATACACCTTTAAAGCACAGCCCCTTCTCCGTCCTTTTTCTCTAAGCACAATGATTGCCTGTAATAGCTTGCCAGTGTTCCTAAGGTTAATAGATAAAATAGATAAGAGATAATAGTGTTCCGTGTAGTGGTGCTTTAGGGAATACTGTGAATATTGAGGTAATGGGGAAGTCTGTAAGGGGGGGGTCACCGAAGAGGAGTCAAGGTAAGATTAGAAAAGCTGAGCTGCAGATCTCGGGAATACTTGATAAAGGTCAGGACTAGAGGCCACTGGATCACTTTCTCTTGAAACACTGGGTCAAATAAAGAAAGAAGAGGGCAGAACTAGAGCAGTACCTATTATTTCCGACATCTAATTATTGTATAGATATTGTTATTTTAATAAGATTATCCAGCAGTAGACCCTTTCCTTCTTTGTATATCTGATAGATTAGTCTGCCTACCTGGGAGCGCAGTGGTGTGCTTACAGAGAGGCATGCTGTAGTTAGGCATGAGAGATCATAGGCTGGTTAAGACATGACTTTGATGGTTTCCTTCTTTCCTTCTACAATTAGGTTCAGCTTTGCACAAGCTGTTAATGGCAGGTCGTGGGGAGTCAGCTGCAAGTTAAGAACTGGCTCAAATGGTACTGTAACTGGACAGCCGGTATTTATATGAGGAAGGTTTGGAATTTGGAGGGTCATTATTTTTAATCTGGGTCAGACCTGTTAAATTAAAGTCTTTCAGTAAAAACAATGCAAATGGGATTT
>VYXH01002820.1:386586-399687 GCA_013397275.1 Burhinus bistriatus | reverse complement strand
TTTTTTTTTGGTTTATAATGTGCCTTTTTAATCCCACCCCAGGGATAAATACAAGGAATATTCTTGCTTTCTACCAAATGTAAGAGGGACGGGTCAGAATTACCCACTGCTGCTCATTTAAAAAGGCTAATGCCCTAGTTCAGCCTGCCCCCCCCCTTTGCAGTCTAAGCTGATTTTAGCAAACATTTTGTTCAAGTCGTAAGCGATTTGGTACCGCTGTCTGAATGTAAGCAGGCTGTAAACAATTGTTGCATGATACTTCAGGAAAGTCGGATTCACATGTGCGATAGTGGGCAATGCCCTGAACGTTTTCCTGGGCGCCCAGAGGCATGCAGCAGACTTGCAAACCAGCTCGAGGCAGGGATCGCTGTTCCTCAGTTTGTGTAGGGCTGGGCACAACAGAACCACAAACTCTTTTAAGTCAAGCACTGGCCCTCTTACAAGCCCACGTTGTTGGGAGTGTGTTTCCTTTCATTTCCAGGTCTCTGTTAAGATTGCTCTTTCAATTCCCAGCTCTTTCATAGACGTGCTGAAGTCTGAAGGCCAGTAGTAGCTTACTAGGTCAGCAAGGGCTTGTGCACATGCTACTGATGTTTTTCCTGTGCAAGGGTTTGTACCTGCTGCAGTGCCAGTTTATTGGTTGCCTTCTGAACTCGGTTGCTCTTAGTACCCGGCAAGACTCCAGCCCCGCAAGAGCAGCTGAGCTGAAGCAAGGCAGCGAAACACAAACTCGGACACGCTCATTATGTTATATGCACCTTCAGACTGATCTCCAGCTCTCGTGGACCTGAAGTTTACAAGGCAAAAGAATAGTTAAAAGAGTTGGAACAAGTCGCAGGGGGGTGAGAAAACAAAGAGGCTCATTAAACTTTATGCCTGCATCTTACCTATAAACAGCATAGTGCAGTTTTTGTTAATGCTTTGAATTTTAATTACATGCTGCCTTAACTAGTACACATCTAATCTTATCTTTTTCCACCTGGTATTAGAGAATGAATCCCAAGTTTAATTTAAAATCTCCACAAGATTTTGAGGAATGCTGGAGCACATGTTTGTGTGTAGGATACAAGTTTGCTCACCATGTCAAGGGGTGGAAAAATATTTTCATTCTGAAGCACATCAGGGACTTGATTTTACCATCCACAGAGCAATTAATAATGTATTAGTATATATGACTGCATTCAGTGTTTGCTGACAAGTCCACATGCTTCTGTGTGGAACATATTTTCTTCTGAATATGACATCTTTCTTCACCACCAAAGAGTATAAATATTGGTCTTAGTGCTTGAATGAGCCACATCTCAAACAAGTGAATCACGTTTTTAAAGCACCATACTATATTGTGGAATTACTGGATTTCTGTACAGATCAAAGCTGTGATGAATTCTCATGTTGCTTTGAATATGGCCATATCCACTTGTTCTGTCCAAGCAGACGGTGTTCCAGGGGCTATCATGATGTGTTTCAGACTAAGTTCTATTTTAAAAGTTATTCTCATTGAAAATAATACAGCATTACAATTCAAAGCTTGAGCCGATTGAAAACCTTTCAATGGAAAATTTTCTCAGAAAATGCCAGTTTTACTGAGACACAATCCTGCTTTGAAATTCTCTTTAATTCTCCAGTGTACTCTGCAGCCCCATTGACAGTGGGCTATTTTGGGAGTCCAAGTGACTGCAGACAGGCCTAGCACAGTGACCATGCACATCGTCCATATTCTTGTGCCCGGTTAGTCTAGCAACTCCCTCCATCGCAAGATGTTTTTCTTACTGAATCTGGTTTCAGATAGGAGCAGTAGTATCAGCAGAGCAGCAGAAGTGCTGGGACATGATGGAATAACACAGCACAGTAAGTGCCAGAGGTAGGCACCGATGCAGAGCTCAGGAATTTTCAAAAAACTGAGTTGATTACAGCTCCATTGGTATCATCCAACTTACAGCGATTCCCAGCAGCTGACAATCAAGTCTAAGATGTTTTTCTCACAATAGTTCTACATAACCAAAAGTTTGGGCAGAATATTTCCAGGAAACTTGTAATTGCTTCGGAGAACATTCTCCTAGGTCAGGTCTATAAACTTTAATGATGAATATTGGCTATTACTAGCAGTGATTAAATGGAAACTGATGAACAATTCAGGCTTGAATTTGACACAAACAGGTAGGAAAGTAGTTTTTGTTTATTTTTTCTAGGGTAGATAAGTAATTATAGTCAAAACTGGAAACTGAATGAATAATGAAAATTACTTTAACTTTTTTAATATAAAGGATACATATGGGACATATTTGGGCTCCGATACACATATATCTGTAAGTAAAAATTGTGTATGTTAGTAGGAATTTGAGTAGTTATGGAAATGTGTGAAGATTCTGCACATGCTTTATCTTGGTGTACATTATTATCTCAGTGTCACTTTTGTGGGTGACTCCAAAGGGTATTTAAGAAATGATGTGGAAGAAAAAAATGATTTAAAGAGAAGAGTGCGGAATGTTAATTTACTTACTCCAGAGCTGAATGGAAAAGCCATTAGGGAAAATATGCTGAACAGGTTTGGCAGCCTGTGCCACGAGAAACGTTTCCCGTAGCACATGCAGGCAGAGCAGTTAAGTGTTAATAGGAAACAATGCTGGTTCTTTTCCTTGAAACTAATATTAGTAGATATGTTGTTAAGAAGTGTTAATCTGATATAAGATACAATTATTTCATTTATTAAATGTTCTTCACTACTGCTAACAGCTGGGAAACCACGAGTAAGAGGTAAAATACATCCTCCCGATGCATGGGGAGCCAGGGTTATAAAGCAGGTTATAAAGTAGCTCCTGAGGTTATTAAAGAGTCACAGTGAACGTTCCTGGGATGGTAGAATAGCCATGCCGGTGCGAGGCAGAGGGCAGCCACGGGTGCAGAGAAGAGAAGTGGATCAGAATTGGTGGCAGGAGTAATTTCCAGCACCGTCTAATGTCCTGGCAGCCTGTCCTTGCTGGTAGATCTCGCTTCCGCTCTTCAAGCTGCCACCACACTTCACCTTTGCTTAACTTTAAGCACATGTATAGATTATCCCACTGCCAGCAACAGGATCGCTCATGTATTTGCACTGTTTCCAACAAGTAAGTCTGAATGGAAAGAGGACTGCCACAAAATGCTAGATTTATTTTCCAAAGTGACATGTGCATGGTTAAATTACATTTATGTTTTAGATCTGTTTTTATCTATCTGTCAATTTTCTGTGATAAATCAGTGTCACAGGATTGTAAAATAAATACTTATATGAAATATATAGAGGTTATACAAATCAGGTTATATTGACATTGCTGATATGTTTTGCATTGATGTTTATGCTCTTTGGTTTGTTACAAGTGAATTGACTTATAAATACAGTGTTTCTTAAAGCAAAGTCTATTTAATAGCGAGAATTGGTGTCATTTTTTCTTGCATGATATTTCACGGAAAGCTTTTTTTTAACCGAACTAGCAGGTTTTGGAGCACAGTTCTACTCAAAATCCTTGTATTTCAAAAAGTGATATGGAAATTTGGTAGCGTATTGGAGTCTGATATACCTGTAAATAAATCGGATATCTAGGGTAAGAGGGACTTTCAGGAATCACCCTGGGTCAGGTAATTCAGTTGTGGCATATCTTCCATAAAAGCAATGAGGAATCTCAGTAAGTTAATAAGCTTGCAAGTCATCAGATTTTCCACATGCAGTCATGTCCTGTAAGTGCAATAGAGTGTATTAATAGTACTCCGATGTAACATTTTCCAAGTGTTTCATAGTAATACTGGTTGGGTCATGTACTTCTAACAAGCGTTAACATTCCTCAGGGAAGACTGAGGGTTTGAAGTGCCTTATACTACCATAAAATGCGGAATAATCAAATCTGTGAAGGACAGGCCACTGTGAACCTGGCAGGAATATATGACACTTGTGTATTGTGTAACAGGCGTTTCCTCTATTTCTGTGACAAACTGGAGAAAATTATTTTGAAGTATATGCATTGCATGCATGAAGCAGAACATAACTTTACATAACATTCAAGTTTCCTACTTAATCAACGCATGACTGTGGTGTGTTCCTGGAATGGAAAAGTAGTGGAATTGCTGCTGTCACTCCAAAATCTTTGCCCGGTATCCATTCCTCCCCTTATGTTTATTTTCAGTAGCACCTGGCTCCCCATTCAGTTGTTGGGCAGTCAGGGAATGTTCTTTGCCCCAGGATATGGAGAAGGTGACCATGAAATGCCACACAGGTCTGATTCTCATGGGTTACTCTTTTGGCGAGGACATCCTGGAGCTGGAACCTGACAAGTGGCTGGGACTGAGGAAGAATTGTGTTTAGATGACATTTGATTAATCTGGATGCTATTATTTGAGAGAAACAAATCCGTAGTCAAAAGATACAGCACACTTGTACAAATTCAGTTAAGAGAAATTCCAGTTGAAGGTAATGTCTTCCCATTAAGGGGACCGTAGGGGCAAGGGTCATTGTTTCTTTTTTAAGAACGGTTACTATTTCACAATAGCTATATCTTTAATTGATGACAGTGTAACCTGCCTGTCGATATAGCTAATAGCCAATGCCACTGCAAATGTTGGAAGGTATTGCTTAGTAGCCTAAAAACATGTTTATATTTCATTCCCAGACTCAGTCTGAAGTGTCAGTCTGCCTAGATGCGTACCTGAAGTTTGACACAGCCCCTGCTGCAGGGATGCTCAATAAATCCTTACGCCTAGATGTCTTTCCTGCTTTGTCTGCAGTTAAGGATACTTTTGGGCAAGGCTGCTTGTGAAAGTACGTATCTGCGGGTTCACATCTCCAGTGACGGTGTGTCATGGCAACCTGTTGTCACCTGTCCTTGCTGTAGTTCCTGAGCTCTGCAACAGCAGGTCATCTCATCCCATCTTATAGGGAGACATTGCTCACAGCCCTTGAACTACACAACCCTTTAAGTCAGGGACCAAAATATTTTGCTCTGTAATGAGCTTCGCACACACGCTTATATCCTACATATGATCATTTACAAGAATGACTTATGTTTTACAGATTATATGAACTTCCAAGTATATTTAAATCTGGAAAAATTAACTGATGCAACTATGTACAAGGAATGAAATCTGATTTCAGTTGATATCATAATCCATGTAATAGATCAATATCTTGTTCTGACTTTCCAAATCTCAGCTTCCAAGCTATTCAGAAATTAATGTCAAAGAAAGCCTCTACTTAGAGCATAGTATTAACTCTTCATGTCTGTTTCATTTTATTTTATTCAGACTTGAAAGATATTCTGTCTTACCTGCATGAGTTCAGATACCTTCCCTCATCACCCATGAATGGGGATCACATCATTATGTCCTCATATATTATAACTCAAAGGAGAATACTCAAGGAAAACAGCCAGAGAAATTCAGCCCAAACCACGTCATGAGTTTTATAAAACAGTTCTTGTACTTTCTACTGGTCTCACCTTTTCCACTATACGCTGCTTGAGGCACTTTAATCAATGGATTTAGAATTTATTATATAATACAGCTCTCCTTTTTCACACAGCAAAAGTGCTGTTAACCCTCTCCTGTAAGTCAGTGCAGAATTTGGCCAGTGTAGGAAACTCCCCAAGTTTATTGTTTCAGTCCCAGTGTCTCACACTGTGAGTGATTTGCACTTGATTTTGATGGGATCAGACATAGACCTTGAATCAGCTCCATTAATTTTATTGATTTGTTGGTAATTAAAAGATACTATTTGAAATACTGAAAGTGGTAATCACTGTTGCTGTGTACAGTTATCAGTGGGCGGGGAGGATAATTGTTACTCCTTCCAGGGTTTGGCTTCCAAGGACACGAAGAAAATCCCTCTGTCTGAAGTGGTGTCAAGGTCAGGTAACCACTGTTTCCAAGGGGAGGGCGTGGATGGGGAGATGTAAACCTTCACAGGAGCTCTTCAGGGGTTTGCTAAGACCCTGATTTCAGAAGTATTTATGCAAATAAGATTCATGAAGGCATGCCTGCCACCTATATGTGTCTTTCTGTTTCTTAGATTTGCTTGTGTTGTGGTATGTAAGTTGTTGCCATTTTATTTGGCAATTACATCGGTACACGTTAGGTAATTGTATTTCAGGGCACTGTGAGGGTTGAGGGCTTCCTGAGGTCTGGGGATGCTCCCCAGGGGATGGCAGGGCAGGACCTGGCAGCTGGCTTAGCCTGTTCCACCCCAGACAGGGAGCAGGACAGGCGGGGTCAGCATTGGGCACCTCCCTGGGGACCGGGATGGGCTGAGGACAAGCTGGGAATGTCAGTCATGGCGAGAAGCACATCATGGGGCAAAAGCGCGTGTGTGGTCAGGGCCCTTACAGACATCATTGAACTGAATGGTTAAACCTGGAGGGCTTGCTTTGCTCACAGGTAGTCTAACCAGTCACTTGTAATCATCCGTGGTAGGTAACTGCTGATACAGAGTAAGCATTTTTACTTTTTTTTATGCATTTGAGAGCATTTTGAAATTAAACCTCCTTGCTTTTATTATTTCTTTTTCTTTTGTATGGAACGATTATTTGGCATTATCCTGAATATGTGAATGTCACATACAAGATATTTTGTGTACTTGCAAATTCAGCAGGCATTTTCTTGGCACCTCAGTATTTCATTGATGCAGCTGGTACTTTACGCTCTTCATTTAAAAAAAACCCCAGTATCTTGCCAAATTACGTGAAGTCTAATTTGGCCTTTACCTCTGTACAGCTACAAATGGTGGTATAACCACCCTTTCCCTGTCCAGAAGTAGGAATGAAGCAAATGAGCAAATGCATAGAGTGCTCAAAGCTCTCAGATTTATATCTTTCAAGATCAAAGAGCTAATCATAAGGAACTCATTCTTTTTTCATGAGTGGTGGCTCTTCATTCTGGCCACAGTTCGAGAAAATAAACACGTTCAGAAAGTCTGAGTAGTTAAGACCGGATTTACATCTCAGGTATGCAGGTGATAGCAAGGGTACGGGTAGGTCATTGCTATGATTGCAGTGCAGTGGCACTGCGGAGAGGGATGGTACAGATGCACTGTCCCCTCCAAACAGCACTCATCCACACCGCCAGTGACTTCTGCTGGCCCCCACCATGTGCTTGGGTTTCTATCAAGGAGGGTGTATTCATGGCATAATGTATTTTCAAGAAGATGTAAATATGAGATGTGTTTGTGGCTGTCAGGACCAGAAGAGCAGAGAGTAGTCTTGAAAGAAGGGCAGAACCTTTGCAAGAGAAGCAGTCGGTGACAGAAGACAGATTTTGGCAAGAATGAGGGAAAAGGGGAATGTCACAAAAAGAAGCATGGCAATGGAGGAAGACAAGGCTTTATTTCATGTAATCTGGGTTGCTGGCCTCCTGAAAAACTGCTTCTCTAGTTTGCTGCCCACCAGGCTGTGGCAATTCTGCTCTCTCCGTACAGGGGTGTGTATTGTTATCCCCCACAGCTGGCAGTGGAAACCCCATTGCTTTAGTTCTGCAGCTGAACCTGCAACATTTCTGTATGTTTAGGAGTGATAACTGGTGGAAAGGGTGGTGAGGCAGCCCAGAAGGGAAAGCAGAGCAGTCCTGAACGCTGTAGTGAGTTCTTGTGAGAGATTAATGTCCACCTTGCTGACTGTTTAAGTTCACAGAAAATATACGCTTCCCAGCTGAGCACTGCGCTGGGACTGCAGCCGTGACCCAAACTGGAGGCAGGTGCGCCTTGGCAGTGGGGCAGTCCTGACTGCTCTGTGCCATGGGGGGGGTGCCTGCGTTGGCTCCTGCGCATAGGCTGGGACTGGAGCTCCTTCATCCCCACAGTAAATCAAAGCCTATCACAACTTGATTCAAAGCACTCTTAAATAAACGAGCCTTTCAGCTGATGTCAATAGGATTTCTAGTCTCTTTCCTGTTCCTCGGCATCCTTGCATCCCCAGAGAATATAATCAAGCACAGGAGACTGTAACAATCAGGGCTTGGAGATTATGTAGCATCCAGGCACAGCCTTGAGGAGTCATGTTTGCTGACATTAAGTTGACTACAGCTTTACGGTCATTTTACACATGACAGCATGTCAGCTGTGTAAACCTCGCTGGAACGGGACATCGCCTATGACTAGCTGCTGTGAAATTGAAATGATTTGTCTGTGCCTACGTGGACTGAAAATCATGGCTATTGTTTGCTAGTTATTGCAATTTCTCAAGCTTCTTTTCTAATTCAGTGTAATTTTGTAGTGGAGACAAGGCATTAAGGGGGTTCATGATGCAAGTGTGTGCCAGACCCCCACTTCATCAGTGCCTCCCATCAGATTTAATGGGCTTCACCTTGAAAGCACCAGATCGTATTGTATTTTCCTAACTTCAGTAGAATTTATTCCAAGGGAAATCTGTGCCATTGCAGAGGGAAATGTTACTCAAGGTCACTTACGGTAACAGAAGTGAGCTCTGACATCATTTCTGTGAACAACCTGTGGATTAAGGTACCGTTTAGTGTAACTGCTGTGGAGTTTGAGTCCGTGGATTCCTGTGCTTTCAGTGTAACTGTATAGATAATGATGGATGTGCCAGTCTGCACCTTGAACCAAAGCAATTTTGTAAATAGTGATTACTCCTGGTCTCATTTTTCAGACTTAACAAAGCTATATAAATTTTGTGGTGTAGTTAAACAACAGGACAATGCTTTGAGTACGGTTTTTGAACATAATTCTGTACAACTCAGCTGTATTTTGCTTTAAATTAGCATAGAAAAATTTAAAATATTTTGACTTATTCTTTTTGACCAAAAGCTACAGAGTTCCTATATGTTCCGCAACCTGACCACTCTGTGCATGACAAGGAAAACAGGAATGCTTTCTTTTAAGTTTTTGTGATACTCTATTTCACGTGACTTGAACTACAATAAAGATTGGGATAAAGAGACTTTATGCAACACCACATCCTAGGACAGAACAGAGAAAAGGAATAAAGACTCCCACTGAAAAGCTGCTGGTGTCAAATAATCATTTATTCTGCTGTTGTTGACTTGCCCTTATCTGAATGACAGGGGCTTAGCTACCAACAGGAAACAATATTCCAACAAATGCTTGTGAAACCCTGAATAATTCTTGTCACATCAAAAGCCTATGTGGAACTGTGTGCTTTTGGCTTTAGTGTTCTTTTTTTCTGACACATACAGAAACAATAAATGAGGAAATATTTATGTTTATCAAGAAAGAAGGCTACTTTTTACAAACCACCTTCCCCAGCACATCAATGGATCTTAAACTGCATGTCTGAAGTTTGGGTGAACTTCAGGGTTGATGTCACATATCGTGCTCAAAAGCTTTTTCATCATGCTCTCCATGTTCTTGTGGTAGCTGCTAGTGAGGTTTCGGATGGTTTCCTTTGTTTGCTCTTCTATTTTAGCAGAGAGGTTACCTTGGGAGCCCATTACCTGAAAAGCAGAAGTCCTCTGAGCAAAATAAAGGTTTATATATGACTATGTTTATTGTACTTTTCTTCATCACCTAGCATAAACATAATGCAAACATGTCACAGTGCTTCCTAACAGTGAGGGTGTGATCTAGGTTGAACTGTATGCATAAACAGGATTAAAGGGAACTCTTTCATATGCTCATTAGCAACGCGAATTTCCCCATGTAATGAAAGTTTCCCAGCTCACTGTGGGAACAACATTGTACATGTTTTGTCTCTTATATCGCTCATTTTAATTTGTTTTCTATTTTAATGACTAGTCAACTAAGTTCTATCACCAGTGTGCTTCGTTTGGCCTCACTGAGAGTCAATGTGAGCACGGCTAAGGAGCAAAACATGGCAAAGCCTTCCTGAAAATGCATAATTACAGTTTCAGAGTACTTGAAATATCTTCAGCAGTTAGTGATGTATAACCCTCAACAGGCCTCAGACAAGGTCTTTTAATGTTACATTTTCTTATCTGGCGAAATACCAGACAGCTTCTGGCACAGTTAATATCAGGACATTCGCTTAGAATTTAATTGACTCTAGACTCGCTGAACATTTTAGCAAGGTTATGTTATAAACAGATGCACGAGTTCCAAATCTGTGACTTTGCTCCCTCCTCCCCCACTGCCCCAACATCCCTTGAATTCTTCCCTTATGGAAAAGTCCTTCAGATACGGGCAGAGAAATTGGTTTCCAGCTAAAGAATTCCACGGGGGAGAGCAGAAGACATTTCTGCACTCTGACAGAGTAAGAAAGGAATAAGTAACATCATTCTTGTTCCTGCCATGGTTCTCTGGGGTGGACTAACAGCTGAAGCTAACCTGTGATGTTAGTGGGATACCTACAGGATGACCAGAAACAAGAGAGAAGTCATTAGCTTTATTTTCCATGTGATTTCAGCCCAACTTAGTCCTTACAAGAAGGAAAAGCAGCTGAGTTAAGATCTTTTGCACAAATTACCTTTGCAATTCTATTTATCAGTACCTGGCAATGTAGTAAGAAGTTTTTCTGTAATCCAGATGTAAAACACTTTCTGATTTGGAAGAAATATAAGACATAGACAAAATTGTAAATATTGGGAAAAGATTATAGTTTTCCACAGTAACTATTTTTAGCTGGCATTTTATTTTAGCTTTTAGACAAGTTGTAGAGGTCTCATGTGTGAAAGATTGTGCAGCTTAGAACAAATTTATGAAGCTGATTTTTTCCACTGGGGAAAATAACTTTCTAGAGATCCCAGAGGGTTGCATGTTATCCAGCTACTAAATACTTTTGAAAAATGTCAAGAAAAGTATTATAATTTTAAGAAGAGCCTCTGTAGACTGGGAACCTACTCTCTCAGTTCATGCTGAGATAGTTGATTTTTACTCCTCTACATATTTTTTTCACTTTTTCTACTTTTGAATTTGAAGACCTTTTACTTGTCAGCATGCAGACAATGCTCTGTTTAGTCTATGATTTCTGCTGACCTTGAAGGTCTGTCCCTTATTGTGCCCATACTGGCTTTACACTAGTGTCATTCCAAAGTCGCTAAAACGTTACATTGACTTGGAAGCCGCAAAGTTCAGAACTAGGCTGCACATCTCCAGAGTTCAGTGATATCAGATCCTGAGTGCAAACACCATGAGCACTAGCAAAATTGGTTTGGGATCTGGGCTTGAACTTTGTATGTTTTAAAAAAAGTTCTTGCGTATTGTCACTCTAACCTCAAATTAATCGTTATTTTCTGTTGCTGCTGTTGTTCATTCTGGACTGATGTGGAACGTCTTATAGTATGAAAAAATTTACCCCAGTTTGGATACAGCAACACAAAGTAAGAGGAGGAATAGCATTAAATGAGATTGTGGCAAAGAATTAAAAATACTTGTGTCTGAACACCTGAGCCATTAAACTGAACTGGGCATCAGACTTCCCTCTGCACTGGCTTAGCTGGAACTCCTGCCTGCCTTCCAGGCACAGGTTAATAATGATGACATTTGTCTGGGTAGATAAATGTTCGACATAATGGGGTCAGGGAATGTGAAGGAGGACTGCAATGATCTTGTACAACATGCTGTCATTTGAGGAGCAATATGTGCTCTGTCCTGCTTGTGTGAAATGTTCTGTCGACAAACAGTGGCCTTTCCCTGCAGCTTTAATTTTGTCTGATGAAAAAATTGAGTTCACACCAAAGCAACATCTTTTTCTCTTCTGCTGTTTCAGACCTGAAACAAGAAGTCTGGCTTGAATGAAAAGGTGGACAAATTTTAGAGGTGTTTTTACTTTATTTTAGTGTCAGTAAACATCTGAAATTGTACATATGAGACAATTCTACCTGGCCTGGCTGTGTGACAGTGTGTCTGGGGGC
Source organism: Burhinus bistriatus (assembly GCA_013397275.1). Classification (NCBI taxonomy): domain Eukaryota; kingdom Metazoa; phylum Chordata; class Aves; order Charadriiformes; family Burhinidae; genus Burhinus; species Burhinus bistriatus. The sequence continues at coordinate 387,888 of VYXH01002820.1, read as the reverse complement.
TAGCAGTGTATGTTGGAGATTTTGTGTGTATATCTGTTCCTAAGGCTTGTGATCTCTGCTGGAAAATGTTTTATGTGAAGTGTGACTGAAATGACAGGTTTGTAAAGCAGTTTTTATTTGACCCCTTTGGCTTTTTTTTTTGTGGCTGCTTTTGCACATGTAGTTTCCTTGCCTTTGCACAAAACAAGCAGGGGGAAAAACAAGAACAAAAGCCTAAGAACAAGGTAAAGTAAAGGAGGAAAAGTCAAGGAGGAACGTAAAAAGAGAATGGTTTGTGAACCTTCATGAAAATACTAGAGAAAACTGCAAGATGGCATAAATGTATAAAATGTACTATAATTCAGATATGAATATATCAGCCAGACCACTTTTACTATGAAAACATAGTGAAAAATCCAAAGTTTTGGTGATTGCAGTTCATCATAGGTCTTGTATGCAGTCAAAAAAGTCAGTGAAAGTGGAACAGAAATAGAAAGAAAGATTTTAAATCTTTGCTGTTACTGAAACATCCACCTTACTGAAACCTCCAGTTTCTAGACAGGAATGAGGTCTGTCTGGAGTTAAAGAAAGAGGACCCAAAGGTATTTTTCCTTAAGGGAGATATGTCTTCAAAGGATAAATATGAACCGAATACAGAATGTGGAAAATTTTAGTGGTGAAAGTCCACATCATCATCTACAAATGCATTCAAGGCCTGTGAAGAAGTCAAAATGAAGCATATACACATTATAGGTGATATCTCTGTGTGCAATCAGTATGATCGCATTGGTTTGTGGAAGTGTCCATGTAACACTGTTTGAAGCGATTTGTTTTACCATTGAGCAGATTGATACTACAAAGGAACATATGCAGGTTTCTTACTTACATTTGTTTGCTTGTTCCTAAATTCCTTCTCCCTCTGTAATCGGTAGTGGTCTATCTCGGCTATGGCTTCTTCTTTGGCCTGCTTCAGCCTCTTTCCCTTTCCTAATGGGGCAAGAAATGGGGGTTTGCTTCACACATGTGACTGTATCCCAAAAGATGAATCTCTCTAAATCAAGGGTGTTTTACATGGCATAGTAAAACGGACAAAGCTTCAAGCAAGTCAGCTGCAGCTTTATTTGCACAAGAATGGTCAGAAGAGCCGAAGTGATTTAGGTAGGGTACTTTTTGATTGAAAGCCGGTCACACAAGTACCTGTCTTCTGAGACCAACTCCCTGTTCGAAAGCACACATCAAATGAAAAGCTTGTTGGTTTGTTAACAACACAAGTCTTTTTGCAACTACACATTTTCCTGCAACACAAATGCTTTTTTTTTTTTT
>VYXH01002820.1:374531-385622 GCA_013397275.1 Burhinus bistriatus | reverse complement strand
TTTTAAGGTTTGTGTTTTTTTTTTTTTTTTTTTTTAGATCTTTCAATTCAAGCACAAAAGTTGAAAACAGTACCTTTTCTGTAATCCTAAGGTACATTCTCCAACTAGGCTAGAAAGACAAACATTAGTAATTTTGATTTATTTTCTCCAGGTTGCTACTCTGGATTGGTTACACCTGTGCTGGGCTTCTGAAGCCTTATCAGGTGTGGCATATAGCAATCTGCTTCTGCTGAGCATGGCACAACAAAGGAGCTGAATCTTAGGAGGAAGACGGTTGTTTTTGATACATCTGAGACTCAACAAAAGTGTGGGTAAAATACCTGATCCAGTAGTAAATTATTTGCCCAGTTGATGGCTCCTTCTGAAGTTATTATCTGCAGATGGGTGAGTAGAAACAGAGAGATGCCTGAAATGTGAATTTCCTTTTAAAGTCTCGATTCCTGGACTGTTTGATTTTGTGGGCGTGCTTATTGTGGGACCTGTGGTGTGTATAAGCGCTTTTTACAGGAAGGAGCAACCTGGTGAGGAACTAGATAGCTTTACTGACTCTCAGTTCCACTAGTCTGATGCTCTCTTGTGTAGTTAATTATATTTTTTGGAGTCTTTCTGCTGCTAAGGCACTGTGATTATGTATAAAGGGGCAGAGAGGCGGTTTAGAACCCAGCCTGTGCTTTCTCAGAGTTTGTATTTGTTTGATAAGGGCTGACTCCCTCAGCTTCTGCCACTCAGGGTATGAAGTCTTGGGACCAGTATGCGTGAACTGACAGATTTGTGTAAGAGCCTGACGTAAGTCTGGACAACAAAATTTGGAACCAGGTTTAGGTCTGTATTTTGAAATTTCCCTTATTCTCCTCTTGAAATTTAGAACTGATCAGCTTTTTGAAGAGTTTTCCTCTAGGAGCAGAGCTGTGAGGTGATTCTCTGGAGTTGGAAGTCAGGGGGAGTGACTACAACGAAGCTCTGCCAATTTCACCAGCTGAAGAACTCTATAGCAAATTAAATTATTTCAAAATCAGTGGGATTTTAATTTCAAATTCCATCTGGGGGGCCATCTGTAGTAAATATGTTGCATATTTGGCCACCGGACAGATAAATAAATCCATTTAAAATGCACAAAATAGAAAGAGATTAACTGTAAAACAACAGTTCATTTACCTCTGACAATGTAGCTAGTGAACCAAAAAGTATATATATACATACATGTCAGCTCTTGACAGTGCACTGGAGTAAGCACAATACATAGGGTGTCATTGTAGGGTGGCAGCCATTTCATTTTTCCATCATGCCTTTAGGATTGGCACAGCAGGAACCTGCTGCTTCCTATTTAATTAAGTGGAAAAGCTGTGAGTAAATTACTGCTAGTTCAACAACGTTGTGGACAGAATCGGCAACTGCCAACATATGCGATAATGCATATGCTGCACCTGATTAAGTTAAGCAGAAACTAGAGCTTAACCTGCTGTTTCACTAGAGACAAACCAAAATTAATTAATCAGTCTGTTATTAACCACTTGTCTGCTACCTTAGCTGTGCAATACAGGATTGCCTTTTCAAAGTCGTACTGATCTTCTGGATGGGATTCTCTGCAGAGCACAGCCAAGCTGAAATCAAACCTTACGTGCTGAAGGGTGGCAGAGCGTTGAAATTCTTCCAAGGTCATACAAAAAGAGGGCAAGAAACACAGGAAGATGGGCAAACCAGCTTGTCCCGACAATGTTTCCCCTAGGATCATAAAGGTGAGGTACAGACAGCTCCAAGTTTGAAGAGACTTTTGTCCCAAAGGGCACGCTTTGAGGGCCAGGTTTGCTGCTGCCCCCTTGTCCCTCCTTCCCATCCTTGAAGATGGGGAACCGCAAAGCAGCTGTGCTGTGCCTGGTTTCCTTGTCCACTCTTGTCCATGATTATGGTAGCTGACAGCCTATAAATTTCTAGGTATCATGTTAAATTGGCCAAATCTTAATCAACTTTCCTGTAACAAGTCAGCTCTGTATTAGATTTTCTTACCTAAGCTGGGAAGTCATTACTAGCATGGAGAAAGGTTGTATTCTTCTTTCTAGGCATTTCTGTGATGTTAATGGGTACCTAGATCTGGTTTGATCCAAAAGAGCTGCTCAGGTTTTTTTAGGTTGATGGGGGTTTTTAGATGTTACAAGAAAAAGACAGTAGAAAGCAAAAAGGTTGCATTTTAATTTGCTCAAACATTAAGTTATCTTACTTTCCCCAAAACTGCCATGCTAAAACTGGCTTTTTGTTTTCAAACATATCATCTAGGCTTCTAGCTGGATTTCAGCATAGAAATCATGTCATATGAAGAAGTTGCCAAATTAATTGTATTTCCTTTAAATTGGACCATTTCAGTTGTCTTCAAGAGTGTTAAATTTTCTGTAAAATGGGATTTAGGGATGCTCATTTTGAAAGGACTATTTTGCACTTTTACTGAAATACAATAGAAGCAGCTGATCAGCATGTATAGCTTTTTCAGTAGATAAAATACATCCTGGATGTTATCCAAGAGAGCGCCATGGATATAATTCTGTTTACAATATCTTATTTTGATTAACATTTGTTTTTAATCTGATTTCCTGAAATCTTTCATCTGCGTTTTTGTTTTATCGGGCAATAGAAATTCAAGCCAAGATACAAAAATCTTTAGGAAAACAAGTTTTGCTATACCCAGTGTTCATGGCACATTTGTTTCCCTTGTTTTACCCAAAAGGATTTTCAGGAGTTGATGTCTTGGCTCTGACAATGCTTAGTTATTTCTGGGATCCGAATTATGCTTAAAGCAAAATTGATAGATAAAGCAGTGCTGTGTATAAAAGGCCAAAGGATCACAGACTGTTTTGGGTTGTGTTTAATCAGTTTAATAGTTTCAGCCGTGCATGTGTGCGTTTACCAACAAACTATTAATAATTTGTCAGGTATAAATGACATCAGCCAAGGATGCAATAAAGATATTGCAAGCCAGAATAAAGGGTATTGAGCAAGAAGTATGAAAAAGCATGAATGGAGAAGCTTTAGCACTATGTTTTTGCTTTGCTTCATGCCTATAAATATACTTTTATTTGCTAATTTTTCAGTTATCCAAAGTGGATTTTTTATTATAAACAGCTGCACATATGTCAGCAAAAACTCGGCCCATTATCTGTTTATATACAATATTATGTGTGTTCACGCTACATTTTGATCTGGTTATGTGAGTATCAACTGTAAACACTGAAGGGTTTGCATAAGGGTAGTTTTGCTTATCACATTTCCTTGAAAATGGCTTTTTCCCGGTTGTGTCCCATGAACAATCTGCCTTTCGTTCCTCTTGCATTACAACATAAGTAGGATAGTTGGGCTCATTCGTGCAGCGGTGCTGTGCCGTGGCTGTTTGCGGTGACAAAGGAGGTCATAGGTGTGGTTCGGCAGGGAGGGGACTTGTGTCAGGACTCGCTGGACGGGTTCATTGCTCTCACTGGCAGCCCAGATCCACAGAGTGCTGGGCCCCAGGCAGAAGTGACTGATCTGAACTGGTACCAGGTGGATCTGGGCTGATGTTTCCTGGGCTGAAGCAGCACGTCCTCGCCTTCTTTCTCTGCATTGTGTTGGCACAGGTTAACTGAGTGCACTGGACATATTGGTTGCCTTTTGTGTATTTCCTTTTAGTTTTTACGTTCAGAGACAAGCTATGCAATCCTTTATGCTGATCTAACTGCAGAATCACTCTGGGGAAGAGACTATTTGAGTTATTCTGACTTGGCATAACCTGATTTGGCATGAGAATAATCCTGTTTGTCCTTGTCCCAGAGTATTTAAGTTATGCTGGTATAGTTATATATCTAAGGTGGTGTAGTGATACTGCTATGAAAAATATTGAAATTAAGGATAACATGGAAATTTTAAAACTTTTAGATTCACTGCAAACCTATTGTCATATTGCATATAATGATGATTTTTCTAGGTGTAATTATTCTGTTAGATTAGCTGTAATGCTTGGTTTAGCACAAAATCCAGGGTGGAGTAGTCCTTAGAAAAACCTGAATCAGAAACATTAAGGCCAACCTTGCTCATGTGATCTGTGAGATCTAAAATTCGCAAGAGCTTTGCTGTTCACACCGTAGTAGGAAACTGTTGGCAGTATTTAACATGAACAAAAAGATGCACCAAAGTCTTTAGGCTATAGATGAATATGCCACGTCAGCAGTTACTTGAACTTCTTGAGCTTGATCTGCTATACCTAGGAATAAAAACTCTTAGAAATGCTTGAGGTTTTCATGGGATTGGGCAGAGCTGCTGAGGCTGGAAGGGGCCTCTGAGGTCCACTCCAATGCTCTGCTCAGAGCAGGCTCAGCAAGGGCAGCTTGATCGGGGCCATATCCAGTGGGTTTTGAAAGTCTCGGGATGGAGACTCCGCAGCCTCTCTGGGCAGCCTGTCCCTGGGTTTGACCTCCCTCACAGTTATAGTGTTGTTTTCTTATGTTTAAATTTATGCCATTGCCTCTTGCTCTTTCAGTGGATACCAATGGAGTCTAATTGTCTTTTTACCCCCTCCCATCTTTCTCGTCTCTCTCTCTCTCTTTTTTTTTTTGTTTTAAGATTTTTATGTATGAGAAATTTTTATTTCCCTTCATAATTTTTATAAAGGCAAAAAATGTTTGGCTTTAAAAGTAATAGAGAAGAAAGTCATACTAATGAAATATTTTTACTTTAAATATTTTTACTGATAGCAAAATTCTTAATAGCTGTTTTTTCTGTAGTTGCTGAGTTACTCCTAACTCAACACTAACACGCTGGTAGGTGTAGGCAGTGGTTTAAGTGAAGTTGCTGACTCAGGGGTGTCTGGAAGATACTTTATCTGTAAGAAGCCCTGTGCTTATCACAAACACTCTCTGTGGGGCTGAGGTGATGACAGGGAAATGTGCTTTTTGCAGAGCTGAGTAACTGGACCATGTCTGGATTCTGCAAGATGCTCGTCTTCGGTCATTACTTGTATGTTATAAGGATGCTTTTAATTTTTTGGGTTTCTTAATTTATGAAACCTGTTTTTTGGGTTTCTTAATTTATGAAATCTCTTTTTAACTGGCTGGTTTAGAAAAAGCCAATCTGAATTTTTTAGTTTTAAAAACAAAAGCAAACAAAAAAAAAAATCAAAACCAAAAGTAGAGGGTAATGAACTTCAAGCTATCGTAGCTAGAGCCCTGATTCTGCAGCCTGTGTTTAGACCAAACCCCCACTCCCCCCACTGGGGGCTGTGCCTTCCCAGGTCATACACCTTTTTGCTCCTGGGAAGAGCGTATTTCCTCTGCCTTACGTGAGAAGGGAAGAACCATCCCACTTGAGAGTACCTTGTTTGGCTATATAAGGGTTGAATCACTTAATTATTCCTTGCTTTTGGGCTTTCAAACACCTTTTCATGAGCATTCTCTTTTATGAAGATGGGAATTTATTTTTTTTTTCTTCCCTCGCACCCCATTCTTTCGCAAGGCACAGGCAGTGGCTGGGTGCTCAGGGAAAGGTTATTGCCTTCCCACTTATCTTCTGTGTGCTGTTGTACAAATTAACGTGTCACTAACAATTAATGAACACACAGCAATGCTGATTTCTGTGTAGAAGAGTTATAGGAACTATACAAACTATTTTTGTTTAATTTCTGTTTCTCCACGGAAAACAAAATATATTCCTTCATCACACTCTTGCAGCACATGACATCATCTTCATGCATTTTAGTTGAGTCCTGCAGGACAATGTTGTTTTCTGTGCTGGTACCTAAATCAAGATAACTCCATGAAACAGTATTAATATTTCACTGTTAGTGCAGGTCAGTGACTCATGTGGTTGGTACCTATGTTCAGGAGAATAAGGTCACCATATTTTTGCATTAAACCACTGGGAGACAAATGCAGAAAATGAAGGAAATGGATAATGGAAAGACTGCTGGGAGAATTATTTCTTTGATTGAAATTATTCTAGCAGATACCTTCATTTTTATATTTGTTATTATTACTTTTTTACTTATATTTGACTAGAATAGAAATATATAAATTTATTATTACTGGATACCTGGGCATTTAGGCATTTAGCAAACAAGACATTTATTTTAAATTGAACAGTTAATCACTTGCTGATTGATAACAAGGCTTACAGGATTGACCTATCGCAGTACCGACAGTTATTGTGGTAGTACCATGACTTGCATTACTATAATTTTGCTGAAGTCTTCCTTTGTTTTCATATAATTATTTTGAAGCCCATCTGAGATTAGAAGGCAAGTTACTAGATTTTGTAAGTGACGAGGAACACTGAAAAACTTGTACAAAAACCTATAAAGAGAAATAGAGCGTTTGGAGTCTGGCAGCCAGAGGCATGGAGGCTTCTAGTTTTTATACCTAAGGAAGGCTGTAATGACGTTATTGGCATTGAGATAAAGCAAGAATAAATCTAGCTGACAGGATGAATACAACAAAGAAAACCTTGTTTAATATAATAAGGCACCTGTGTGCGCACACACACAAGCACACATGTGCGTGCAGAATTCTAAGCAAACTCTGAACGTTCAGGTTTGGTTAAGTGCCTGGCTGCAGTCAAGGCACAGCACTAATGCAAGTGAGAAGAAAGACCAGGAGCAGCACAGCTGTGATGTATAAAGGTGAAATAATGTTTTTCTGTGAGCCACTGTAATTCTGAAGAGCTTACAGTAGAAAACTACAGTAAAAGCAGGCCAGCTACTCACTTTTTTTGGCTTCTTCCAGTTTGTCCTTGGCACGTTTTTCTGCCTGCAGAAGCTGCTGGATTCCCTGAGACTGGCTGGTCATGCTGGTTGCTGTGGCCAGTGCACTTCTGCAGGGACTGGAGCTCGGAGGGAATTTTATACAGCTGCCAGGTTCCTCCTTGTGCTTTTTGTTCTGTCTGTTATTACAACAGCCTTCCAGATTGCGCCAAACCAGCCAGCTCTGCCTGGATTGCTGCTGGGCAAAAAGGCATGCGAGTGTAATCAGAAAAACACAGCAGGGAGGTTGAGAGGAATGTTGTCCCCTCCTCAGGGTCACCGAAAAGCTGAAGTGTCCGATTAACACATTGGGAAAAGAAGAAAAGAGCACTCCAAGTGGCTTGTAGTTTAACGGGGATTTTGTTTGGTTTTTTTTTTAATCTTCTATTGCTGAAGCAGAATATAGTTAATCTTGTCAGAGGAACTGAGGAAAAAAAAATTGTTTTGTGGAATTTCCTTTTAATAAAACTTCCTATGAATGTGAAGAATCAGACGGGGTCAACAAGTAGTTTTGGTTGAATGCAGTGAACTGGTTGTAGGCTTCAGTTTGGTGTTACTTCTTAACATTATTCATTACAGTTTTTTCACTTTAAAAAGAAATCTTAGTTGGAAATTAATTCATCGGGGACTAACGTTTAAAAACGTGGTGGTTGAGGTGAGCTCTGTGTTTTAATCTGCCATGAGGTAGATGAGTGCTGTGGTGGAAAGCTGTGGGACTAGCTCCAAGATAGAGACTCTCAGAAGCTGTGACTGGTGGTCTAGGTCTTATTTTGAAGTCTTACAAACACACACACCAGTCAAATGCATGTGTGAGTGTGGATGTAGATGCACATCCTGTTCCCTGCGGTGGGAAAAGAGTGTTTTGTGAGCTACTGCATGAATGAGCAGCATGTTCGTATTTTGAATCCTTAAAAAAACAAAACAAAAAAATCCCCACAACAAATTCAATTGTCAAAGGTACTTCAGCCATTGCACAGGAGTGGGACATGTCAAGATGCATAATTAAGAGTTTGTTTTGTTTTAAAATACTTCGTAGCATGAGTAAAACATATTTATTACAATTTCTTCTAACACAGTTGTGTCAGGACCAGAGATCACCTTCTGATGTAAATAGCGTTTTCTGGCTGCAATTATTTATATGTAAATTCATACATATATGTGTACATATACAATTTCTGCATATATAAAAAATATATATATAAAATATTTGGTGCTCTCTGCTAATGGCCCTTGCTGTAGGGCCCTTTCTTTTCCGGGCCTTCCTAGGACAGCTGTGCCATTCTACTTGCTTGCTGCAAGGCTGTTACCTGGTCCTTAGGAGGGAATGTGTACTCTTGGGACAAAGGTTCCCCTTCCTGCTCCCCCAATCCAAACAGCTGCAGGCATAAGGGAAAATGGAGAGAGAAGCCTCTTGCCCTATTACTGCCTTCAGCTGTGCTCTGAATGGCAGTAGCACTGAGACTTTGAAAAGGAAGTTGTTTTGTTTTCTGATTTGTGGTACCGTGGAGTCAAATTCCAGCCAGGCTCCCTCTCGGGAAAATGCCTGTTTCTTACAGAGTATTCGTCACTGAGTTTCTTCCTTCATCCAGAAACCGTGTAAGATGCCTCCTCATTTCCAACGCTGAAATCGGAGTTCTGCTTTAGCTGCAAGAGAGCAGATGTGGCGCTATTTTTAGAAGATTTTAATGCATAGCCTTGAATTTTATTTTATTCAGACATATAAGAGGAAGTGATGATCAATTGTAGAGAAAATGTGGAAACCGTAAGGTGAGCAAACCTGTTGTGCTGCTGGGGCTTAGCTCCAAATGATCTGACCAGCAGAGAAAAGCAGAAGTGGAAAATGAAAGTACAAAATGAAGAGATTTGGTTTACTTGGGGCAGGAAACTTGGGTGCAGAACTTTAAAGCAGCAGTTACTTAAAAATTAAATAGGAAGCAGAAATGTCAGGCTTTTTTCAGACATCAAAAGTATATTCTAGGCAGCGAGTCTTGTCAAGCAAATCTCATTGCTACAAGAAGTGTTACAAAACTGCTAGCAAATGAAACTGTTTCAGAGTTTCTGAACTTGGCTGAAAGCATCAGGGGTCAGACCCTTTGATTTTTTTCAGAGCAGTTCTTAATGCTGTAATTATGTTACATGGGCTTCAGTAATGATCTGAATTTTGATATTTACAATCTGTTAATTTGAATTACTATTTCACAGAAAATTGTTCTATATGATGAATGTTTATGGAAAAAAATCCACCCTTGAACAGATTACAAAGCTCTTCCATTGTTAAAAAAAATCATATATTTCTTAAGCAGATCATCTGAGCTGCAGATGTCACAGTTTTCTGAATCAAAAAACCAAAATCAGTTTATAATTTTCATTGTATTTAGTTCATATGCACTGTGGTGGCATGCCATGCTGGCACTCCTTCTGGCAATCAGGCAGGTACTGGTGCACCTCTGCAGGGGAGAAGATGATAATTCATTTTGGCTGGTGCTTATACACATTTTGTTAGACTCCACACAAACTACTGCCACTTAGAACTAATTTCAAACCTTGCCTGATGATGACGGTGATGATCTCAGACTATGTTGACATGGCACCTCTGTATATTCCACTTCATGGATAATTCATTAAAATAAAGTAGGTTAAGCCACCAACTGACCAAACAGGCTCCTACTTCATCACACAAACTAATAAGAAACTTCTCTGTGTCATAGTTGCTGGCTTCCTTTCCAAGCCAGCTCCAGACTCCTCTAATTAGAGAAGAGAAGCCGATGTGGTGACTGGTGATGGGGGCAAAGAGAGGTGTTACCAGAGGGAGAGAGAGGGCAGAGAGAAGTTTGGTAGTTTCTTTTTTTAAGGACTCCTCCCTTTTCTTCTCAGCATCTCATCCAGCTATCTCGGTCCCCAGAACTTCCTGAGCCTTTTCTGGTTATCCCCACTGACAGAAGAGGAAAAAAAGGGCTCGATTCTGGCATTCTTGCTCCCCCATAGCAAAGGCATGGAGCAAGGAAATGAAGAGTCTTACAAGGGATGGGAGACTCTGAGCTGCCCCGGCTCATCCACAGCTGAATCAGCAGAAACCCGCCAAATCGGACATTTCTAGTTTAGATGAAGGCTGTGCAGCCGCTGCTTTCTCTCTGCTGCGGGAAGGTCAGGGCCAGGGGGTAAGTTAATCTCAGGTAGTTCAGATTATTTTATTTGGAAAAAAATCGGCTTGCTGTTACTCAGACTGAGCCTTACTTAGCATGAATATAACAACTTCTCAGTCTGTCTGCTGCTGAGGAGTAAAGGCAGTGCTGTGGCATCCTTTTATTGTGGTTTAAGTGTGCACAGGCTCTCTTATATGTAGGAGGAGGGCAGCAGGCAGAGTTTCCACTGAAAGGTGTTTAAGTTGAAGGTCTCCCATGCATTGCCTCTGTGGCTGTATTTCCCAAAGCACATACATTGGTTTTTTAATCACTTTTTTATTATAAAAGATATTCTTTCCAAATGAGCTGCTGCAACTGTTAAGTAGTACGCTTTGTTCAGGCTACAGCTTCAAAGCGGTGACATTGATTCAATGATAAAGCGTTAAAATCAGCAGCACATTGGGCAAGGCAGCTGGCACGGATGCTTTTGTGTGTCAGTGTGTGCCCTTTGTTTTGTTGCTCTAGAAAGGCCTAAGTAAGGAAAAGCAGGGTGCACACCTGCATAGCTTCCTGCATCATGATGGGTACTGCTTTTCTGATGAAAATGGAGCACCTTCAAACAGAGTAAGATCTATCGCATTGAGAAAGAGTAGTTGGCTCCTGTCAGCGTTAATGTCAAGATGTGCATAAATTAAAAAATATGCAGTGAAAAACATCACAAATTTCTCAAAATCATGTCCTTTTCTCTCCAATATCAAAAACCATGTTTACTTATATTAAAAGAAAAATATTATGAACTTTGTACTGAAGTTGTAATTGTGTCTGCAAGCTAGGATTCTCGCTACAGAGTTTGCTGACAGTGACATTCTTGCTCTGATGATGTCGGCTCAGTTGATCTCAGTAGCCTGAACTTCACACAGGGGCCTGAAAAATATGTGAACAAATAGGTAAGCAAAGATGAATAAATATTAAAATATTGCCAGAGATGGGTTGTTGCCATACTGTCTGGGTGAGCTTATTGACTGCTGGCCAAGTCTGTCGACACAGCCCCGGCTTCAGCTGGCATAGCAGTCTGCCTACCCTATATTGAACACCTACCTGTAAACCAACTCATGTTTTTTCCTAAATTTGGCCTGTGTCTAGATATGAGTAATTATATTTGCAACTATAGTTGGTCTGGCATTCAGAGAGACCCAGTGTATTTAATGATTTCCGCCC
>VYXH01002820.1:356602-372255 GCA_013397275.1 Burhinus bistriatus | reverse complement strand
AAAAAAAAAAAAAATCCCCTAAACACTTACCCTCCCTTCATAAAAGAAATCGGAACACAAACTAATTTTAGCCTATTCACCACTTTACATCATGTCTCCGGTACTTCTGTTCTCTGTTTCTCTCGTTTCTCACGTGGTTGCAAGAGTAGCAAGTCTTGCATGTCAGGCAGTTCCTCATCTTAGAGGGGGAAACACTTTTCTTGTTAAGCCTTCATGCAGTAAACACACTTTTTAAAAACAAACAAACAAACGCTTTTTTAGCCAGTCCCTCGGTAACCCACAGGGGTTTGAGTTTTGCTTTGCAGAAAGTAACTCTGCTGATGAGGACCTCTATGTTTTATGTAAAGCATTTGTCCCTCTTACAGGCTTGGAAAAAAGATTGTTGAAATTCACCATTAGTTTTGCTTTTCTTTTGAACACTTTACTTGCAAGTAATTTCAGAGCTTAGCTAAACCAAGCACAGTTATAGCACATTGAATGTGTCCTGACTTCTAGTGTCAGACTTTAAAAACTGGTTGATTTATGCTGCTGTGTGCAGAGCGTAAAAAATGTGAATGTGTCTGTGCACAGCATGCTTTGCATTTTTCTACCATGAGGAATTTTGCTGCTTTATCCAGAAAAGACATGTATCTAAGGCCTTCCTGATAAATTTTCCTTACATTTTCAGAGCTGCCACCGCAAAAATCACATCAGGTTATTTTCTCTAAACCAGCTCTGTGAATATTTTGGGCAATGGCACAATGNCCTGGAGGTGTTTAAAAGACGTGTAGATATATCGCTGAGGGACGTGGTTTAGTGGTGGGCTTGGCAGTGCTAGCTTAACAGTTGGACTTGATGATCTTAAAGGTCTCTTCCAACCATAGTGACTCTCTGATTCTATGAAACCATTGCCGTTGGATTCAAAGGCTCTCAGTTAAATGCAGGAGACGACCAGTCTCACAGTAAAGCTTGGGGTCCAGCAAAGAGCCTCCGTTCTCCTTGTGCTATTTGTGCCTCCCACAGGCCACTAGCCACCTGCTACTCAGGCATCAAGCTGCTGGGCTAACCTGACGGGGAGGAGGATGTGAGGTGAGGGAGCAAGACATGGGGTTATGGACCTGGTCTGAGGGAGTGGGATTGGGATAGGAAGATGAAGCTGGTGGGAGCCAGCTCCAGAGAGGTTGGGGCCCTTGTAACAACTTTTCAGAGGAAGGATGAGACTCTGTTCTAAACTTTGCTTTTGGCCCAGTGTTGTATGAGATTGTCCTTTGTGTGGGATGGAAAATAACAAGAGTGGTGGTCCAGAGACAGGTCAAAGATGATATGTATCATTGTCCCAGAAGCATCATAGACTGAAAAGGTGCATTTCTAACAGGCGTTGTGCTTTTAATGGTGGATCTTGGGCAGGGGCCACCATGGAAGAGCGCTTTGTATGTATCCCTCACAGCTCCTGTGTGGGGATGTTGGTTCTGTATTTCTGTGGTTATTGCACAGAACTTTTATGGGTCAAACTTTGCCTGGGAGATGCAAGTAACAGGTAGGAACAAAGTATTGTACAGTAGGGAAATATTTGCAAGTGCCTTGTCTACCCACATGGAGTATTTTCTGGCCCTATAGAGAGCCACAAGATGTCTGGTATCAACCAGCATTTTAAAGGGGAATGTCTGACCACTGATCTATGTTGTTTGGAAGTAATCACAAAAGCCAGGTGGATTACTTTTTTTTTTAAAAAAAAAGCTATATTTTTGAATATAAAATGGAACATCATTAGTATGCAGTTAAAGTTAATATGAAAAGTTTTCTCTAGTAAATGTATCGTCAGAGAAGCTGCTGGAAATGACAATATAGACAAAAAATCGTCGATAATAATTTGGTTATTATTGATCAAATTATTATAGGACTGAGCAGCTGCCTAATTAACCTTTGCGAAGATGAATTAGGTAGCTGCTGGAGAAAACTGGAATTAGACTACTATGAAAGCAGGAAACTATTCTCTGTATTTCTGTCTGAGGATATTGTGAATATTGCATTGCTCTTTTTTGACACTATGGGTAACAGCAGAAGCAGCATGGATTAAACCTCCTCTCATAGAGCATGGCACTGGCTATAATAGAAGTCTCTCAAAAGGAAAAAAAAAAAATCATTGCTTTGAAAAACCTCAAAAGATACATTAAAAAAAAAAGCTTCATGCTTATGGTAAGGTAACCCCTGATAAAAGGCTATGCAATATTGGCTCTCAAAACCCTCTTGAAATTAAATTAAACCCATTGAAATTCTTAGTAAAGACCTAACAAGTAATAGCTTTTATTCTGTCAGTGTGCCCTACTGGATCTTTTCCTTCCAAGCCACCTGAGATCTTCTCTTAATAGCAGAGGTGATTGTAGATATGTGTCCTAGAACTCAGAATATTACAGCAGTTCAGCTGTCCCTTTCACTTCTCCCCCTTTTCTAGCTAGGAGGGAACACCTTACGCCAAAGTACTGAGAATGTCAGAAATTATTTTTTTTTCTGCCTCTTTCTGGCCACTTGACGACTCCTTGCCTTCAGAACAAAAACGACGCTGGCTTTATGAAACAACCTGTGATAGTATGGAGAGCAGCGCCTGCATTTTGCAGGTGCCAGTGGCTCCCTCTCAGTGTTGGCTGTCCAGAGCCTCATACGACCTTCAGGCAGGCTTCTGCATCCACATGCATGCGTAGCACTGCCAGCCCTTTCACTTGTTCCTACAGCTGTGTTTCTATGAATCCCACCTGAGAAAGGAGGGGGATAGAAAGGGTGATGAAAAGACAAGGCTTTCACCTTGTGAGGTGGGGGGGCAGGGGGAAGCACTGACCTGTGTACATCACATAACTGCATTGTGTTACAGTGTCAAGCTTTTTGGATGTTGTACAAACTGACTCTAATAGCAACAGGTTGATTTATTTTTAAAAATGTGTGTACTATGTCCTATACACTCTAGAAAAAATCAAGAGTATGTGTTATTACACTGGGAACTGCTTCGAAGCATTACAGGTAGAACACAATAATGTCCCTGTAATTTTCCTGTATAAATTACCTACTCTCATTGTAATATCTTTGATATCAGTGTTTTTTTCTGACTCTCTCACATTTCTGTTTTTGCAGTTCTATGGTATGTGAAACACTTGTTATTACAGCAATGATGATACCGAAGCAATAACAAGGCTCTACAGCATAGAAAGTTGTGTCAATAGGTATGTGAATTAAAGGGTGGGAGGGGAGCTGGCGGTAAGAAGTTCAGAAACCTGACGCTTTACAGTAACTTTGACTTCCTCTATACAAATTTTTGCTGTTTTGAAGTTTGCAGATTGAAAATATAAAGGGATGACTTGGTTATGGGAACTTTCCCCCTCCCCAGACAGTATCTGATAGGCTTGTTACCAACAAACCAAAGGTTTGTGTGAAAATATACTTATGCCTGTGGCTAGATGTATGTTGTGCTGTTATTGGGCTCACAAATCATAGTAACCTCTTAACACATTCCTTTGTCACTTTAGAAAACTGACCTGAAAAATAATTTTGCAAGGGGAGCCCTCAGAGTTGTCTGCAGGAACGCAATTTGAGCATTTTGAATCCTACCAGCATTTGAGGATGAAAATGCTTTAGTTCCTTGTCTACCAGCAGTTTGCTCGAGCTCTGAAGGAGTAGATTAGTGGTACAGCAAAGAGGTGTCCTCGGTTCCCAGAGGCAAGAACTATGGGTGCTGTGGCATGACAGGCTCTACCACACGGTCTACAGACAGCCCATCTGTGTCCTGGTCCAGAGAGGATCCAGAGATGACCCAGTCATTTCCGGTACTGCGTCATGTCTTTCAGGTTGTCTAACAGTGGCAGGCAGCAACGGGGAGCAAGCAGTGCATCCACATTACTTTAATTAGAGTGAAGTTTCATTTCTAGCATTTGTTCAAGGGGTGTAAAGTGGGAAAAGTCCCGTATACATCTAGTCTCCAAATGCTTCCTAGAGCTAGCATTCCCTAGCTCGCGCTAATATCCACGTGGGAAAATGGCTGTGTTTCCTCCTATGAAATCACCAAAAGCTCAGTTAAATATTTTCAGGCCTATGTTTTTCAGCAGTGTTACTAAGTCATAGCGTCTGCACAGAAACCTGGAAGTGGCAGACTTGGAAATTTTGGCAAACAAAAGTCTAAGTATTGGGAAATGGCTGGAAGATTTCATTTACTGCAGTGGTTACACAGACTCTTAATGCTCAGAGTTTTAGTAGAACGTAAGTGGCAGTAGGCTCTGTGTTTGGAGGAAACCCTCACATTTAAAAGGATATTTCCAAGCAGAAATATTTCAGATTCCCATAAGAATGGAATGACTGGGGGGTAAAAAGGCAGTTAGGGTCATTCCAGAGTGGCATAAATGAAAATCTTTGCTTCACTTTTAAAATCATAAAGTAAAAAATTTCTTCATAGACTGTTCATTCCAGAGGCAGGGTTATTTGTTCTTGTTGTTTGTTTTCTAGTGAAACACCATAAAAATGGAAAGAATTTCTAAGAGTTTCAGTATGGAGTGTGCCTAGGTCTCTATCAGTGATGGGTACTGACTTTAAAGATCATGTTACCAACCTTTCCCTCTCCCTAACATTTGATTATTGTATTGGGCTGTTATCTTAAATCATATACCAGGTCTAAGAGATTAGTTTTGAAGGCCTTTTTTNTTTTTTTTTTTTTTCCTACTGCATAGTTTACGGTATCTTGAAGTTCCTCTGCTGTTTTTATATTATCATCCATGGTATTATGATTGATAAAATAAAGGTATTGGAAACATATTTATATTTTTGGAAACAAAAAAAATACTGGAAATATTTTTTTCTCCAAAACACAGGCAGGAAATACCTATATTTATCCAGAAATCAAAAGAGCAAATTGAAGTTTATGGCAAAAAAAATGAAAAGCATAGCATTAATTATGGAGGACTGGTTTTTCAGGAAAGGAAAAAAAAAAAAAAAATTAAGGTGCCCCAAACAAACTTTATGCACAATTCTGCAAACTGCTTTCAGTTATAGCTCTGTATGCAAATCTATAAACTCTAGATACTAAAAGAAAGCTGTATTCAGTTACTGTTTTATAACCATCAGAATTCACCATCCAAGTGTCCACAAGAAGTAATGTCACTTGAGAGTCCTAGCATTTCAGAGTTAACTTGTTAATTATGCAGAGAATAATTGTGAGTTAATTATGTATGTAATCTTCTTAGCTATGTACATATTTGCAACTACAGAACCTTGATTTTTTTCATAGCATTTGTATGCTGGACATGATATACAGAAAAATGGATTCTTATATTTTTGTTCTTCAAATATGCAACATGATTTTAAACAGTGTGAAGCACTAGGCTAGCGTAATTGATTTAGTAGGACCTGACTAATGGTTAGTAATACTTTTAAATTATTTAAGATAGTTTTATAAATGAATCAAATTTTTAAGTAATTAAAAATTCATAGTTACTAAAGGAAGTGAATGGGAATGAATGCAGCTATTGGGTAGCATTGTCTTACTTTTTAGGTGTTCTTGCCACATTGGAAAGCACTGCCAGATTAAAATATAAAATATATTATTGTGTGTAGGCCGAATGATACTACTGTGTTTACAGTAGTGGGAAGAGATTCCCTTGATGAAATCTAGAGAGCTGCTGTACAAAAGTATCAGACACTTGTTCTACCATGTTTTTCAGTGTGGAATTTTTTTCAGTCCTTATGGGCAGCTACAGATCAAGGGAGAATCTTCAGTGGTGATCAGTGTGTACATGTGTGCTGTGGATGGAGCGATGCACTTCACTCATAGAGAGAAGGAGCGATACATTTATTGATATAAAACAGAGATTTAACATAATTTGATGGTAAATGTGACAGTGTTTTAACAAGATTCGAGATGGCAAGGCACACTTGGTTATTTACTGCACGGAGGACAGGGTCAGACAGAGTTGTCAGGGAGACGCTCCCATTGAGTCAAGGTTTCAGAAGGGACCCCCTTGCTTTCTAAATTCCTTCTCAGAGAGGAGTTTAGGTGTGTCTGGAAGCAGTCCTAGTCCCAGACTTGGTCAACTGTTTATGTCTAAAGGATTATATATACTCAATCAATCCTTTATATCACTTAGCTAAGATCACTAAGTTTAGCATGCCGTTAGTCACTTACCGAGGATCTGTTGTGTCGAGGGATCTCTGAACCTCAAGAAGTAACCTTGAGGGCATCCCTACTCAAGGGGAGATCCTGGCATGCAGCCATTCAGGAGAACTCAAAGGGCTCTTAGGCTGTTCACTATTTATGGGGGTAAGATGATTGACCTATAGTCGTATTTGCATATTGACCACAGCAGCAGTATTGCTCAAGTTAGCCCTTGGCTATTGTGTTGTTATCTGTCTCCCCAAAACCGCGTTGAGCTGAGTGTAGCCATCACGACTAGATGCACCCATTATGACCACCACGGGTGGTTATTGCTTGACCAGGGTTACAGGAGATAAAGGTCAGGTTGGCCTCTCGGGGGAGGAACACACTGTCACAACGTGTTGGTGTGTACACATGCACACATATGTTGATGAAAACCTCTACCAGTCCTGCTCTGTGTTGCAAAAATAAAGTCTCTCCACCTCTTCCTGTAGCATGTTAGGGCTAATTCCAGAGATAATGAAAAACATAAATGTGGGATGCAGAAAGCAGAAGTATTTATGTGTAAACCAGAAGGGGGGGGAAAAAGTTTTTAAAAGAAAAAACAAAAATAAATGCAATGATCACTTTGAATTCCTGTAGTAGACACTACTGCTTATCTGTATCTTTTATCTTTTCTACCCTTCTCTTCCTGAAATATAGTTTTAATATGTTCACAAAGTTTATTTGAAACATGCATCAATGAGAGACTATGGAGTACTATCTCAGGGAAATATTAGCTAATGTAGGTTCAAATGTGTTATGACTAAAAATAAGAAGGGGTAGGCTTTTTAATCTGGATAGCTATATCTGGAATGAAGTGTGTGTATATACATGTGCATATATGTGTCTGGATAGACACATACAGATAGTTATATAAATGTCAGCAATAGCGTGAAAATTTCAAAGCTTCTCAAATACACTGTAATAGATCTCTAGTGTTTATTGGGTGCATTTTAAATGCAGTTTTCCTTTCCATATGGACTGCATTTTCAAGCTCCTTTTCTTTCTGTCCTTCACCTCATTGGAGTATTCATTTTCTTTGTGCAGAAGACCAGCAGGAGGTCTGTAAAATGACTTTTTTTTAAAGTAAGGACTACATGATTTGGCCTATAGTTTTAGTGTAGATGAAAGAAATAATGGATTTCTTTGAAAAAAACACAAGGAAAATCGGGACCATTTTGTTCAGTACTACACCACTGTTTCCAGTAATTGCCTTCTACAGTTTGCAAGTCTTTCCACTTTATGTAAATACATTAACTTCTGAAAAAATCCCTTATAGCTGTGAGGTGGGGCCTTTTGAAGGAGGTGTTCTTTTGAAGGTTTGTGGGTCTCTTAAACACACATTTTTTCTTCAAAGTAAATCTTGTAGACTCCCTGTCACAAATTCTTCTTGTTAGGAATTCTGCTTGAAGAACTGTTTGAATTTCAATATCAGGTATTTCAAACAAATACATCTAATGCCTCAATACATTTTTCTTATGGTCAGTCAGTGGCCCTAAATAAGAAAGAGCACCACTGATAATTTGAAATCTATTCCTAGCAATCCTTTGAAGAAAAAAAACAACAAAAAAAAAATCTGAGGTTTTTATAGTTACTCCTGGAAACAAAGAAAGGGAAAGTAACTGTAAAGTAAATGTTCAAATTTTGAAGCTGTTGAAAACAAAAAAAACAAAAAGTGCCACAAAAAAAACCCAAACCAGATTTCAGAAACCAAGTCCTCACCCACTGATGAGCACTTTGTGAAACTCTTCTGGTTCATATTTATGCAATGGCGTTACAGGATGACCTAGGTTAGCAAAGCTCTCAGGACATTATCCACCTGCATCCCTTGCTTAGAGCGGGGCTTACTTCAGTGTTAGTTGCTCACAGCCTTTTCTAATTGAGTTTTGACTCTGAGGGTGGATGCTCCACAGCTGCTCTGGGCAGCTCATTCCACTGGATGACTGTCCTCATGAAATTTTGGTTCTTAATAGAGAGTCATAATTTTGCTTTATGCAATTGGTGTCTGTTCCTCAGCTTTTCATTTTGCACCTCTGAGAAGCATTTGACTCTGTCTTCTCTATAACCACCCTTGCTACTTGAAGACAGCAATAACATCCCCTTGAGCTTTTTTTTTGGTCTAGACTGACAAACTTAGTTTTCTCATTCTCTGCTTCTTCATCGTGTGCTCCCCATACTTTTATAAATAAGATAAATGAGAGGTGCAAAACTCTGTAACAGAAAATAATGCAATAACATATAGGTAGGTTTTTGTCTTGACTCCTAAATAGAGGAAATAATTCACTAGAAGTATGTTTGTCGCTATCAGTTTAAGCTGTCAAGTGAATAAGTTGTATGCAAATTTTCTATAGTGAAATCCTATTCTAGCAGATTTTGTTCATTGCAGGACAAGAGGTCTATTTTACACATTATGCGGGAGTGAGGCCAGAAGGTTTTAAAGCATTTACCTCTGAATTTCTTTCTGTAGTTAAGAATAGCTAGTTTGTTTGATATAATTTCAAAAATTATATACTATAGCACAAAGTTTTTGCAGGCTACAAATATGGAAAGAGAAAAGATACTTTTAAAGTTTAGATATGGAGAAAAATAATATAATAATCTCAAGAAAACTTGGTAATAAAAGCTAGAAGTTTTGCTCAGTGTCTCTACGCAGTTGTGGACATAAGGAAGTACATAAATCATGTTGGATTTAAAGCTTTTAGCTGTAAGACAATTAAGGGAGCACATAGATTATTTGAAAGCTTGTCTGGCTTATGTTGAATTGTTGCAAGATTCCTACAGCTCAAGGACACCATCTTTTTGGTAAGAAAACCAGAAGTGAACTTGCTTCTTGAAGTCCAGCCTCATTTTTAGGCAGGGTCCCCAGGAAGGAGAGTCATAAATCTGAAATGTTATAAAATCTTTTCCCATCATTCAAGGTCAAGTTATAAATCTAAGTTACCAGGTGTCTCTCTAGATATGTGATTTCTCTGGTTCTTAGAGCTTAAAGCTTCCAAGAAGTGACCCCTTAAATGCTATCAACATTAACTTTAGCAGCAAATGTGAACATTAACCTTGCTGAGCTGGGCAGTATGAGTTGCCTAAAACAAGTACATGATCAAAGGTTTTTGTGTAACATGGAACACAAAACATGTTCCATGTTACACAAACATGAAACATGTAAAGGATCCTCTCAGCCTGATAACGCTTCCAGCTAAAAATGACAACTATTTTGCAACTTCTTACATGTGTACATACTCATGTACACGTTCCTATCTACACCTACACACACGCTGAGGATCCTGTGTATCTTAGCCCCTTTGGAACTCTCCTTAGCACTTCCTAAATGCCTTTAGAGCCGAGTGTAGGGCACAATAACCTGACACCTAGATGCAGTTGGATATAGTGAAGCACACTGTACCAGCATTCATGCTTTCTCTGCTGAGATTATTACCAGCATCTCGCTTTCATCTGCAGTGCTCTGAGTGATCACCACTTCTTACTTTATGATCTACTTTTCTCCTCTACTCTCCTCCTCCCACTTCCTTCCCACACACATTTGCATTTTGTGCCCAGAACATGTGTGCTGCACGGAGTTGGATTAATCAAAGTGTGCATTTCCCTGAACAGTAGTATGGTTAGGGGCATCCGGTGAAAAAAGAAAGGTGCTGTCAGTGCTTGTCCCCAGCTTAGGAGGAAAACACAGCCCACTGCACTAGTAATATAGTATGTCTTCCAAAGATGAAAATGTTCAAATTGCTCCAAAGAGTGCTGCAGAAATGGCCATAAAGCAACAGCTATGGCTTTCTACATATAGAAAACCCAACCTCGCACTTCATTAGCTGGTAAGGGAAGGAGAAGATAGTAGCAATTCTGTATTCAATAGGTAGCTTGAAATGTGTGGTTAAACTACAATCTAGAACACACTGAGACACAACACATGTCCCATTGAATGTACTGCTGAAAAAGGGTGTTAGGGAGGGCCACCTAATGGAGCATTTTGTTCCGTACAACGTGTTCAAGTCCTATCTTGTCAACTGGAAGCCATCAACAAACTGAAAGAGCAGCTGGGGGCCAGGCAGAGCAAGAGATGTGCTCTCAGCACTTGGACTGGACAGAACTTGAAATTTCCGCACACTTCTGCAACCCCTCCACTGCCCCAGAGCAGGGTTTATTGGTCCTGCAGGACCTTGGAGTCAGTGTCATGTATGCTTTAGTTCAGCGCAAACTTCAAATCACCCAATGTATCGTGACAAGAGCTAAGAAACCAGCTTATCAATTTAGGAGAACCTGCGGCACTGACTGGAAAAGTTTTGCTGAATCTTTGAAGTAGTCCTTAGATGAGAACTTGGGTAGTATTTATCTGTCGCTGTACTTTTCTACTTCCAGTAAGAAAGTGCTGGTTCCTGTGGCACTTCAAAGCCAGACTGGCGACAAGGAGCTCGATACCTGTGACGTACAAAATGAAATCTGAGATGTTAATTAGATTGTCTCCAAAGGATCAGCTTTTTCATCCAAACAATCCAAAGGTAAGAAGGCATGCACTGACATAAAAGGTTTCAATATTTTAGGTTGAGGTTGGGGAGCAGGGGGCTGGATATCAACATGGCTGTTTTCAGCTCTCGGACTATTTCTTAACTTCAGGGGCACAGAGTAGGCTGCATCAAAAGGCCTTAGCTGATCTCCAGAAAGTCAGTCTTCAAAGACATCTTGATGGTCGGACTCAATGATCTTAAAGATCCCTTCCAACCTAGGTGATTCTATGATTCTACCAGAGACAACATGAGCAAAATTGTGGCTTCACCAATGTAGCTTGGATTTTACTTAGCTGGAAAAGAAGGTTCTATTCAGGCCCTCGGCTATGCATTTTGCAACTCTACCCCATTACTGGGCCTTGGTAATTATCATACAGGAACCAGAAAGTGAAACCAGCTTGGAAAGCTGAGAGCAACATTGCTTTGCAGGCCAAGCTGAGGCAAAAGGAGAAAGCAGCAGTCAGGAGTTTTAATTGTTGCTATAACTTCAGTTATAGCTTTCTTGGGTGTAATAGTCTTAATCTGACAGTCTTGAAAATGCTGCTGCTGATCTTTCACGGTATAATTGACAGTAAAGACATTAAATGTAGCTAATGTTGCAGTTAAACAAAACTTGCTTCCAATACGTAAACTATTGATAAACACAGCATAAAAAGTACTATTAGCAGTATTATTAGTACTATTAGTTTCAGTGTACTAAAAAGTGCTATTAGCAGTATAAAAGTGCTATTAGTTTAAGTGGGTATTTGCTTGGATTTAAGATAAATAATCTATTTGACAGGACTTCTAGTTCTTGTTTTTCCTTTCGAGCTTTTACTTCATCAATAAGCAATTTCAAGAGGTTTTGAAGATTGGTGTAGATAACTTATAAAACTGGTTTTACACAATTCAACTATTGTAGATAATGCAAAGCAAACTATTTTTTTCCTTAATTAATTTGAATGTTAAATAAGCATAAACCTCTTCAAAATAAGTGAGTAAGTAAAGATGCGTGATCTTCAGAGAGTTCATGTGGTTGGATGGTTGTAGAAAGAATATATATGTTTTTCAGCCTGCTCAACTTTCCAACACTGAGCTAGGACATATATCAAAACCAGACTTTCTCAAAAACACTCTTTCCACTTCCCGTTACCCCTTGGAGCAGAGCAGAGGCCACTGTGGAAACAGCAGAGAAAAGCTCTTCCCACCTCGTTTTGGAACTTCTCTTTTCTCACACTGCTGGTGTTCCCCATGCAAACAAAAGGGAATGAAGACTGAACTCCCCACGTCGCCCCAAACTCTAGGGTTTGATTGGAGCTCGGTTTCCTCAGGACTGGTATTTGGCAGTCTCACTGTCCGAATATTGTAGTAGTGTGCAAAAGGTATTATTTCCAGCTAAAAGGAAGTGTAAGTCTGACCTTAAACGTTTATGATTTAAGAAGGCAAGCTATCTGTGAACCGTAGTGAGAAAGTTTAGATGTTAGCAGGTATTTTTTCAGGCTAATGTGGGAAACTTGGAGAAAAGAAAGTTCCAAAGGCAAGGAATAGCACAAAGGCTTTTCTGGGTCAGGGACAGTGGAGGGCAGGCTGGTCTAATTTTGGTCGCTATCATTATCTGTCTTTAAATTATGTTTCTGTTTACAGTAGAAGTAGTAAAAGAAAATGAACAGATTAATTGCTTTTTTAGAAAATCTTCTTTGTGAATCTGTATTTTTCCATGGTGGTTGGTCTCTTCCACCTAAAATGACAGTGTGTTGGATGAGGAGGTAATATCTGACAGAAACTTCAGACCTCCAGAATGCGTTTCCTTTGATCAGTGTGGGGCAACTTGCTAAACATCAGCAAACTGAAAATAAAGCTGGGTTGTCAAAGTGAAATGAGGTTGATATCTTTCTCAGTATACCTTTGTCTGAAGGAAAATTCTTAATTTTTGTGTACCAGTTTACAGGTTTGATAGACTGACTTTGCTCTAGGAACTGGCGATGTTTAGCTAACAAGTTTTTCTTGTTTAGCATAAACCCCAGTTTTAAATAATGCCTCTATATTTTAACCCAGAATATCATAAACTTTAAAGCGGATCTTCTTATGAGAAGAAGAGGAGGACAGACAGAGCCTCTTGCCAAACAATTGTTGCATGGGGTTTCATCTTCTGTGATATTTCCTAACTTACTAAGTATAGGAAATAACACTTGCTATAAGGCAGAAAGAGGATGTGCAAATATTTTATGCTGATCTGAGGAGGGGGAGAGCACGTTACCTCAGTTAATATGCCAGCCTCAGCTTGATATGAGAAGAATAAGCTGTTCTTGCTATGCCAGAATTTATATTGCTATTACTTTTTAAAACAAACTGAAGAAACAATAGCAATACTAGGCCCCCTTTTTTTTTTTTTTTTTTGACAGAAACTAGATTTTTGGCAGCGTACACATGAGCAGAAATTATAAAATTAGCTGTTGTGAAATTGTGACATTTCTTTGTGAGACACATGAAAGGGTTTTTTCCTTGAACTAGAGGAATCTGATACTGTTTTACTCCTGTTGTGATTCAATTGTCTACATACTCTGAGAATTCCAGGTGTTTTGGGAATACAACAGCATGGACTGTTTCAGCATGATAGACTACAAGCTCTCCCTCCTCCTCCTCCATTATCCTCTTTTGGCTATTTTTGGCTATTCCATTGCATTGTATGCAGTAAACATACTGTATGTGTTTATAAGGCCCCAGCAATATGTTTCTTGAACTTTTCTGACACAGTTAAAATAGCCATTTTGTGCTAAATGTCTTTGAGTGTTTATTACAAAATAGTCTACAGTGAAATAGAAATAAGCTATAAAACAAAAATAATGAAACAAATCTTTTTATTTCGGAGTGTTTAATTTCCCAGTACTGCCTTTTCTCTTACCTGTCTTTAAATCACTCAAGTATTTACTTGGCTCTCTGCCACAGTTTGTGGCTCGCACAAGAGCTGACTCTTTACCTGGCTGTTACTTTAAAAGTATATATTTCCAATATTTCTCCACCTCTGTTAGCTGACTTCAGTTATGCCCATTAGCAAGAAGTGGTAGAGAAGCATTTGAAATTGCATAAATGACTTCATATATACTCATTTAAATCCTTTTAATGAAATTGAAATTCTTAATTGAGTTTCTCACTTTTGCTCAGATTTACCTTCTGCAGTTCTCATTCAGACTAGACATCTAAAAATATCAGCCAGACCATCTTAAATTGGGTGGGTCCTAACTGCAGATCTCATTTTTCCTGAGTAATCTAGTATTGCCTTCAATTTTTCTCTTCCATTGACATTTTTAATCTGCAGTAAGTTGTTTGTTGTTTTTTTTTTTTTAATATCCCAGGACAAATAATATTCTCAATAAAAAGAAAGGATAAAATCAGCATGGAGGTGGCAAAGAAAATGAGAAGGTTGATAGTTTGGTAAGTTTGGATTGAATGTAACTATTATTGCAGACAACCAATCAATTTGAAATATTTTGATCAAGAAGTACACATAACATGCAGCAAGTAACTTTCTTTCCATGCTACTGCAATGCATCTCAAGTATTTTTTAATTCTGCCCCCCACCCTTCCCCCATTTCTTACCCGCATTGTGAATTTTTTTTTTTTTTTTAACACTGACTCATATTTTTTCAGTCAGGGAAGACGGGTGGTAATATCAGAATTTTTTTTAGCACTTCTACTAAAGAAGCAAATAAGCAAGGTACATGGACTTTCACAAGACTGAATAGAAAGTGTTTCTGGGACAATACTTTAAAAATGTATTTCAAAAGTGTATGTCCCAGGATGTAGCTTCATGGGATTTTCAATGTTACAGAAGTCTTTTTATGCAACAGAAATTTCTCAGAAAAGTTTGTCTCCACTCATAGTGAACTATTTGCCAATGTTTCCTTCCAATTATGATAACACTTTTTCTTTAAAGAAGCCTTGAATTTACTGCCTGTGCTAATTATTTTGTTATTTTTATAGTGTGAGAATAAACAAAGACAGCCAGTGTATCTTTAGATGGACTTTTTCTGAGTACCAACATTATGAACTTGCCACATTTTAAGACAGTTTATGCACCGTGTGTGTGTGAAACATATAAATTGAAGAGCGTACAGGCAGGGAAACTGAAGGAGATAGATGTGACATAGACCCTGATGTCCAAGGTAAGTCTATGGGATAAGTCTGGTTTCCTAACTGTTTCAAATTCGAAGATTGATCTTATAAGTTAAGATTATAGAAATCTTCTGGGCTATTTTAGCTTTATAGCAGTAGTTTCTTGACAAGCCACTGAGCAAGAAGTAATGCCTGCCACATGCTTATCTTTGGAGACATCTGTCTAACCGATTTGGACAGCCCCAGAGAGAAAAATCATGTCAAAATGTGGAGAAGGGTAAGATACGGGCTACCAGAAGATGACCGACAGCATCACTGTAAGCAGACCAGCCTTCTAGGTAAATATTTGTGGTTTATGCTTGTATATACCTTGCTCAGGGTCTTTTTTGTGCTTTTGTACAATAATGACTGCAATCAGCTGTGGGAATACATTTCCATCCAAAAAATAATCATAGTTTGGATGTTAGGAAAGCATTTGCTATAAAGTTAACCTGTATCTTATTCGAAAAATGAATACAAACACTTTTGGAAAGAAGGACTGTTGTCTGACAGATAGCAAAACACTGGGAGGACTTGCAGACCACAGATAATAGTGTATGACAACAAATCTGGCATCCTAGGTGGGAAGCAGTCTGGCTGGAAGCAGAACACAGTGCTAGTATCAAACAATACATAAGTTAATGTCACAGAAGATATCTACTTGGGAAAAACTGAAAAATGGACAGAGAGCTTGCAGAAAGCAAACTAGTCTACTCATTTATGACACAGTCTAACCAGTAGTTAGCTAAGAAGTATCCTATTGTAGGAAGACAGCCCAAACCACAGGTTCAGTAGCCTACCCTGACACTGGTCCTGGCTAGCTTCAGCTAAAGTTGTGCTTTAAAAAAAAAAAAAAAAAA
>VYXH01002820.1:304183-356300 GCA_013397275.1 Burhinus bistriatus | reverse complement strand
TTTTTTTTTTTTTCCTTCTGTGTGGGCATTTTTGTGTTGGCTGGTGTTACTATTGCTTTGAGTCATGTTCTGTCAGGCCTTCTGTAAATATGGCACAACTATGGCTTTCTGTATGGTGCAGGTAAGACACCATTTACTGCAGTGTCATATAGTTGTGTGTAATTTTGCATATAATTTGGGAAAATTAACTAGCAGACACAGATTAGCTAATAGGAAGCAATTGGCATGCAAGTAATCAGTTTTGCTAAAGGCAGGGTGGATTTGGTGAAGGTAATAGGTGGGATCCTGCACAGAGGGAGCTTGTTTAGCACCTCCAGCTGTGGTACTCCTCTTGAGTTTCAGTGTGATTGTGCAAAGCACAGCTCCCTGCCTGGCATTCAGCTCACTGCTTTTTAAAGCTGTGGTTGTTCATTTGCTGAGACAAACTTATATGATTGCCTGTAAGAATCTAGAGGTTAGCACCAGGAGAAATGGAACTGGGAAAAAAAGGAGAATGGGACTGAGAAGGAAAAATCTGCCATTGTTGAAGGGCTCTTCCAAATGGGAGTTCAACAAGGAGTGGTCCATGGGTAGCAAATATTCAAATAAATGTCCCTCCTTTTCATTTTCCCTTTCAAAGTGGATGATGGAAGGATGCGAAGAAAAGACACTGTGGGTAAAAATGTTTTTCTGATGTTTCATAATGTGAAATGAACTCATTCATTATGCAATGTTTGAAGGCCGTATATGAAGCTAAATCCTGAGCTGTTCTCAGCATCCAGCACTCATTCAAAACCAGGAGGAGCAGATGGTCAGCACAAATCTGACTCAGTGCTTATGAGTATGCTGCCACTGTCTTAAGGGCAGCAAATTCTAAGGGGGCATGTTAAACAGAGCTATTCAAGAACACTCATTTCACAATAACTGTGCCTAGTGTTACCCTGGAATGATTTTATGTGTAGTGTCTGGCACTTCTGAGAGCTTATCATAGACTTATTGCTCATTTTGGGCCAGATTGTGAACAGTGCCTCAGGGATACCAAAATACGATCTCTGTCCTGAGCAGGTACAGCATAGATCATGCAGGCAACATATGAAGTGAAGACGTCAAATCATCATTGCCTGGGGGTTGATCACAGCACAGCAGTATGCCTGCACAAAGAGCTGTATTGTTTACTCTTGACCTTAAAATAATTTGATCCAATATGACACATTAAGTAAAAATGTTTTCTTTCTTCAAGAAATAGTTCTTGGCAATTGCCAACAAGCCTGAAAAAGTATATGCAAAATAAATTCCTTAGCAAATATTAACATAAATTTAAGAGCATTATAACATATATTCTTTAGCATGAAAAATGTTTTCACAGTAAGGCTGTCCAATTAATTTTACAGGATGAAATTCATTATGGAGGTACCTCCCTTGATTTAAACAGAGTTGCCCTTGGGATTAATTTATCCTGTGTCCATTAGTGTTTGCTAAGGTGTGTGCCTTCAGATTCTGTGGAACTGTTTAATTCTGATGCGCAGCCATTGTGAACATTGGTGTAACTGAGCTGAGCCACAAGAGCTGACTTCTATGCAAGGAAAATTATGCAAAACAAAGAAAGTGTGCGTACCTTTAAATCTAAGTGATGTGTGGAGTATGTAAAGAATTTAGTTTTTATTGAATTACATGCTTGTACTTTATTCTTTCAAGGCCTCTGGACAAAAAGAAAACAAAGGTCACTTCTCAAGAACGCATTTCTTGAGAAAGCTAATTTATACAACATTTTGTACACATTAACACAATACAGCAATCAGGTTTAGGTACCAGTGGAGAACACCGTTTCCTGAATTAAAAAAAAAAAAAACAACAAACCAAACCAACCAAACAAAATACTCCAAAATGCAACCCAGTTAAAATTGTTTGCGATGAATGCCTAAGTGACACCGTATTGACTTTGAGAATCTGGACTTGGAAGTAGTGTTGGGTGAGGTTGGGTGAGCTTATTTGGCTAAACTCTTAGGGAAATGAACACAGGGTGAAACCGAGCAACATGAAGTCATAGGAAGAAAGAGCAAAAACAGTGTGGCTTCGTTGGTGTCTTTTGGTCATGGTGCCTATGGCTTTGAACACAGCAAGGACCAGGAATGATAGATTTTGGGTGGCACAGCCCCAGTAGGTGTTAGCATGCAGCGTAAGGATGACTATTATTTGATACCTGATGGAAAATAAAGGCCCAATCCTTTGGAGGCAACCAGTGACAATCCAACCTGAGACACAAATTTATTTGGCTTGTGGCTGTATGGAAAAGCTGCTCATACCCTGATTACTACTACTCCTGCCTTCCCTCCGTCTTTCCAGTCTATTTCTTCCTAGCCCTGCGGTACCAGGCAGAATTAGAGAACGGTTTTGGGAACACTTTGTGGGGTGGAAGAGAAGAGTTTCAAAGTCACTTACACAGATGAAAAGTTCATGCTCTCCCTGCCTCTAGGGTAAATAGTGGTGATTTTTATGGATGTTCTCTACTTTCTTCTACCCTTCATTGGAATGGGAACCAGCTCCTTTGCTTCTCTCCAAGGAATAGTAAGGGATTTTTTAGCTGCATTACCATATGATGGAGTTGTTCAAGGACAGAGGTGTAATGCATCCTCCCTTCTTTTCTCTCACACACAGAGATGTCACTGTTACTTGGAGGGAGGAAATAATGCATGAGCCTGTACTGAAAAGAGCAAGACGCCACAAACTCTGAACTGCCTCCTAGTAGAGCAAGGAGCTATGAAGAAGTGCTCATGTTTATCTGGCCTACATGCGTGCCTTTTTACTCTCCAGTTGTTGCTCATCCTTCCCTTTTCTTAGATGTATTTGAAAGTGCTGTGGCCCTTTTTTGCATGTTTCCCACTTGAGTACAATTGCCTTAATGGGTGACTTCATTCCCTGTGAGTTCCTGCACAAGCAGGTACAGCTCAAGCTGTCTATTTGGTTTTGTTTGAAAGTCGGTGAAATACTCTGAGAAAGGAAATCTGCTTAACCACAGAATCAAGCATGTTCAGATGAATTTTCTCTTTCACTGCCTTGCTTTTGCCTACACACTGTGATAAGACCTGGCCAAGCAGGACCACTGCTAAGTAATGATGCCTTCAGAAGCAAAAAATGTGAAGTGTTTTGTGTAGTAGTGTTTGAGGATCACACCATGCCCAGTGCACTCTTTAATCTGATGCCTTTGTGCAGCACAACTTACAAAACAGAGCTACAGAAATGCCTCCTGGTAGAAAGGAAGTCGGCAGCGACTGTGGAGGCTATTAGAGACCTTGGTCTCTCAGCAAGCTCTAAGACTCTTTGGGATGTGGGCAGAGCTTTTGCACTATTACGATCAGTTACTAACTACAGTATTTTTGCCTGATGTGTTATGAGAGATTGTGCAGGAGGATGGGCATGTGTAGTGTTTTGAGGATCACAACTCCTTGCTCCGGCGCTGTGGTCTCACTAGCAGTGAGAGAACCAGACCTCCCTCCTGGCTTAGTCAGGAGAACAACTGACCAGGCCTAGGGCTAAGACTCATCCTTGGTAGCAGGAACAGTTGCCCTCCACCTTCCCCCATTTAGAGAAACAGTTTAGGGTTGTCACTGAAAGGTCCATCTGTGCTGAGACTCCTCTTTCCATCTAACTCAAGTCACTCTGCCAAGAACAGTGGATACGTGGTTAGAAGGGAAATACTTTCCTGCCAGAGGGGGACTCTTGCTTCTCGGGCTCATATCAAATGCTGTGAGCATTTATTAGACCTAGCCAAAGACTACAGAAGTGGGAGAGAAAGAAAATTGGGAATAAGGGTTGATGATATTATTATAATTTCCTTGTTCAACAATTATTATTCTCATGTGGGACATCTGGGTCAGGTGTAAATTGATGCAAATCAAAAATTGTGGGAGTTTTCATTGCATCTTTCCATAGAATAACTTGATTTTTCTCCCTATTTACATCATCTGTTTCAGAAATCTATTACAAGAATAGACTATCTGAATATACAGAATCTAATAGTATGTTTCTTTGAGACTTAATTTCACTCTCACAGTAGAGCCAAACTTTTTTTTGGCAATTGTCAATCAAACCCAGTTGTTGTGTATTTTAGATGTTGAAGCTGAATATAGCCTGCATATATTCCTGTAAACTATTAGCTAGTTCTGAAATGCAACTCATTTTACATTTCTTTTATTTCTTGTGAGTTTTTAATTTGTTGTTTGCCTTTCCAATTTTTTTTTTTTTTTAAAAGGATTTAGACAAGATCTGGGATAGTTAATTTATCTGCAAATATATGCTAGCTTCAGCATAGAAATATTTTCAAATGGTATAATTAAGTGTCCTATTACAAACATTTATGTCATAAACCACTTTAATTAGTATAGAATGACTAATTACTTTATGATTATGAATTCAATGTATTTTCATGTAAAATTATAGGAATTGCTTCATTACAATATTTGCAACTCATCTGGAGCAAGGACATATTGCTTCAATTCTTTCTATTTTGAATTCCCTTTCTTTTCTCTGTATTTCAAGGGCTCTATTTAAATTTTTAGTATGAAGCAGGAGGCATGTATTTGTGATCGTTTCCAAAGGTTTCAGATGTAAATTGAAAGGAAAACTGATTGTTATTGGCACGTGAAATCTTGAGAATTTTATTGCAGTTGTGATATAATTGCCCTTTGAGCTGGTGTTTAACTGCATAGACTATGGAGATATTTATGGTAATTTAATAAATGTACTGTATTGCAAGATAGGTGAATCAGACAAAGAAAGATTTGTTTCTTACAGTTGTTTTTTTTTGTTTTATTTCTCTGTTTTGGGTATTTTGGCTCTTTTGATAACTTACGAAAGAGAGAGACTTCCAAAGAGATGGGTAACTTAAGTGTCTACACGTATTTTTTTAATGTTAGTTTAGAAATCCTTAATAGTACGAATTGGTGTTTCTGGCTTTGATTCTTTCCAGCACAGGGAAAGTATACCGCTATAGCTACATACTGACATAATCATTTGGCTGATTGAAAATTAAGGCTGTGTCCTGAGAAAGGATTTATTTTAATAGCCCATTGCTTAATCTGCAAGCAGAGAAAATTAATGCCCTCCCACTCCTCCAAAAGTGGGGTTTTGGTTTTATCCTTGGGAAGAAGACTTCCTGTGTTCTAATAGCCTTAAACACATTTGTGATTAATTCTGGCTGTGCCATGAATAGGAAATAGTATGTGGGGTGTAAATACGTCGGTGTAGCCATAATACAGTAATTTATAGAAAGCTGCAGATTGAACCTGTGTGGCATGGAGCACGATGTAAGGTGATGAGGGTAAAATCCCACTGTAGCATCTTTAGAGTATCGCTTTCAGCACGGCTCTGAACCACACTAGAACTGAAATTTCCATACTTTGTAGTCTGTTCTTTGGCTTGCTCACAATGCAGTGATCTTAGCTAGCAAAACCAAGCACTCTCTCCTTGACAGAGGAGTGAAACAGAGAAGTTTATATCCTGTCCATTAACCAGCCCTACACTGTAGGAATTTCCCCTTCAGTCTTCTTTTCTTTCTTCTTCTGGAGCAGCTGCTTTTATGGACCATATTTTCCACTCGGCAAGTCTACAACAACCATTTCCTGACCTTCCCTGTGGCTGAGAGGAACTAAACTGCCCTCCTTTGTTAACCAGTAGAGCTGAGATTGCTCTGTCAGTTCTGAAGTCCTCCAATACGCACAGCTTTATATCCCTCGACATTTAGGTTTTTATGACTAATGAGAATGCTAGCAGAGTATACTGATTGCCTTTGGCTGATTCTATGTCTTTTTGCTCAAATCTGAACTTTCTTTTTGTGTAACTTCTAGCTTTGTGTATGCAGTTGATAATTACCTGCTTTAAAAGGCTTATTATGAGTTTGCTTCTTGTCACACACTTCCTTCCTCCTTCTTAGGCCAGGTCCACAGCTGTTTTGAGGACTTACTGACTAAAATGCACATAGCATCTCTCAGTAAAAATATTGGCTTCTTAATTAGAGTCTTTGAAAAGCCAGTGTTTTAGTACCACGATATCCTTTACTTCTTCCTCAGTCGTCCATATAGACAAATGTCAAATAGACTACTGAGATTTCTATTTCAAATGCACTGCAAGCAGATGGAATATTAAAACATCTGAGACCAATCTGAAATCAAAGACACTATGTAATTTCTGTGAAGGTGTTTGTTCTCTCTCAGTTACAGGGCAATGGTTCATTGCGAGAAAATGGACACTGAAATAATTTGCTGATTGAAGGACCTGCTCTCAGAATGAGAGATTTTTCTTCTTAGCACTTCCTGAGACTTACGATATATGGTTTCAGTCTCTGAATCCTCCATGAGTTTTATCTGTAACTTTGGTCAATAATTTTAACAGTTGATGGTTTATGGCTTCTCAACTGTTAAATGAGGGTAATAATATACCCAAATCGTACGATGGCTAGAGTGTGTGATGTTATCACTAAATAAAATATATGATATGTTGCAATGTTTAAGTGCTATGGAGGCTACGTAAATATCATGCAGCCAGAAAAGGTCCACTGTGCAGGAATTTGTCTTGGGGATACAGCTTGAAAAGTTAGGTGGAGGTTGTATAAAACTGCTGGGGAAGGTCAGGTACAAATGGAGCCTAGTTCTTGTTGAGAGCCCTTACGTGAAATTCTCCACAGGATATCGGGCACGCTTCAGCCCTTCTGTTATCCTGGTTTTGTCTTTAGTCTTTGGGACTAAGATGTCAGTGCTGCAGACAATGCATGGCTATAGTCCAAATTCAATTTGCGACAACTCCAGGATGATGAAGTTATTGTATATCAAAGCTGGAGTCTCTGGAGTGTCAGAGTGGTATCACTATGACAGTTTTGTTATGAACACATTTACAATATAATTATTATTACAGCCAGTTTGTATAGAGACATACTGCTTAATGGAACCTAAGATTTTGGCCTGTGTTGTAAGACTTAAAGTTGGACGTGTAGAAGCTGGGTTTAATCTTATGAGGAATTTGATTCACTCATGTCATCTGTGAATTATTATATGAATTTGTGCAACTTTTTCCTGTGTGATGCTTAGGAAGTCTCTGAAAGACTTATGATATGAAGAATAAGCACAAATACATTCTCTTCCCTTCTTTATCTGTCTTGTGACAGGATTCTGCTGGTTCTTTTAAAGCCTTTGAGACCTCCAATAAGAGAAGCAATCCCAACATTTATTCCCTTTATAATCTACTGTCTAATGGGCACTTGCTATCAATTTGTTGAGTATTATCTCAGTGCACGCAGTGAGGGAGAATGTCTTTGGTGTACCTTGCATCAGCTCCAGGAAAGGAACTACAATCCTCTGGCACTATCATGGTAAAGAATCGCATTAGGCTATCTAATTAGGCACTGAACATTACCGAAAACAGAATTAGACTGTCTCTATGCATTTGTTGTGTATTACTGTCATACCTAGAATTGCATCCTTGTGGAAAGATTCAGAAATATATCCCATGTTTAAAGAGTTTTCATTTAATCAGCAGTCACTTCACTTGAGGATGCATCTTTTTATGAAGCTCTTGTTGCCAGTATAAGGGTTTTGTTGACTGATGGTTTGGGTTTCTCTTTCTCTCAACAGGAATCTCAAGAAGCAACCATAACATAGAAGGGACACAGAGCATGTATGCATTAGAAAAGTGACTATGAAGAGAAAGAATGACTGTTTGTTAAATCCAGTCCTTTGAAAAGTTAAGTCTTGTTTAGCTCCTCAGTAGAAAAAAATGGCTGAAAATAATCTATTTTGTTTGAATTAAGGAAGCTGAGCATTACTGCAGCAACTTAAGAAAACCCTCTTAACTTCCTGGAAACTGAAAGAATTTTTTTTGAAGAAGTAATTGTCTCTGACATCACTAAACTGCATAGCAAGTTTGCAAGTGGTTAGTTTGGGGCAACAGAGGAAGCAACTCCTTCACAGATAAGCAGGCAGTGCAATGTATGTGCCTAGTTATTCTCCTTTTTGGTTCAAGTATTGCTGAGAAATTGTTTTGCAGACAGATAACACTTATTTTGCTTTCCAGAGAGAAACACATGCTGTTTCATAAGGATACGCCTGATTTCCAGAAGTAACCATGTTTTTGTGGCTTAAACTCCTAGCGTTTGGTGTTGCATTTCTGAGACAGGATGCTTTTGTCAAAGGTAGGTAGCAATTGATATTTCTATTCTCTCATTTTGATCCCTTAATGTCCTCTGTAGAAGTAAAACAAATGACAAGTTTTGCAAAGTGGACAAATATCTTTGTTCAGAAACTAGAATACAATTGTAGGCAATGGTGTCAGAACCTAGATCAGGAAGATTGACGCGTAACGTACAAGGCTAAAATGTCTTCCACACGGTCGTATGTGAGAGTTATATGAACCATTTAAAAACAAAAGATTTGTAGTTTTATTTGAAAAAGAATACATCTAGATCTCTTATGTGAGCCTGTTCAATACAGTCTTTATGTTAGGTTTCACCTCGTGATGCGATACTTCATTTTCTGTGTTTAAACCCTTCCAGAAAAAAGTCTTCCCATCCATTTTAGCCACTCCCTGATCTCAGAATCTGCTTACAGTTCCTCAAATTTTGATTTTTACTACAGTGGGGTTAGTAAAAAAAATCTAAACATTGTAAGTTCATCTCTATGGTTGGGAAATTACTTATTTTATATTAATTTTATAAAATATAAATTATTTATGTTATAAAAACTACTTCTTAAAAAGCCTTCAAAATTTTAATTGTCTAACTACCCCACTGCAGGCGAATTTGTTGCTTGACTTTTTTTAAATTTTGTAACAGAAAGATAAAGCCCAAGAGGTGGATCTTGCAAAATGTGCTAGATGTGACAGATAATGCGAGTAGCAATAAAACAAATTAATTTTGAGGTAATAATTTGTATAAAGACAAAAATGGATCTGTTTAAGAAAATATTTTCTTGAAAGAACATGGAGTATTCTACGTATATGTACCTTGCATCAGTTTAGCTAGTTAATGTAATTTGGGATAGTTGATGGCAGGCACAAAAGCTTTTCTCTGAAGTAATGTTCACCCCAAAAAGTGGCTTGAAACATATATTCTGAAATGGCAGCAAATTATAAGCAGGGTTGAAACGTCTTTTCACATACCTTGAATTTATGCATGCTTCTATCATCATGTCACTATAGTAACTCCAGGTTTATACTCATGTAAGCAAGAAAATAATCTGCCTTTAGTTGATAACCAGCTAAGAAGAGCATTTGAAGCCTGAGCGTTAGTTCTCTTGTCCTTCAAAGTCTCTGAAGAGAGGCAGCACTGAATAAATCTGGTTGGTAGCTGTTGGATATTATAAGAAAACAAGTGAATGCTGTACTGTAAGAGGAAAAGAAAAAAACCTCCTTGCTTTTCCTGTCTTTTTTTTTTTTAAAATCTGCTGTCCTACTTTCCATTTTATAAGTCTTTCTGAGACTTCCCACTGCTCCCTTTTCTCCAGAAAGGGCAGGTTACTGTCTGCTGTCTCAGCCACCTCCACAGTCAGTTGATGTGTCAGCTAACAGATAGGGCTGGAAGACAGAAAGAGGGGTAGCAGTATTTTACTTCAAGTAATACTTATTTTCTCTGTCTACACACAGTAGTCTAACTCAAGCCAGTTCCTGTCTACACACTTCTACTAAACAGAAAGCCTCAAAGAAATTATAAGTTTTAACTCCTCTGTAGTACACTTAAAGCAATTAACAGGCTCACACTGCCGTATCAAACACTCAACCTCACAGACCTTGTTTTGACTATGTAGTTTGGCGCAGAGATTGATTCTTCTATCAGGGTGACAGAACCATTATACTTCATCTTTGCTGTGTAGATTACTCTACCTTGTACTCTACCTGGGTGACTGGGCAGTATTCTAGGGAGGAGTTTGTTAATGGAGGAGCAATGTTTGAAAAAGGTGGGGTAGGCTTTGGTTTTACGGCAAGAGCAATTTGTTAGTAAGTGTTGGGTGGGTTTTAGGACTTGTTCCATTATTGCTATCATTATTATTCTTTAAGAGCCTATTGTACCTCGTGATTTTGAAGACCTAACAGGAGAAATTTTAAGGTTGTCTGAATTCCACCACAAGTACAGACATCCTATAAAACATCTCTAATTTTCTGTAATCACCAAGCCACTTTTAAGAGCATCAAACCACATTACAAAAAAAAAATCAAAAACCCAAAAGTTAAGAATGTTTAGAACCTGCACAAAGGCCTTTTCACTATGTAAATCCCCCAAATAAAAGACGTATCCAGCTGGTAATCCTGGTAAGAAATAGCAGACTAATGGTATTTGTGGATGTACCTATACATATCAATATATGGTACCAATAACCACCAAACTTGGAGTTCCATCTGTCCTTGTGAACATTTGCACTGCTGAAACATGCCATTAAATTCATCAGTGTTTTGTGCACTGTTGGTTAGTCTTTCATCTCTACCTTCATGGAATAGCTAGCTTTACTAAAAACTTTAGTTGCCAGATGTGCGCTTCTTAAAATTTTGAGTGTAAGATTGAGAACACCTTCTAATATCTAGGCTGACTTCCCAATCAAAGAGCTATGCTAGCATAGCTGGTACAATGCATTGATGCCTGTTTATGAAAAAAACCAAAACAAACCCCAAAACAACCCAATTAAAAAAAAAAAAAAATCTACCCAAAACTCAAAACCCCCCAACCCTAACACCCCACTCCCCACCAAAAAAATAACAAAAAAAACCCCAAACCCCCAAAAAACCCCAGCCCAAAAGAATACAACAGGAAAACAATCTTTGCTTCCATTTAGAAAAAAGAAAAAGAAATGCTTGCAGCAAAAGCACTTTTTTCCATTAGATCATTAGTTCAGGTTCCTCCCCCCTCCTCCACAAAAGTATTAGCAATTCGACACAATTTGACAGCTTTCAAAAGCCTTCACCCATTTCTGAGCCACTTCCTTTATTTCAGGAAACTAAATAATTGCTTGATAGTTTTGGGTGTGACTTTTTTATTTTCCAGGTTAAAATTACCAAGCTTTGGCAGGCACATGAAGTCTGGGGCCATGCAGTCTCCATGCCCAACAGCTGTGGAGGTTTCCACCTGGAAGTGTTATATTTTCTTCACACAGACATCGATGTCAGTATGGCTCGTCCTATGGCTTTGACCGTCTGTGAAAAGCTTTTTCACGGATTGGTCTGTCCCTTTGGCAAGAGTCTGGCAGACCTAATTTTTAAGTAGCAGAACTTAGTAGCCTTGGCTCGTTCTATGCGTAGGATGAAGGAGAAGGGGAATTGCTCTGGCAGGAGGATGGGTATTAAAGTAGAAGAAAGTGAAGTGAAGGCTTTATAGCACCACCTCCGATGTGTTCCTCTTATGGATGCTTGACTGCAGGTTCTGTTTAGGACTGCATCACATCCTTTTTTCTTTTTTTTTGGTGGTGCACTTAAGGTTCTCTGAAATACACACACCCTGCACTCAGGGACCTCTTAATCATTTGAAACAAACTGCCTGCTTTTCATATCTTGCACAGTCCCAATACTTTATTCAAAATCAGGTGAGACAGAGAGTTTGTGTGTGCCCGGGAGTGCAGGCAGTCCTGCTCTCTTCCTGGGCTGGCTGGATCCAGGCCAGTTCTAAACTGGAGCTGTGCAGTTTCATTGTGGTGGTGTACTTCAGCCACCAGCAGAACACATGTTAATCGGAGCACAGCAGCACACTAGCATAGCTACGTGCTTTCTGTACTAGAATTAGCTACTGATTTGCACCAAACGTAATTTTCTTTACCCATTCACCTAGACCTGTGCAAACATAACAAGCAGATGGCTGGGTTGTTGACATGGTATATTGATTATAGCTGCAGATAGGGCAAGAGACATTGGTTCTGGACTAACGGGTCTTTATTACATAGCGTGGAAAAGTCATTCTGTATTCGCTGACATCAGTATGTTAACATACTGAGGATGTTTTGCCAGCATAGACCTAAAGCTGCAAAACTGCCATGCTGAGACTGGTTCTAAAGAAAATCCAGCTCTCAGTGGCATTGTATGTTGGAACCACTTCCTTTAGTTTTAGTCTTAATTTGGTGAACTTAGTATATATATTTAGGTTCTGAAGCACAAATCAGCAGTGAGTGGGTTAGAAACATTGCACATATAACGAGATAAGACGGAAGAAGTGGGGGGAGGAATCAGGATGAAGTGACTTCAAAATGTGCCTAGTATCAGGAATCCAGCTCTGATTTTCTGACTCCTGTGACCTGTCTGCAGAACTGCTGCCTCCCTGGGAGCATGTGTACGCATTAAACAAGTAGGCAGTCTCTACACTGAAATTGTGAATGCATTGTGTATAGTGCATGAAAATTATCCTGTTTTCTTTTCCTGAGCAGCTGCATTGTGGTATATACTGTACCATGCTGGGAGCAAGGAAAGGAGAACAGCAGGCCATGAAAATGTTCTGTCCTCTGTTTATGTTCTTGATCTAGTTTTAAGAGTTAATATTCATAAGCCTATGTCTGGCCCACCAGGAAGGCAGAACAAATTAACCCACAATGAACTCTCTGCTGTCATGGCTTGACTCCTCTTTGTACTCATACAGCTGCCTCATTTAGAGTTGGCTTGAGTGTCTCTGCGTTACCCTGTGTTTTGCAGCACTGAGCCTTGCCACTTCATTCCCCTTTGCCTGGGTGGCTGTTCCTGCCATGCTGCCAGCCCCGGTGGTGAGGCCCGTGGAGGGGCCTGCAGAGATGGCACCTGAGACAGCAGAGGAATGAGAGGCGCTGCAGGGAAGTGTTGTGTGCTGGGCAAGGCTCACTAGCACGAGTTCAGCTCTTCGGGGCTGCGAGGGACCTCCTCTCAAAGCCTAGCAAGAACATGTGTGTCACAGGAATACAGCAGCTTAGACAGGGCCGGGCTGGAAGCCTGTGCCCTGCTTGGGACAGCCGTGCCCTTTGAGCTGGCTGCTGGGGAGATGTCGGCTGTTGACGTTTGTTCATCTTCAGTCGTATAGAACTAGAAATCAAGAAGCTATTTCTTTCAGGTAAAATTATCAAATACAGAACATCCAAAACATTTTGGGAGGAATAGTTTACTCTCTTCAAAGCTCAGTTGAGGCCCCAAAGCACTTCTGTGCAAAAAATGGTAAAAAGCTTTAAAGTGGCAAAACTCTGACTTGCTCCTGTAAATATCAAGATTAAAATAACAGATACGGTTGTGAAAGCTGTTTTTTTCCCTGCAACTTTACTGTCTCTCAGGCTGTTGTACTGTGTGTCCTGATGTATTTCCACGCTATCCATACACTGGCAAACAGATCTTGTTCACCGGTGTTTCAGTAACTGTTACAGCATTTTATCTATTTCCAGGCTTCTTTCCCTTTCAAGTAAAGCAGTTTGGGGCCTTCAGTGACAGGATTTTAGAAACTAGCTGTGAGCACTTCAGTGCCAGCTTATATTATCCATAGTGTTGTATAGCTAACAGGATCCACTTTTCTTTTCTTTTATACCACTACTTTGCAGTACTGCAGTTATTCCCTCTGTGTCAGTGCCTCCTCAGCTAGCCTGCTTGCTTAGGTTTCTATTCTCTAGTTTCAAAGATGTCTCTTACAATCTGTCTGTTCTTCATTCATAATCCCACCACCCTGCACAAAGCTCTAGAGGTATCTTTTGTTGTGCATAAATGAGTTTTTTTTGTTGTTTCAAAAATGTGGACTCCATGGACCAATATTTTTAATTGCCTTTTGAAAGAAATTCTTTTCCTGACCAAAAAAAAATAAAAAATAAAATCAAACTAGCTGTCTAACAGAAAAATGAAGCCATACAGTGAAGCTTTGTGTACAACATATAAGGAAATAGCAGTTTGGTAAATGAAGCATATATATCCTAGATGAGCTGAAAGATTTTACACTCAGGGAAATGTAGCACAATATAGAACCTCAGCTGAGATGATACAAAAATATATGGCTAGTAAAGCCTTTCCAGGTAATCATATACATTGCAGAACCTGTGAATGGAATATTTAAGATCGTATTAGTCCCTGAACTATTTCTGGATGCTTGTGAGTTAAGACAGGTGGAAAAATGGGTAAGGTAAATGGCAGAGCATAGTCAAGCTTCTAGAATAAGATCTAAGAGACAGAAGTCAGCTGCAGTCTGGGCTGTCTCAGAAACTCATGGTGTGAATTGTTAAA
Source organism: Burhinus bistriatus (assembly GCA_013397275.1). Lineage (NCBI taxonomy): Eukaryota > Metazoa > Chordata > Aves > Charadriiformes > Burhinidae > Burhinus > Burhinus bistriatus. Next base: position 342,143 of record VYXH01002820.1, on the reverse strand, counting down.
TCGTTTTCATTTCTCCAGCTCTCAGTTTCATCATCTGTTAAATTGAAGGTAGTAATGCTTACTTTGTTGCAAAATGTAGTCATAATTCCTCAAATATTCTGAGAGGCGCTTCTCTCTTGCAACCTGTAAACTACCACAAACTAGGCTGAAGAAACTGGTTGTGCATTAGAGTATTTTGAATAGTGTATCTGAGCAAAGAAAATGAAAAGAGGGAAACAAATGACTTGTGCATAAATTTCTACCTTGTTCTCGGCCCTACAGCACAGGTGTTGTTAATGGGGAGCTGATACTTTGTGCTGAGTAAGAACAACCGATACTGTGCTTAACTTCAGCAAATCTGAAATTCTCTACAATATGATCACATCAACTGTAGTCTCCATTTTAACCAATATTGGGTGAAATAACTGAAGTTGGTCAATGAGCCCTTGTGAGACACAAGAAGAGGACTGCCAGCCTTTTACTTCCTGTGTCTGCGGATGAGATGAGAAGGTGTGCTAAACCGACCGTAGCTGCAACAGGCTTCACGTTACAAAGCATCCTCCACACTTAGGGGTAAATACAATAGTGAGCCTCTCTAGTAAATTAGGTGTTTTAGCAGTCTCAGTGGTAGTATTTGTAAATGTAAACCAACCGTTCCAGAGAAATGCAGGCCAAGCTGACTTTGTAAGCGTGATTTAAAAACATATGCTCGCATAATCAAAGGAAAGATGACCAATGTTGCTACTGCAGCGGTTTAGTTAATCTCCTTGAGAGAGACTTCAGATGTATAAAATGAATGCAGAATCACATGCATATACATCTTAGAGAAATCTTTTGGGTTTAATGAGGTTTGGATAGAGTATCTGGAGGATTTCTTTAGTCATATCACTCTTTCTTGGGAGAATTTAAATGATAATGAGACATATCTTTTTAAAAATATGTGTAATTTTTTTTAACTTGGTCCTGATGGAAGTGAGAGATTGTTGTCCTAGGTCTCTTGTAAGCAACATACAAGTTCCCTCATCCCCAAATACTGTGTGTGAATGTGCATGCCTGTGCCATGTATCTGTGTGTGAGTGGAAGTAGAACTTTTACGGTCCTTGAGACTGCCCAATAGATACACGAAAATACTTGGCCTTGTTTGCAGTTTAATGCTTCTGTGCTCAACACTGCTGCCTCAACAGAACTGAAAGACTTTTCTACATCCTCCACACACCTGCAGTCTAGTGTGTTACTCTGAAGTATGAAATGTGATTGAGGTTTGAGGGAAAGATGTGAAACAGCAGTAAGAAATATGCGTTAGTACAACTTAGTAGCATTTCTGATTTTGCTGTCCTAGTCTGCTAGTCAAATGACTTAGAAATAAACGTTTCTGAGAGCTGCCCAATGCACTCACTCTCACTCTTAGAAAATGTTAGGGGTAATAACTGCTTAACCAAGTGACAGCTTACATACTTACGGTTCAGAAGGCTTAGTGGGACGTTTTGTAATACTCTGAGGTGAAACTTTCGTAAAATCCAGTAATGTTTGGCCTCCTGAATTTAGCACTTCCTACTTTTCTGAAGATTAGTTAGTTTGGCCATGAGGATTTATAAGTGCTAAAATAGATAAGTTTTAATATGTAGTAAGATCGTATTTATGGAGGCATACCATTTATGGAAATCTCGCCTACAGATGCCTTTTGAATCAACACAGGATGGTATTAAGTTAATTAGAAATCATAGAAGAGTTCAGGAAGAATTCCAAGATTCGAGGATCAGATTATTCCAAAAACTAATAAAAAAGTGACAGCTGCGTTTGTCTTGTCCTCCTGCTGTGATTAATGCTAGGCTTCAGGGCCTGCTAGGATGCAGTTTTGCACTACCCTGAATAAACAGACAAGTGTTTGGCGCAGTTGCTGGTTTAAGTTTTTGTGTTAATGTTGGGAAGACAGCCGTTTACAACGTGGAAGTGATTCTGCTCCAGACGTGTCAACAAGTGTGTCGTCATTGCAGAAGCATGCCTTAAATGGCAAGGGAAGATTTTAATAACGCTGAGCAAGTCAGATAGGCCATTTTCAGCTGCTTTCTCTGCAGTTGAAGCTCTCTGTTTCTCTTTGCAACAGAATTGCTGCTCACCTAAGTCTTACCTCAGTGGTGACGTCAGTGGAAAGTCTGAAAAGGCTTTCAAGTGTCTTACAGGATTTATTTTATCTTTGTGGGGTTTTTTTACTGTATTTTGCTGGATTTTCTTTGGCTTTATACTAGAACAAGAAAATAAAGTCCACTTTTTTTTTCTTTTAACTTACTGGGGGTCTTCAAACTCAAAGTTCAGTTTTCCTGTTAGCTACCCTGAGAAAGCTGTTTGGAGAAGACACCCCCAGTTTTGACTGTAAGCTCCAAAACACTTGAGAACTGTTTTTTCATAGAAGAAAATGATCAGATTTTCAGAAGACCTCCACTGAGATGATGTGAAAAACCGAGTGTACAGTTGCAAGTTAATCTTTTCTGAAACTTTTTCTGAAGTTGTGAATACTGAACACGCGGAAAGTCAGAAGAAACTTCTCCTGTGCATGTGTGACTGACTGACCTGTGTGTATGGTAGGGTTAATGGTCACATCACGATCAAGCATTCTTGTTGGGCCAGGTGCCCATCCTACAAATGTAGGATGAAATATGATCTTGTCCTCCGAGGGTTTATGATCTGACTCTGGATAGCATGGATACTTCTTCAAAAGGAATGGTATAGAGGCAAGAGAAAAGACAGATAAGAAAAAGTAATAGTAGCATATGTGCCCAGCCAAAGAGCTTGCGTAATCCCCTGTGCTAATTATTTCCTTTTTTGAGAAAGGGACACATATCTTATTCAAAGCAGCATACAACTGAATAAATTATTCCCTGGATCCAAAATAAACTCTCCTACATAGGTCTGTGTTTTGCAGGTCTCACATTGTGCTCTTATAACTTCTTTACGTGACAAAAACTGATGTGCGTATTCCTGGAGGATAACTCTTGATAAAACTGCTGCAGGTAAAAACTGATGGTGCTCCCAAGCTCCCCTCTTGCTATATGGAAACAATAAAAAATCAGGTCACTTACAAAGACACTATATTTATTTGCAATGATTATTTTCTCCAGCTGTTTAATCCTTTCATTAACATATTGCATTCTCTCACCAGTGCGTGAAATATGGTAAACAAACAACAGAATGTGTAGATGACGTGTTATGAACACACACGCGCATTCACTCTCTTGTATGGGAGAGCATATAATCTCACCCCTCTGATTCTCAATTCTTGTAGCAGATGATACTCTGACTGCAGGAGATGAGCTAACATGAACAGCATCTGTATGTGTAAGAGAGGGACCACATTCTGTTCAGTTCAGTTAAGAAAATTTTTACATTATGTTCAGCTTTCTCATATCCAAGTGCCCATAAATAGTAATAACATTAATAAATTAATTTTACCCTGTGATTGACCTAACAAATTTATTTAGACTGAAAAAAAAAATAAATCACACTATAACTCTTTTCTCTTGAAAAAAGCAAGGAGAAAGAAATACAGAAATTATCTTCAGGGTTGCAGAGGATGACATCATGTTTCCTGAATATCAGATGGTGAACTCTGTAGATGCAAGGTCTGGGAATTGCCTGCAATTAGTTCAAGTGTGACCTGGATCTGTATTACAGTATAGAATATTTTTTGAAATATTTAGTGAACTCTACAGAGGTTTAGGGTTTTTTTGTGTGGAATTGGTTGTGATCCATTTGCTGAGTTGGAGTTCAGGTTCATGAGGACCTTTGGGTTCTAGATGGCTGCAAGTTTGAGGGAAAATATTTTGTTGTGAAATGCTAAGGGTTTGGAACGGCTGTGTTTGCTATTACAGTAGTTGATCATAAGATAGAGCTGTGAGTAGAGTCTTGAGTGAAGCTGATGTGTTGTGTGATAACTGTTTAATAATATTGTCTTTGTAAAATCTGAGCTTTATCTGTTAGGTCAGCTTGTCCTTGTGGCAGCGAGCAATTGTAGGTAGCAGGAAACAGGTATGTAACCCCACACCCTTTTTATAAAAACTCATTTAAAATCTTTATGGTAGTCTTTGAAAAGCACTGCAATGATTGATAGCGTGATAAATCTTCTAATTTATGGCTGATGTCAGATCTTTATAGTGTTAGTGGATGCAATTGGTGTCTTTATAGTGATATTTTCTGTCATTGTAAAAATTAATATTTAGAAAGAAATTCTGATCAGATACGAAGCTAAGTGAGGGGAGATCAATGTTGTGGGACAGGGAGTCAGGATGTGATAGTACAGCTATTGCTACCCCAAAGCATCAGAGGAAGGATGCTGAAACTGGTTTAAGAGAAGAGATCGGGTGCTGAGACTGAGATGGCAGTGGGGAAGAGAGCAGATGAAAGGAGGTGGAGAGAGAAAGACACGAAAAACTGATGGAAAGCCTCTACGTCATACTGCAAGGCCTGAGATAGCAGCCAAAGACCTGAGTTCCACCACTTCTGTGCTGTCAGCAAATATCTGCAAAACTCGTTGATGAAAGTCTTCTAGCACTATCCTACACAGAAGATGACAATGTCCTAGTGCTATCAGTACCTCCTCAACCCCGAGGTTCGGATCTCAGCAAGGAGATACACACATCCCAGTCATGCTGATAAAGCCTGGGGAGAGCAACATTGTGCCCTCTCATAGAGTTCCTGATTTTTTTCTGAGGGCAGGGCATGTTCTTAAAAACTAAGAAATCACATGTACAGAGTGACATGAAGGTTGCACAGCTGAGTACCCAGTTTTCAGGAAGTAGCCTTGTCTCTGTATCTTATGGCAGTTTTTACTGTCACGTACCATTTTTCCACTAGAGGATTCTCTTCCCTGTGTAGAGAATGAAAATATATTCAGTGTATTATTGTATCCGTGTTGTTCAATGTATAGTTCAGGTCGTGTTTATGGAATTACTATTCAAGGCTTTCTGCAGCTGGAAATATTAGTTTCTTCTGAAGTTTTTTGATGATGGTGCTCATCTTCTGTAGCTAAGTGCTACACACATATGCATTTTCATATTTGTGATGACAAAATGCTCCAAAGAGAAAAATCAATCTATTGATTCAGAAAGCTTAATCTGAGACAAGTGCTATACTCTTTAAAGCAGCCCTTACTTCAGTTAATTTACAGTTTTGAAAGGTCACCACTTCTGTGAATCAGATTGGTATTATTAAGATAAGAACCTGTTAAATGCAGACCAATTATTAATGACTACTGAATGGAAAATTAGTATAAGTAGATTTTGTAGCATCATCCAAGAATTCTGTGACAAGGGCTGAAATATAATCCTGTTACCTAAAGCAGCATTTTACTACCAAGCTGTGAGATCTCTTTTCTTTTCCGCAGTCCCCTGCCTCACTAATTCCATGTCTCATGCACAGAATTAGCTCTGGAGGCAAAAGGTGTCTTCATCGCATGCTCTGGAGCATTTCTATGCTGGATCAAAAGAGCAGTCTGTGATCACAGAATGAAAGATCTCAGTGAATGTTCGTAAATGTTAGGAAAGGAAAAGAACTAGGGCTTTGCACTGGCAATACAAATGGACATTTGCCAGCTGTTGAATAATTACCTTTGCTCCCCAGACAATGTCTTTTGTAACAGCTTATGTGTGTATGATTTTATTATAAAATAGTCATTGTACATTGTGAGAGTCACACGTATCTGCTACTTTCTAGGCTGTAATTTTGTGCTGAAATTCTTCTGGTAATACTGTAAATGAAGCAGATCAAGCTTTTTTATTGGTAGTCTTTCAAGATTTGGAAGAGAATTGAAGAACTAACACCGAAATTCTGGTTTGCTGTGCATTGATGTGTTGGGGTTTTTTTTGTTTGTTTGTTTTTTGTTAAAACATCTACTTAAACATTTGGTTCTTTGCAGTAGCATAGTGCCAAACCTGCCACAGTCCTACACCCCTTGACCAAGGGAAACCTGTTGGTTGCTGTCTTTCCTACTTATTTCTGAGGATTACAATTGTTTCTATTGTATTTATGTCTATGAAATTGACTTGTATCATGTTAGTGTTATCATTATTTTTGTATTTTCAATTATTTATATCAAAATGGACATTGCATTTGTTGATGTTAGTTATTTGACAAAGGGCTTTAAATGTTTTCTGAGGCATTCCTGCTTCTTGCAAAATGGAGTGAAACATTTTAAAGTAGATCACATGAATATAGAGAATGTTTATAACAATCTCCACTAGATCTGTATGGCATCAGAAAAGACGGAATTACAGTTTTCAGAATGCATTTTTTCAGTTTGGATGAAGGGCAGTATGATTCCCATTTAAAGGAGCATAGAATTGAGATGGAGGTAGGAGGAAGATCCCACTGAAAAAACGTAGCATTGCATCTGTTTTGAGTGATAGCCTTTATTTTCATATCCTTAATCAACAGCAACACTTGCACAGTGGATGTTGGTAGGAAATTTAAGTGTAAAATATTGTATAGAAATATTTGATATCTTTTCTCAGATGCAAGAGATGTTTGAGGAGAAAACAAGAAAAATGATTTGTTGACTATTTCAAGTCTTTCTACATTAAGATGTCAAGCATATTTTGTGTTACTGCTGTAATGCCAAGATAAAAATAAAATAATAAAAGAAAATATTTTAGTCTCTTTAGGTCACGTTAGGGTCCCTGTAGCACAAACTGATTTTAGTCTTTCTGATAGTCGCCAGAACTAATGCAGAGCTTAGCTCTGCTGAGTAGTTAGCCACTACTGACTGATTTGCTGCTTCATCCCTTGCCTCCTCTCACCAGCTCCAAAGCCAGGGAAGAGCTAGATTTGGGGCCCATGGTGGAAGAAGCTGAGCAACCTGATGAGATTGTAATTCTGAGCACACGTAGTCATGGAAACAATGTCCTTCATTTTCTTAGTGATTATATCTGATTCATTTTGAGGGAGAAGTACTAGCGTTCTTGAACTGATTCATTGAGATAGGTAGCATCTTTGTCTCTAGATGAGTATGGAAAATTACCTGACCTTTGATGGATATTTTGATAAAAGCAGACACCCAGGCCAAGGCTGAGTTTCCAGGAAGTGTAGGCAGAATGCTATCATTCTTCCACTTACAACAAAGATTAAAGGAAATTCTTAAAGGGGAGAGGGAGGAATTCTTGCGCAGAGAAGTCGCTGAGAGTATCTCTCTTCTCTAGACAGTAAGCATATTTTGCAGAATGAATGTAGAGAGGAAAAAGCAATATCTAATTAAGAAAAATACATTCTTTTTCCAGTCAGGACGGCACTTCATTCATATCTTAATAACGGTTAGAGCTGCACTACTGAAATTATTATAGTGTCCCTTCAGAAAATTCTTACATGGAGAAGCTTTCAAACTATGTTTATGAGAGTTTTGCCTGGGAAAAAAATAGCTTGTCTTTAGAATAAATGTTACTTAGATTTTACTAATTTTACTTATTTAAATCTGTACCTTCGAGAAAGCAGAGTTATTCACTAGTTTAAATTTGAGCCAACTTCAGTGGGATTCTTTATAGTGAAAGTAAAATGCATCACTGTCAGGCTAGACACACAGGGCTTGATCACTTAGCCACCATATAGCCACCATTCTGAATTCCCAAACTATTAATGGGATGACAGTTCTTTACAGTGTATAGTTTTATGTTTGTCAGTAGAAATACAATAACTCTTCCCAAATGCCAAAGAGTTTAGAATAGATTTCTGCATTCAGGAATGTAGCTGAACCTTGATTATTTCATACACATATAAGTGGTTTTGAGTGAAAGATAATGTCAATGACTGTCATTTTTATCTTCTAGGTGAGATAGAGAAATGTAATTTCCTTAAAACAACCATGGAACATTTTTCATTACAATATTACCTTGCAAAATATTTGTGTCATTAGAGGGAAAAGTATGTATCTGCAGAACCAGATCACATATTTGTTTTAGTAAGTGTTTTTTAGTTAGTCATTAAAGGAAATGCAAAAGAAAAGAGCCTTGGGACACCTGTTCATCATTGCAAATTGTCACAATGTAGAGCTGATATAAATTATTTCTGCTTCAGAAATAGATTTCAATGCACCTTCATAAATATCTTGCTGTTATGCAGAGCTCAAAAAACTTTAGCAAAGAAAAGTCATTATTCGCGGGTTAAATGGAAACAGACCCAGGGAGTTGACTTCTAAAAGGTCACCTGGAAAGTTGTTGGACAAAAAGAAATACTGTGGAACTTTTGCTGAGTGAGAAGCGAAAAAAGGAGGGGAAATGAAGACACAAGAAGCATTTTTGAATTCAAACTTCTAAGTTGTCTGTTTGTGCCTGTTATTTCATAAAGGAAGTCACATATTTTAGAGCAAACTCAAGCAAAAAGTCATATTGAACAATGCAAAACAAGAGGAGAGTGTAACATTGATTATTGTGCAAAATAAACCATTCATTTAATGAATCCTCTCAGTCAATCAGCAAAGTGGTAGGAGGCCTGTATATCACCTCAGTTAGTTGCAGAAATCCTGGGTTAACCTTCTGCATAAAGTACTCACTCATCACCCTACCAAAGGGTGGACGCAAGAACTTAATGTGATATTCAGCAAAGACTAGTGGAGGAAGACATAAGGGTATTAATCCTTCTTCCTAGAAGAAGGTTGCTGTCAGCTTCAAAAGAAAATTTCTGCCTACTTCCAGGCAGGGGTATGAAATTGAAACACAAATAAAAGGGTTGCTTGGACAGTTGGGTAAGATCAGAGGGTGGCACCTTTCAGATATTCTGGAGCATGAGCAAGAGTAAATCAAGAGCAGGGAAATAACAATAATGCACTAGTAATTTTGCAGCAGGGGTCAGTACATTTAGCATCTGCATTTAATTTTATGATCTGGGACTACTGTGGTACTGCAGGAGGCAAATGCAAGTGAGAATTAACATGATCAGGACTATAATGATAGGTCTTAGTGAGGCAGATTTCTATAAAAGTTACCATCTACTGTCCTTGTAAGAGAAATCCAAACCTAAAGTCAAAACTGTTCAGCCGTGCTGGTGATGCAGACTCCTAATCTATGTCTTAGGTCAGAGTGACACATCTCTTTGAGTCCTGTTTCAATCTGTGCACACATAAAGCGTTTTCGCTGGAGGTGGAAGGTGTTGCAGGGTGCGTGTGGTTGCAGTGTTGGTGCAGTCAAAGAGGCAGATGAAAAGTCTCACTACAGGAAATGTGATCATTAGGGAAATGATCTGTCATGAAATTCATTGTAACGCCACATTTCAGAACAAAAAGTGCTTCAAAGCTTTTAGCTCAAAAATAAACTCAAAACCAAATCCATATGACTTCTTCTCATACGGAGACAGGAGATTTCACTTATAATGAAGAATGCTGGGAATGACTGACAGTGTGTGATGCAGAGTATTTGAAGTGTTGGATGTTGGTTTCTTGTTCGCAGATTCCATCCACAAGCTTCACAATGCAGTTGCTGGAGAAGAAACCAGTTTGATTGCAAATAGATCCTAGCTTGGTCTCTCTGCTTATTGCTGCTATGGTACGCTCACTTTTCATATGCCTGCTGTTGTTACAATATCCAAAATGCTTTATGAATGTCAGTTCTTTGATGATTCTTTGGTAAAAATAATTACGTTTAATATTATTTAAGTGTCCAGTGTTTACAGTCTTACTGGTGCATGTTTTTAATATTGCTTTTGATGCATTTATTAATGTAAGGACCAAATTGGTGAGCACCAGCCCAGCTCCTGCCTTCTTCATAGGTGAAGCCTTGCTACAAGGAAAATAGGGGAAGTCGAAAAGATTCCTTAGAGTTTCTCAACTTGGACAGGAGTTGTCTGCATGCTACAGAAAAAAAATAAGGTTTAAACATCATGTAGTATAGATTCTCCAGATCTAGGGGGATTCATAGGATCCTCTGGAGATGCAAGAGTCATTCATCTGCAAAACCCAATTCCTGCCACTTTCTTGGCTTAGAAGGCCAGAGGCATTTCAAGGACACTTCCAGGTCCATTGCACTGGCTTTGTAATGTCAGCAGACTAATAATTAATTAGAATGAACTTTCTGTATTTCTTTATACATATGTACCTTTAATCCAGGGTAGGAACCCTTATTTTCAACGGCACTTATGATCTGTCTGTCAGGGCAACTTTGTTGAAATCAACAGATTTGTTGCTGTTCTCTAATTTTCGTAATTCTGTTAAGCAGACAGAAAGAATTATTTTTTTTTAAATTTAAATTAAAGAAACAGTTTGTATTGTGTCGTGGTTTGGGCCAGATTGGCCCAATCCAGTGGAACGACAGATGCTCACTCTCTCTCTTGCTCTGCTCCTGAAGGGAGGCAAGAGAGAGAGAGAAAAAAGAGAGGCTTAAGAGTTTAGAAGGAACTAAGCTACTTTAATGAAATAGTAATAATAAAATAATAAAAAGAAAAATAATGAAATATATACAAAACCGTATCAAGCTCCCAGGATGACAGTCACGTCACCAGCAGGCGCTGGGGAAGTCCCAGACTGGACTCGGTGACAGATGGGAACTGGATTCCAGATCTGGATTCAGGATCAGGATCAAAGGCAGACGCAGAGACAGAGTCCTCCTCGGACGCTGGCCATTGAAGAAAGAAGCTGACCCTTTGATCCCTCAGCTTTTATATTGAGCATGAGGCAGGTGAGATGGAATACCCTGTTGGTCAGTTTTGGGTCACCTGTCCTGTCCACTGCTCCCCGCAGGTGTGACCCCTCTACGCTTTTCCGCTTCCGACCCTCCAACGGGGCAAGTAATAAAGTTGGCTGGCCTTGGTTGTTATAGCAATAAGGATAAGCAGGAGCCTCTCTGCATCCCATTCCTTGGCACCAACTATAAACATGGGTCTTATCACTCTGAGAGCAAACAGTTTTCTGCACAACATGCTGTTAATTTCAGGAGTTAGAAAAGGCCTAGCTAAAAAGTAAAGTTACTGAACAAAATTGGTCCTATTTTACCTCAAACCAGGACATGTTGATAGGAATCTTTTTCAAAAGCTTAATAATGCAAGCTATGAAATAAAAAATCCTTAAAAAATTATAAGGTAGGTAAGAAATATGATGTGAAACGCCCAGGTGTGAACATCTTTGACTGGATCTCTTCTACAGGTTGTAATATGCTCTAAGCTGCCTGTTGCAGCCTTGGCCCTCTGACTGTCCAGGGGAACATCCTGGAACATGTTGCTGCTCCCTTCCCTCCTGCAGATTTAGGCTTCCTTCACGTAGCAACCAGAGTGTGGCAGATGGAGGTGCTTCCCCTTTAGTGTCTGGTATGATTGCTCTGGACCTGTAATCTTAGAAGCATTTTCAGGTTTGTTGGTATAGTCAGTCATCCATTTCAACTGATGCATTAAGGATGAAATCTGAGGCCACTTGGATGCCTCTTATCATACTGTGTCCAAACCTGGTAGGCAATGTATAATTTTTCCAGTGATTACATTGCTCTTGTTGCAGTGAGTCACCACTTGTTATCTAAACATGGACTTAGTTTAATGTCATGTTGTAACTGACACTTTTTTATAGAGAATATATTCTACTTGAAGAAAAGCACAGGTAACAATATGCAGATGCCGTAATTTGTTTTTACCTGTGTCAGTTTCAAAGTTGGTCTGAAAAATCCTTCTCCATTTCATTCCCAGTGCTTTGGAAACACACAGTAATTGAGTTTGTTTCACAAGGCACACATTCATAGAGTCTCACTGAAAATACCACCAAGTTAGACTGTAAAACCGGCATACAAAGAAACAAAGTTAATTCATTCAGTTATATCAAGCTCCCAGTATATTTAACCAAAGGACTCCTTGCACAGTTTAAGGCCTTGGTAGAGATTTACCATGAAGAGCTCCTGTGTTATAACTAGATATTTGGAGTTAGTCTTTTAAAAATCTAGGCACACTTGGTATTAGACAGTGAAAGATGTGAGGATGTTACATAAATGTAATGTCTTGCAAATAAATATGCTATCTTCTAGGTATAATTTAAACAGAGTAAAAGTAACATCTCTGCTGAAATGCTCGGTGCTATTTCTGCAGAATATGAGCATTAGCGTTCTCCGGGACAAGTGTTTGGAGAACACTTTCTCTGGGAGAAAGCATTTTAGAATGAACTGAAAGAAAATATAAAAAAAAAAACTGAAATCCTAGAACCTGTAAGGAAATTATGTTAGCACACTGTGCAAGTGTGTGCCTCAGCCTAAATGGAGAGGGAGCAGTAAAGCCAGAGAAAAAAAATAAAAGCTGGGTTATGAGTGTTTGTTTAGGTACTAGACATGTTCTTCTGAAGCTGGAAGTGATGCTAACTAAAGCTAATATCAACTGCTGTAGGTAAAATTCAAAGTAATTATTAGAAAGAAATTAATTCAGGAAATAGTATAAACCATAATAAATTAACAAATTATTCCAGTGTAGGAGTAAAGCTGTGAATAACTCGGTGTGTCTGCTAGATTGTTAAAAAGGAATAGGAGCAATCAAACAGAAGACTAAAGCTGCCTTTTTTTACCAAGTTTTCATGCAGTCGACCCCAGAGAGATTCCTGTTCACTGCTTGAAAGTATGATGCAATGTTAGAACCCAGGGTTGGCTACAATCTGTTAGTGGTGTGGGAAAGGGGGCACAGCAGCGTAATAGCACAGGGTGTTTGCTTCTGTGAGCAGTGGGGAAGAGAAGAAATGGGACCTGTTGCCTTTTTTAAATTTTATTTTATTTTAGAAAAGAACTCTGCGTAGAGCTTGTGAATGTTGTCTTTAGGAAGTAAGCTTCAGAGCTGAATGATGTGGGATTCAACCAAAATTTCTTGAAGGACTTATGAATATGAGCTTACAATAGAAATAAAACCCAACTCCCTAAGCATCAGTTGCTAAGGTGGAGGTAGTCAGTGTACTACAGTAAGCATTGTTTTAAAGGAGGCTCTTTGGGCTTCAGATCAATCAACCTTCAGTAATTAAAGAATTCTTGAAATAGCAATAGCAGAACTATAAAAGGAAAAAGTACTTTGGATGTTTGTACTAGGCAACTCAGATCATGGTAATCCAGAAGAGTCACTGGATCTTTTGTGTACGGTGTAATGGTCATGGAAGCTAAACTACAAACAGGCTTATTTCTTAGATAATAACTGTCTCATACTGTGGTGTACCATGAAGCTTGTGTCATTGTAGAGGCTGCTTGTGTAGTGCTTTGCTGCTAAAGAAGCACGCTAAAAATGAAAGATGAGTCACTAGGGCAACTACACTTTCTGGTAGTTTACTTTTGCAAAATTCTGTGTTTTCAAATGCTGTAGGCTGAACTGTTAATATTTTTGTGCACTGCTCCTATTCTACCTTACCTCAGTGAGGAAGTTTACTCATTTGTGGGTTGACAGGCAGCTTTGCCATGGGAACGGCAAGGTGCTTGCTTACAATGCAAGCTGAGAGCTGGTTTGCTAAGTACAGCCCAGTGCTCTGCAAAATGGAGATAAAATTAAGGCACCCACATCCTGTGACACCATATAGTTCTTGCAGGCTGCCATTTACCAGGAAACTGAAAGAAGTCCATTAGTTCCAAACACTGTTAAAACACCAAAATGCTTACAAAGTTATGCTTGATTTTCCTTCTACTCTGTACCGTTGAAAGCGTGCCTTGTGAGCTAGATCTGCTGATGCAACTCAGCCTCTTCCTGGTGGTGTCAGAGGAGAAGCAAAAACCAGCTCTGGCTACTTGTCTGCCATATTAGTTCTGCAGGTGAACATGAGTACATTCCCATAATTTGTAGCTAATGCAACTCTTCTTGTACATCTATAAACCTTACTTGCTGTTAGTTCCTGTGTCTGTTGTTACCTTTGTTCAAAAAATGCTAAATACACAGCCTTAAATTATTAAAAACAATTCAGCCGTGTTCTATTTCTAGAATACATATACATTTCAGATGGAGTTATAGACTAGGTGGAAGTGAACATTTTCTTTTTATTCTTGTGTTTAGCAGGAATAATGGTAGGAACTTAAATTTTTAAAATTTTTATTTATCTTTAGGAATAAACTATTAAAAGGGGCTGTCTATTTTGGAGATTCCTCTGAAATGAGTAGGTTATCATCTGAAAAGAAACATAAATTTTTATAAAGCTTGCTAGTTTGCCTGAAGTCAAACAGTGTTTCCACAGTGAAATCTGGCCAAGACTAGGAAGATAAACATAGTGCCATGGTCACACCTCACAGGCTTGCTGGGTAAGCAGATCTAAATTACTGGCTCTGTAGAAGGCTGAACCAAGCTCTTTGATCTTGTCACCTCTGAATCTCAGAATTTCTGATCAACTTGGCAGAGACATAGCAAACTGTCAAGGCATCCTAAAATAGGTAACCTAGATGGCAATTCTGAAGCAACTGCAAGTTCATAGTAGAATTCTGGTGTAAGAACAGGTCAGTCAGTGTTTAGAATATGGAGTCTGGACGCATCTTTTAGATGGGGATATTCGTGCTGTGGAGGCATCATCAGGGTCACGGACCAGTTTCCTGGAGCGTGACATAAGCAGATGCATGACGATAAGATAATGAACAGAGCCAGGCAGGAAGGGATCGGCCCCTTGAACATGGGACCATTGCAGTTTAGAGGTAGGCTGCTGAAACTGCTTCAGAAGAAGCAGAGAATCAGGAACTTCTAGCCATCTCAGGGTGGGGGGGAAGGGAAAAAAAAACAAACCACAACGCAAGAAGTAGCCAATCACATAAGGCTTTTGCAATTTTAGTCTTCCAAGCAGAGAGTAGCATTGTCTGCTGCATATGCAGAAAGCAGTGGAGCCCTGCAGGACCTGCCGCTAGCCCCAAACCCCTCTCTTAGCCCATTGATGTATCAGCACTGCATGGTAAGCTGTCATGTCAGCATTAATGCAGAGCCGGGGAAGGAACACATGAAGACATTTTGTTGGACAAAGTTACTACTAGAGACCAAACACATTTAATGACAATTTTGATACTTTTAAGTGTTCAAATAATTCTTCTGCCCCTTCCTAGTGAGGTGGCGGATTGCAATGGGTTTTATTTACTTTATGTGATATCTCTACGTCTCTGCCAAACCAGCATATGAAGAGTAAGCGAAACTTTAGGCTGACTAATGGGTAAATACCAACACTGACCTTTCAGTTTTGTCCCCTGAGGTTCAAAGGCAGAAACTTAACAAGACAATGGGAATCCTCCCATGGTTAAGCCACTCAAATCTAAACTGAAGTTGATTTATACTGAAATGGAAGTTCGACCATGTGGCTGATTAACTGTAATGACTCATAGCCAAAAAGGACATGACTACAGGATACAGCAAAGCAAGGCAGGGAGGCCCCTGAACAAGCAGTAACACAACTAGTTGCAGAAGTAGGATTTTTTACAACCACACTTGGTAGCATAGTGCGAAAGCTCATTAACATTGATGAGGTAAAAGATGACTTTCATTAGCATCTGCCAATAACTTAAAACTGAAAGACAAAACATGCTTGGTGATTAAGCCATTTTAGCACAAATAAAAGCACCTGCACTCCTGGCTGGAGAGCAGATGGTCTGGCAAGAGGCCCACATTCCTCAGGTAATGTAGACCCTTGTTCACAGAGAGAAAGCCATGGTCAAATAGAGCATAACTGGTCTAATTTGAGAAGTTCCCCATGATACCAAGTGCAGTGGCATCCCACTCAGCCATCAGCCACTCTCCTCTGCAAAGCTAGCTCCTCCACTACAGCCAGTTATGGGTAGTGATCCCCCATGATGGGGGGGTTGAGCCAGGGGGATGTCAGCTCATGTAAGGAATGTGTCCTAGTTTGAGGTAAAACAGAATCAATTTTCTGTTCAGTAATGTTACTTTGCAGCTAAGCCTCTTCTAACTAACTGAACTCTCTGAAATTAACAGCATATTACTGAGCCGCTGTTCGCTCTCTGAGTGATAAGACCTATGTTTATGATTATGCCAAGGAATGGTATGCAGAGAGGCTCTTATTGCTGTAACAACCAAGGTCAGCTAACTCTGTTATTTGCCCTGTTGGAGGGTTGGAAGCGGAAAAGCATAGGGAGGTCGCACCTGCAGGAAGAATTGGACAGGACAGATGACCCAAAACTGGCCAACAGGGTATTCCATTCCATCTGCATCATACTCAGTATAAAAGCTGAGGCCTCAAAGGGTCGCCTGTCTTTTTCTTCAATGGCTGGTGTCCAAGGAGGACTCTGTCTGTTCGTCTGCCTTTGATCCTGATTTGCGTGTTCCTGAAACCAGATTTGGAATCCAGTTCCCGTCCGTCATTAAGGCCAGTCTGGGACTTTCGCAGTGCCTGCCGGTGACATGATTGTCATCCTGGGAGCTTTATTCAGTTTTT
This sequence comes from Burhinus bistriatus, assembly GCA_013397275.1. Lineage (NCBI taxonomy): Eukaryota > Metazoa > Chordata > Aves > Charadriiformes > Burhinidae > Burhinus > Burhinus bistriatus. The sequence goes on along the minus strand of VYXH01002820.1, from coordinate 325,846 downwards.
TATATATTGTGTATACATTTCATTATTTCATTATTTCCTTTTTGTTATTTTATTATTAATATTTCATTGAAGTAGTTTAGTTCCTTCTAAACTCATAAGTCTCTTTTTCTCTCTCCCTCCTCTCCTTGGAGAGAGAGGTGGGGGAGAGCATCTGTCGTTCGTTTCAGTGGCCAGTCTGGCCCACACCATGACAGAGATGTTAGGGACCTCAGTGCCATTTCTTGCATTCTTTGGAGAATGCTTTTGTAAAAGTTCCATTTTCATTCATCAGACAACCATGTTCCTTTGGGGCAGTTATCTGCCCCAGATGTCTGCCCCAAAATGAATTGACAGCCTTTAATTCAATTGTCTTTTATACCATCTGCTGTGGTCCTAGAGGACTGGCTACTCATCCCCTAGCAGAAACGCAGTATGTCCGGGGTAGGGAGTTCCATTCCCTGATGACTGTGTTCCTTATTTTCTTGGGAGTTTAGTAATCTTTGTAAAGGTTTTCTTTGGTCCTGTCAGCCTAAAGAAGGCTGGTGGTTTACTGCCTTATCTTTCACTACACTATTTCAAATTGCTTTACACTGCCATTGCTGCAGATGCTGTTGGTCTGTCCTTAATTTCTTTGGGTCTTGGTTATGTAAACGAACATGAAGAACATAATTTATTTCCAAAAGGAAAGAAAGACATGGCATTGTGTTAATAATGCACGATCAATTGATTTTGCAGCAGATGTTACAATGGGCAGAGCATCATGCATTCTTGACCATGGAATTTCCTACAAAACAATCTTGTGCAGCAAAGTGGGAATCCAGAAGCCAGAATTTTACTTTTTTATGGATTTTTCAAACTTTCTGGATGTGAGGGTAATCTTGAAAATCCTAACTGAAATGCTGTGGCCTGTTTGAGTCTTCAGGTAGAGTGGTCTCAATTGCGTTGCTAATGTTGTGCACCATTATAAATTGTCTTTCATAATTTTAATGTGAATGAAAGTGCCTTGAAATTTTCAATCTGCAGTATGAAGCATTATAAAAACAGACAAACTGACATAGAGCTTGGCTGTGGGTGCTGTAGATCCTGCAGGGTTTTGACCATAGTTCAGTTTATCCAAATACTCCTAACAGCATACATGTTGGTGCAGAGCAGCCCGTAGAAAGCCAGGTGATCCCACACTGGAACTGGTCAACACGCACAAAGTGGCAGGCAGAGAAAAGGCTCGTGTGCCTTCCTGAGCCAGCAGAGCTGAATGCTGAATAAAGCACTGTCAGTGCCCACTTCCTATTTGTATTTGTTGCTGGGCTAATATTAGGGATCTGTTACACGCTTACACGCCAGACTGTGTAGCAGTCCTGATTGAGAACATCATCTTAATTCAAACTATAAGCTTAATTCCTACTGAAGTCAACAATGCATTTGTGTGCAAAAGTGCTTTCTTGAACACCTACCAGAACTTTTTGTCTTTTTTGGTTTGTTCATATTATCAAATTTGTGCGGCATACGTATCAAATGCTGTATAGGTGCTAAATAATATCTCCAAATGTCTTAATCTACACAGCTGAAAAATTTCTGATGTGTTGCCTTAGATAAATATGAAAGAGCAATTAATTTTACCACATGACATGGTCATAAATTAATCAGTATTTCAACCAAATGCTGTTAAAGTATAGACCTTAAAAGGATAAAATCTTACCCACGTTTGCACATACTGTATCATTCTGCTTCAGCCTTTCCATCTGTCCTCACAGAAGATGTTACACATGCTACTTCCAAACTGCTCTCTATATGTGTCTGTGTGTATACAAACTGATACTTGTTTTACAGATCAAATTGGGTTTCTGACTTGACACTTCCAAGTGGGAGTTAATCTTGCTATTGTCATAAGAGGTGTAATGCCACTATATATGTCTTTCTTATCATTAGATATCAGAAATGTTTACAGGTCTATTGGAATTTCCTGGCTTGTGCATTGCTGTGCCTATATAGAGAGTGTAAAATTATTTGGAGCATGAAATTGAATGTTCTCTTAGTTTTGGCCTGAGGGTTTTCCCTGGGTCCCTATACTTTGAAAGGTCCATAAAATTATTTTCCTAAATAAATTCTTGTCTAGCATCTTTATCTGGTATCTTTTATTCTACTTTTCTGTCCCAGAATGCTCACTGAATATTTTTAAAATAAAAAATTATAATAAAAAATGGAAAAAAAGAAAGTATTTATGAAATGCTAGTGAAAATTACTTGTCATTCAAGAGATGGAAGCATAGACTGTTTATGTTCTTTTTGCCTTGAATTATTTAAGGCAATACTGAAATTAGTCTTGTTCAAAGCCTGAGGAACATGAGTTTTAGATTTCTCAGGTCCTTTGCTGGAATACGGGGCACCAAAATTGCTGGGAGCAGAGTGGAGTCCTTCCGTTCTGAGCCTTTATTTTCATCTCCTAGAATGCTCAGCATATACCATCTTTCAGAAAAGAATGGTCAACACAGGATTTAAAGCAAAATCAGATGAACTGTTTTCCCCTCTTTCTGCTTATGATTATCAGGCAGATTGTTACTTAAAGTCAGACCTCACATCTCATGTTTGTTATAATGAAAATAGCAAACAGAGAAAAAGAAAAAAAGGACGCATTTAAAATGCAGATAACTGCCCAGAGTTGGGCACCAAAATTGATGATTTGGTTTTCAAAAGAAAAATAAAGAAGAAAAGGGGATTAAGAAACCACTTTCACTCAAAGTTTTTATTGAATTCAGGAGCTGTGCATGCTCAGGTCTCTTCTGAAATCTGTTCATCATTGCTTCTGGCATGACACAAAGCACAGGTCCCTTCTCGATAGCGCTGACTCAGCTTCCCTGGAGGGGCAGAGCCCAGGTTTTGCAATCCAGATTTTGAGATGGTGAGACGCTTTTGTATGTGCATGCCCAGCATTCTGGGGAGCTCGAGTTCTAGGAGTTTCTCTCTTTGCAACCCTACAACTGTTCCTGTTTATGCAATCAGACGGATATGTGCATTTTTTTTTATAACACTTTCAGATCCCTTGTCTGTAAACTTAATAATTTTTAATGAATTTCTAATTGCAATATGCCAATTTAGTAGAATAGTACCATTATCTCCACTTCACAGGGGATGTTACAGAGGCACAGAGATAGAGGGTACATCCAACTACTCACACAGTTGTAAAATGTGGAATCCCTGGGTAGGGCTTGGTCACAGTCCCAACTTTCCTTGTGTTTGCTGAGTACAAGATGGATTTCAGGTTATATATCAAATATAGGAAATTTTGATTTATGTAAATGCTGGTAATTTTTGCTTTTCAATAAAAAATGAATGATTCCATATTAGTGTATATAGGAGAGATATATAAATAATTTTTAGCAGGCAGTTTTTCTAAAAGATATTGATATGCCTCACTGAATGATTTACTTTTCAAATGATTTTTGCATGAGTAGTGGTGGTAGAATCTGACCCTTATATGATGCTTCTTATCAACGTTTTGTGTGTATGTTTAAATTGTACCCTAACAAGTATAGAGTTGATTTAGCTGTTGATCAGTGAATACTGTTTGTCACAACATTTTATGAACAACAAAAATGTTATTCAGTAGCATATTTGATGAACGATATCCAGTTCTGATCATTCCTGGCCTCAATGTCTGGAGGAAAAAAAAAAGAAAAGTCAGGATGTAACCAAGTAAAATCACTCTCCCTTGAAACAAAAAGAGTTTGCTGGCTGCAGCTGGCAGCCCTGGGAGGGTGAGGAAGCTGCCCAGCAGGCAGAGTTGGTATGGGAACGGTTCTCCACTGAGCTGGCTGATTTTTTTTTTCCCCTATGTACTCTCTGTCCTTTTAAGAAACAGAAGCTAGATGCCTTTCAGCCAATGCTGGTTAGGATCTTCTCTTAATGCTGGAAGAAATCTGCGTCATGAGAGATGACTGAGACTAGCAGGATAGTTTAGAGCGTTGCTGCTTGGAGATGTGAGGCTGGGACTTTGGCTCATGGAGCACAGGGACTGCTGAGGGTCCTGTTAAGCTCGGAGCAAGAAGCTGCAGAAATACAAATGACAGAACACTGGAAAATGAAATTTTTGTGGAGGGATTGCTATAACCACATCTTTATTCTGATTTGTGCCCTTATGCTGTAGTTAAGTGCAGGCAGAGTAACTGAGCACAGTAAAACTCAATGCTCTGCACTGGAGGTACAGAGCAATGGATGTGCATTACTCTATTGTGGAATAAAAGGCAGCTAGTTTTCTTTAAGGCCAAACTGCACAATCACCAGAGAATTCAATTAAACAGTCATGTCATTCTTGTGAGCAAATAATGTCAGATCCTCACCCTGACTCCGATGTGTTCATCTGAACAACGGGACCTGTTCCTATCAAAGACAGCAGTTGACTCCCCCCAGCCCCAGCCTTGGGCTCTCTAACAGGGATGCTTCAGTAGCAGCAAACATCACTGCAGTCCGCAGATCACCACTCCTGTGAGCCACTTGGCATCTCCTGCAAGTGTGAGAAATTCTGTATTCAGGACACTATCCGAAACATGTAATTTTTGCAGCAATAATGAATTACTGGGAGCTTCACCTTGGTGAGGGGAAGAACTGTCCTGTGGGAACAGTGGAGCTACTGCCTGTGCATTTACCTTTGTCACTAAACCAGAGGTATTCTGTGACTGCAGCTTTGGAAAGATGTGGGGCTCTGGGCTGTTTCTGTCCCCAGGCCCTACTGCCAAGGGTCTCAATAGCCAGGTGCTGTCAGAGTGTCAGAGCAGTCCCCAGGAACAGCCCACCACACACAGCTTGGCAGCAGTACTGGGTGTTGCTCTCTGGTGGGTTGTTGCTCTGTGGTTCATCATACTCTGGTCTCGCTGGCATGCAGCTGTTTGCCACCACTCAGCCCTGCTTGCCCTGCCCTCAGCCCTTGGCCAAGGTGAAGCCATGGGGCACCTTTATATGTCCTTTTTCATTAAAAAATCCTTATATGTCCTTNCATTAAAAAAGCCTTTTTTGTCCTTTTTCATAAAAAAAAAAAAAAAAAAAAAATCTGCAATGCTTAAAAACCAAAGTGGTTTGTTAGGGACTAGCCATTTGTGATAGTAAAAGGATGGATTTGTGAATTTACACAGCACTAGGTTGTTGTTTGTGGATCCTCTTCTTAGCATAGACTTTGTCTAGGAATTTGTGAATGCCTGTCTAAAGTTTTTATGATTGTTTGGTTTGTTAGTTTTTTAATCTTAATATTCCCTTTGTAACACTGGAAGTGTTCTTTTCCTTTTCTCCATCTTGTCTGACTGAAACCTTTCCAGGCATAAATTGTCTTATATAGCATCCATAGAACATAGCACCAAGTAGTTATGATTGGGATTGAGGAATACTGATATTTTTGCATTATAAATAAATCTAAACTAAGAGGAAGCACCCTCACCTTGAAAGTCAGACTTCCATCTAAAACTCTTTACTGGCTCAGAATACAATGCACATCTAAGGTGTCCCCCCCCCCAAAAAAAAGAAAAAGATTAAAGGAAATGTTACGGTGTCTTTTCAGAGTGTATGTGTTTTCTTTCTATTTTTTATTGTGCTTTGATCCTATTTTGTAGAAAAGCTAAGTATTTGCAAATCCAGGTGATGTCAGTAGGAGACACAGATGTTCAGAGCACCTGAATATCAAGTATTTACCTCTGTCATCTGTACTCCTCCCTCAGCTCCCCCAGGTCTGTTAGCTATTTTTGTTTAGGTCTTTAACATTGCAACGGACCAGAGAAAAATATTATTACAAAAAGGAAAAACTCATAGACAGATGTCATTTCTTGAAAGAAATGTTCATTTCTTTTTTAAAATCACTGCCTGTACCTTTTCAAAAGTCACTGATCACAGTCCGCGCTGACATAGTAGGTGCAGAGCTGTTGATCCAAGGACTTCATGCTAATAGGGCTCTACTAAACAGAAGATATTTCTGATTTCAACAGGTTTTATATTAGCAGTGGCTAAAATTTTGCTATTCATACCACACTAAACTGTTTATGGTTTGACATTTGAGCTGATTAAAGATAGTTTACAGAAATATTTCCAAGTGGTTTCTGTTTTGCAGAGCAAAGGATCCATTTTCTGTTGCTGGCAAAATTATGTAAAAAGTAATGTGCAGTCAGGAAGAGATCTACAATACCAGATAATGCTTTTATCTTGAAGGAACTCAGAGGTAGATAGAGAAGCAAGTCAGATATTTAAATAAACCATAGTCCAATGAGATAGTCTGTGATGAAGAAGTTTGCCCCTACCTCCCACTCTCACCAATAGTCAGCCAGTTCTTGACTGCAGCCTTCTTTTCCCGTCAAAACTCTTGAGAACTGAGTTGCTTTCAGCTGTGCTCAGTAGCTCCCCAGGACTAATAGAGGTGGCAACTGCAAAAACATGCGAGTCAGGAATTGAGAGGACCATATAATAGTTGCATGGTCTTTCCTCCTTCTGCTTGCTGTAAACAATACGCATTCAGCAAATCCAGAACCAGCCTGTTGGCATTAAGCAGAGCAATCTGGAGCAAGTGTTTCTTTCTGCTCGTGGTGGATGTGGGAAAGGACGATGAAGGAAGGTACAGCAGGGCTAGAAAAGTCATAACTAAAGTTAGGGACTGGCCCTTGACAACAGGCAAGTTTAGCACGGTATCTGGCTCTTGACTTTATACATGCACAAATACTGAAAATAGACAAAAGGCAAAGCAAACATTAACACAGCTTTTCTTTTGCATGTAGCAACAAATTGCCAAGCAAGTATCACAGACAATCTTCCATTCCTCATGTATAGGTGTTTCTTAATGACTGTGGATAGTAACCAATGTTTCACAGTTGAAGTTACTGCTGCATCAGGGTTTGATATTCTTCCCTCTTGGAGACAATTCACACAGTGACAAGTACTCCCTGCAAAGCAGCCTGGACTGTATCCCAAAGATTGCCACCCCCCCCACTGTATCATATTAATCAACCTGTACAACTAAAAATAATTACAAATGCAAATTTGGTGAAAAGGAGTTTAATAGGGAAATTTCATGACTGCACTAGAGAAGTTGTGGTTTAGCACTAAGATAGGTCTGATTGCTTGAGCATGTGGGTGCTATGGTAACTCAGTTTCACCATTTGGAAGCACTTAAGCTCTAAACCACAGTATGCTGCACCCTCTTCCTTTTGAGTAGGGTTCTGTAGAAGAAAAACAGAAGTAAACAGCATGAGAGAAACCACAGAGCAGCAAAGGCATCGTTAGCTGCAGTCGTACAAGTGGGTTACTGTAGTTAAAGTCCTCCTATGAAGGCTGAGGATGTCATTTAAAGTGCAGTGCAGTTGATAGAAATGTCTTTCTTCTCCCTGCTAAACACACAATATTCCTGGATATTTATTTTAAGTTTGCAAGAACTGTGTACAGGGCAAAAAGTATTTGAATTGCTGCTTTTAGTCTTTGTTCTACTTCAGGTTTATGGTTTTGTGAAATTCTAGATATCACTGGTAACAAATGTTATTTCCATGAAATTAATATTTCTTGAGTGAAATTTCTGTTTTTCTCTGTTTTTTATTTTTCTCTGGAAAAATTAAGCTCTTTTACATTTATTTTGCATAATCAGAGTCAGAAAATTCTTTTTTTCACATGATCAGAAATATTTACTTTGATTTCAGGTTAGTTGAGAAAAAATATTATTTCGGTATTTTTCTTGTGCTTTTCTTCTTATCCATTCCTTAAGATAGGCTCTGTATGTTAGCAGAAGTTATGCTCAGTATTCATTTGTTTTAGCAGATGAATGTTGACAAACTTTGATGTTTGTACTTCCTCCTCTTTCCTGAGCCTGTAATATTGTGTTCCTCCTTGTACCTGCCAGCTATTAATTCTTCTTAATTCCATTTCTTTCTTCTGGCTGCTGCCCTTGTACTTGATTGCCAGTTAATTTTTCGCCTTCTCCAGTGCTCTAAATGGTGCTTAACACTTAAGTTGACTCTGAAAGTGAGAAGGAGAGAGGCAACTCCCGTCCTGGAAGCTGGACAGCAAGGAGAGGATCATAGATATTCGGAAACAAGAACAAGCATTCATTTCAAAGGTCAATTTTCATTAAGAAGATAATACCACATCCTATCATATTTAGCTGTAGTGTAGGCCTGCATTTATTCCTGAGGTGTGGTTCACAGGAAGACTACTCCTTCCACAGTGCAATTCAGGTCTGAGCACCGGTAGGTGTCTCGAGAACGAAAAAGCCTTTGGCTCCCCAGATATGTTTTCAACCAAAGGTAAAAGGTGGCAGGATCAGGCTCTTGGGCGATGTTTGCAGTGTGTTAAGGAGCCACTGTAGGGGACAATTATTAATGAACTTGTATAAAAGGAAATATTTTGAGAAATTGAAATGGAAATTATTTTAATTATCATTTTGGAGAGTCAGAATGAATATTACATTCTGATGCCAAGAGAAAACAGTTGGTATTTCTCAATCGAAATATTTTAGAATTTTTATCAAATTAAAATTTACTGTTTCAACTTTTTATCCCTAATTTCTAGTGAAAAGAAATATTGTCAATATTGCCTGTGGGAATAGAAATTCTAACATTTATTTAGTGTTAATTCTCAGCTACAGTAAATCTATAGCATTCTTATGGTTGCTGTAGGGCTATGAAGATTTTTACCAATTAGGTAATGGATTACTTTGAAGTGATTTCGTGGCTGCATCTTCAATGACCAAAAGCGTAGGCATATTTTTTTAGGATCCTCCGAAATGTCCAGGTTACCTGAGAACTTTCTACATGTTAGACTGAAATGACTCAGAACATGCAAAGTTTAACGGATTTTTAATGTGAACTTTATATGGCATTCTATTAATCAATTTTCAAAAAACAGCAGTTTGTCCAGAAACTGGGAACAGGGTTTTTTTTTTTCTTCCCCAGAGTTAGTGATAAAGAATAAAGTGTAATTCTGCAGTTGCAGTCTGTGATTATGAAATCACTTCAGCACACATGATCCTACCTATAAAATTTGAGGGGTCCTCTGTGGTATAGAATTACTCAGATGTTTAAGTGTTTGCTAGCCTATTCATAGGTCTGCCCAGATTTATTTAGAAAGTAGCAATGGATCCCTTTATTTTGTGTTTGCAGCAAAAAGAAGCAGGAACATCTCTGGCCCTGATGCTCATTTACTTTAAGGTCTCTTTAGATGGTTCTGGCAGCACAAGGGAGCCTTAAAGTAGGTGTGAATTACATCCTATCCCACTTGAAGTTTAAAAATAAATCAAAGAAGGGCGGCTGGCAGCATTTCGTAAGGCTCCTTGCCTTACTCACCCTTCACCTCCCACCAGAAATTGTTCTTTTTTGCAATTTAGTATTGGCTTGCAGTGGAGCTGACTAATGTCTGTGCTGTTTGCTAGAAGACCCCCTCAAAGAGCTTTACTCCCTCTGAACAAGTTGACCACATCCTGTTGCTTTCTGTGCAGATGTGAAGAGCCCTGACCCTGCTGAAGCAGTGCCATTCTGCTGCAAAAAGAGGGAGGACAGAATACGGACCTACACTAGCTGCTTTGTGTGAAGTGCTGCTCGGTGGGGGTTGCTGGGGTCTGTCCAATATGCCGAAGGGTGGAGAGAGCCTGGGAAAAGGGCAGCAGCTCTGCAGAATCACTAAGCATTTTTCCTGGCAGAAAAACCTGTCTGCCAATGGTTTCGCACACATGAGGCTGAGAGGAAGGATTACTTCCTCTACCCCCTCCCCAGGTCTGGCAAAGACACGCTGAGGGCGTCTGGATGCGAAGAGCCAGTTGGGATGGTACCACGCTAGATAAAACACCGAATGCACTATTAGCAGAAAGGGATCCTCCCTTCCACGTTTCTCTATGCGGTGTGCATCAAGGAGTGCAACGCTGCAGCACTCCTGTGCTCGGAGGGGACAGCCTGAGCTGCTGGCGTGCAAGTGCAGTCCCCTGCCCAGCCCAGCAGGAAATACAAACCCCGGTCCATTTTACCCACTGTGCAAATTAGGCAGCAGAATGGAGTTAAAAGACATGTTCCCTGTCATCAGCTGATGTATTTTTGCCCATATAAACAGGATAACGTTTTTAGGCTCCTAATGCAGATTCAACAGTATCTCCATCTTATCAGCTGGAGTTTCCTTTAATAACACACGCGCACAGGAAACGTGTGCTGGCACTTCCTTCTGCTTGGGAAGATCAGACCCTGAACTTACTTGGAACACGCTGTCTTTTAACATGTCCCTGGTCTGAGTTGTCTTCTGTTGAGTCGCTTGGTCCTGCCAAGTGGGAAGCATTTTCACTTTGTTCTGTGTTTCCTCAGAGAACAGCAGCGAGCAGTAACCTCTTATGTGGGTGTGACCACAGTTCACTGCAGCAACTGTGGAGTCACGACTGCAGCAGGGATATAGCAGCTCCGGTACCTCCAAACGTGATCTGTACAGCCTGCTGTCCTTGGGGTTTGAAGTGTTTGGCTTTTCTTTGTGGCCTGGTTTCTTTCACAGTTTTTCCATTTACTTTTCTTGTTGAACATTGAAATGTTTCTTCAAAATACGGTAGTCCCATGTTTCACTCCCAGGGCCTGTATATCTTTGAACTTTCAGGAGAAAGGGTGGTCAGCTCATCCAGTTTAGGTGTATTTCATTGACAGCCTGTCATCCCATCTAAAACCTTTCTTTCAAGCAGCAGCTGCACTCTGTCTGGCAACTGGTAGCCAGAGAGGAAAGGGAATGAAAGCGACTAGCCAAGTTCCCATCTCCCCATAGGATGTGCTGGTTGTATCTTTTTGCAGGGCACCCAGCTAAGGTCAGATCTGCTCAAACATTACTGATGAGTTGCAAGTCTTTCGCGTAAGTCAGCAGGAATCGACTGGTGGCCAAATCAAGAGAAGGGGAAAGGAAGCTTAGAAAAGTTCCTTTAGTAGTAGTAGGAACTTTTTGTATACTTTAATTCTTCCACTTGGGTTATCTGAGCCTATTCTATGCATATTATCTTAAAAATGTCTTATGGCTGGATGCGGTTTAAGATTTGAGAAAAGATTTGGGATAGTTCCTGTTTAAACCCAGACCAACTTGCTTAGTTTGGTAATCCCCAGGCTTTCATACCACACAGCATGTTTTTTGGGGGTTGGACATCCTTATTAAATTTTAAAGATATTCTTAGATTTCAGCCTTCAAGATTCCCGAGATACGTTTTAGAATATAATCATGAGCAGACAGTTTTGACTTTAGGGTTAACTTTGTTAGCTCAGACATATTTGTTAGCTGTGCGACATTTGGGGAAAAGTAAGTTAATTGTAGCAATATGCCTATTAATATCGGAGTAACACAGTCTGGTGTGTTGGGATCCTTCTTTATTTTCCTTCAGTTTACCTAGTATCTCTCAATAAGGTTATATCTGGAAACACGTGTGCTTTGCTCTTTGAGAGGAGTTTTTTAGTGTTCTGGTGCCACCTATTGAATTCTTTTCAACTGTGTCCTATTCAATTGCTATAATGAATCATACGATAGAATGGAATCATAGAAGAGTGGGAGACCTTTAAAATGCTTAGAAGGACAAGCCATGAAATTTTGTTAAAATGCTAGTGATTGTTTGGAGGGAAAAATGGGAAATCTAGGACTATTATTTTCCAAACTGTTTTAAGAAGTGATCTTGCTCTAGCTGATGCTGGCCTGAGCAGGGCAGTTGGACTAGATGATCTCTTGAGGTCACTTCCAACCTTGAGTTCTATGATTGTGTGTAACATTTAGCATCTGTCACCATGAGTGAGCAATAAACCTCATGCTATATTGAAGTGAGTAGCATTATTCCTAACTTTACAAGGAACCGATGGGGAAAATGACTTCACAGGAATCTTAAGGAAGCAAACGGGACAACACTGTGGCAATCCTATGAGTCCTCTGTTGCTCATATTATCTTGCTTCACTTGGAAGAAGGAATCTTGAAATATATGTTTTTGTCTCCATCATGTTTGCATTGGAGATCAGTAAATACCTTGAAAAGTATTTCTAAATGTTTCACTAATCTCTGAGCAGTTTCATTTAGGACTTTTTCTGCAACTCCTGTCATTCTTTTCTCAGAAAGAGTTATTTAAGTGAAAGTTGATCTGTGTAGATGCTCACAGAAAGTTAATCCTGAGCTTGAGGTATATTTAATGTGCTAAACCAAAGTAAGCTTTGGGAAGGAGGGGGAATAATTGATTCTTCAGCTGATAACCAGTTGAAGAAAGAAAAATTGTATTATGGAATTTAGAGTGACAAACTGTCTGCTTTCAAACACTGAATTTAAAAAACATGAAGATACATCAAAAATGAATTGCTCATGGCAAATATGAATGAATATTCATGTTAGCTTTTACAAGGTTCCTTGGCAGTTTAATGTACATTTACATTATACAATTGCTGTTAATAAACGTTCCAGTCCTTACCGGAGATTTCAGATGCTGAAGATACATTGAGAGTTCAAAAGATCATCTATATGTTTGTTTCTGATCTGTAACATCTGCCAGGTTAGGAGGCTTCATCTGCTAACATTCTGTAGCTCTGAAAAATAAATGTGATCCTGTGTTTCAATGGAGATACATATATATATATAGATAAATGGGTTAAGATAATAATGCTGTTAACATACTGGCTTCTAAACCCATGTTATTCAGTCTGCTGTCAACCTACTACATTTTTTACAGATTATATTCTTACAATTAAGAGCAATTTTATTTTGACAGTTTCATATGATTTCAGACAAACTATAGGCAGGCCCATACCCTCATCTCATGGACCAGATACTTCTATAAATGAAAAATGAAGTAGCGAGCTCTGCTTTACTATTATCCAAGCTTCCTTTGACTTCTGTTGATACTTTTTGTTTAAAATATCAAACTACTGGCTTTTTCCAAATTTTAATTTGTAGAAAGAGATCTTGGATAATGTAGAGTCCACAATGAATTCAACTACTCACAAGAAAAGTACTTACAAGATTTTAGCTTTTGTTTACATCTGTTTTTATATCATGGCTTATATACATTTCATGACAGTTTAGAGCATAAAGAAGTTGCTCACTCTCTACAGGTGACTGTTGTCACTGTTCATATTTTTTTAATGGCTGTTATTGGTCTTCTGAACTGTCCATATGGGGTGCGGAATCCATGGTGGCTATTGACCAGCCAACATATGTGTTGCTGCTTTTTGGGTCAATAAGGAGAAAATCTTTGGAGTCCCGGGAGATCTGCCTATGCTGAGCTTTTTTGTCAGAGATGAGGGACATGGATTTGACCCTGGCACATGTACAAGGCAACAGAACATGTATCCTACATAAGTATTGCAGTTTTAGACATAAACCTGGATTTTTGTTTTAAAGGTTGAAGGAGTTTATTTTCAAAAGAGTAGAGCTGCAACAGTTGTGAAGTAACATGTAGGGAAGCTGAACTAACAGAGAAATTGTAAACGGTGAAGTACTAACTGAAAAACAGACATGCCAAAAAAAAAAAAAAAAAAAAAAAAAAAAAAAAAAAAAAAAAATTCCAGGAAAGAAACATAGTGGGAAAGAACTAGTAGAAAAAGGGAGAGAAAGGAAGAGCCAAACCGGTGGATGAAAGTTAGTGGACAGTCACAGCAAGGAATGTGTGAAAAAATGAAAGTTTGTTCCTTGATGAAAGCATAGCAGGCTGTGTTAGAGAGAGATGTCTTGAGGGAACAAGCATTCTTTTGGGGATGGCTTTCAGGGTTCTTATGCCAAAGTGGAAGCTTCTACTCCTCAAAATGAGTAAAAGATATAGTGACAAGAAACTCATGGTTCCAGTCATTGTCTTTCTCACAACAGAGATTTTACATTACACAAATGCAAAATGTTTTGGGTCAGGATTTCAAAGGAGAGTGTAAAAATGAGGCTTGTTTTTATAGGTGTGAAAAATTCATACCTCCCAGCTCAAGTCAGGAGGTAATTTATAACCTGGAAGTTAGAGTTATTTGGAGACGTTCTCAAATATCAGTAGGATGGTCCAGGAAGGGCACTGCCATTTAGAAATTAATATTAGGGAAAGTAAACAGCTTTCAGGAATGTCGAGGCTTGGCTTTCCAGTTCTTGTATAGTGAAGATTATAGACAGGATTTTTTTTTGACAATGGAATTAGTGTTACTACCTCTTCTTAGCAGTGAAGTCATTCTTCATTCAGCAAAAAGTCACCCTCTATTTGTTGATATCGCTTGTACTTGTATACGCTGCTGTGTGATGATGCGAAAGATTTTGAGGGTTTTAGCTTTTGGTATTGCAAAATACATCGTTAAACATGAAAACATGTCCCCAAGTCAAATCTATCCTGAGAAATGTGGTTCAGAGAAAGCCGTACAAATCATTGGCTTTTTTTTACCATAGATGAACTTCTCACCTTCATGCATTGCTCACCTGGTGATATCTTTTCCCCACTGTGCAGCAGGAGATGAAAATCTGGCAACTACCAGCTCTCCCTCCCCTATGTCACCTCCACCTGCACGCTCCACATCACTCTCACCTCCAGGCACCACTGAAGGTAACGGTAAATTCAGGACCGTGGCATTGCTGCTCTTCTCCTGCTTTAGCTGAACTGGCATCTACTTCTATCATACATCAGTTAACTCCGTCACTGTTAAAGCAATTTGGTGATTTATGTTGTCTGAGGTCAATTACATTACAGCAAAATTCACTGATGTGATGAGGACATATTTAGGTTTTTTTATTGTAATTAAATGAAAGTTAGGGATTTGAAACGCACTTTGCAAAGAAAAGGATGAGAATTCAAGCTATAACGTGCTGTTGTTATGAGTTCATGTTTTCCTTATGGACACCCCTTCCCCTTGAGCTCTCAGCTGGGAGTTTCATGCTGAGCTGTCACAGTGGCACTTTTCTGCAGTTCATGCAGAGCTCTTCAGGCACCACAGCAGTATCTGATGGTTGCGGGAAGAGGGTCCTTCCTGGGTCACCAACACAAAACAAAAACACCCCAATCAATCTGGGATTTTTGCAAGCTGCACATTAATTCACCTCCTTCAGCTGGTGTTTTCAAACAACTAAAATCAGTGCATCCCCCACACCTTGCTAAAGGATGATTAATTCACTTCGTCACAAAGGCATCCCAGACAAATTGGTGGGAATTTGGAATTAGTGGTCTTGCAGACCTAATCGCAAGCCATGCTCTTGCAATAAATCCAAGCAGATGTGTTGCACAGCCTGTGTGCAAACTGGAGAGCAATGTAGATGTGTTCCTTTTGCCAGTGCTGGAGGGAGAAATATAATTCAGAGAGCAGCTGGCAGCCTTTCTGGTTCCAATGAGCTTCTCACTTTCATGCATTGCTCACCTGATGATATTTTTTCCCTACTGTACAGCAGGAGATGAAAATCTGGCAAACACCAGCTCTTCCTCCCCTGTGTCACCTCCACCTGCACGCTCCACATCACGCTCACCTCCAGGCATCACTGAAGGTAATGGTGAATGTGGGACCATGGCATTGCTGCTCTTCTCCTCTTTCAGCTGAATTGGCATCCACCACAGCCTTCCTGATGCCATCTCCACCCCTCAGGCTGCACAGCACAGACTCCTGGCTCAAGGAAAAGTGATTTTGAATGTGGACGATATCAGTCCACATATGATATGCTTGGTATTTTGGGGGTCTGGTTGTTGCTGCTTGCCACTAAATATTACTTAAGAGTGTGTATTTCCCTGGGGAAAGCTCAGCTGACAGTTGGGAGGGAGGAATGTTTCTTTTTATATTTTTGCCATGTGATTGTGTTTAATTCATTGCAAGTTTAATTTACACTTTCTCCCTTTCTTTCTCTTTTTAAGGAGATGTGTCAGCAATGACTACACCTGGTAAGAAACTTTTAATTTACATGACAGAACTGCATGGATGTTTTTTTCTGATCATTTCTTCTTTCCTTTTCCTGTACACAGTTGTCTCACAGACTGTGTAATGCCTTTTCATTCAGCCCAGTGAAATGAAATACGCTGTCTTAAGAGGCAAGAAAATCAGACAAGTCTGGTTTTGAGTAATGAATTCGAGTATATTTTAAAACACAACATTTAGCACGAAAGGGGTGCGGTCAGCACCAAAAAAGGATTATACTTACTGGATGTTGAGCTGACACCTCTTGGACCCCCTAACACCTTGAGCGTTCAGTGTGCCTTTGCTTACTAACAAATTCACGGTGCCTCAGGACGAGAGTGCTCCAGCACAGCAGTTCTGTGTTGTGTGCAGCTTCATGTCCCTCCTTGCCCGGCCAGCCTCTGAAGCATTAATAAAAGTGCTGTACCTCTCACCACAGGTGTCTCTCCTGCAGACAGCACACACCTCTCCACGCACGCAGGCTCCGTCCTTGCCATGGGACTCGGCAACACACCACGCAGCAGCACTGCTGCCCTCACCACACGCACTCCCATTGCCTTCAAGAATGCTTCATCAGGTTTGCCGTCTTCCTTTAGATGCCACTCACTGCTCTGTGAACTGTAGGGGGGAAAACTAAGTAATTCAGCTTCAGGGTAGCCTTTTCCAGCTTATGGTTCATCAAATAGAAAAGGTATCTGCAATTTGGCATAGTGGCAATACCAGATTTAATTCCAGGATCTGGTATCTGATGGCCAAGCCTTGTAGTCATCACAGTAGTATCAAAATGCGAGCTGCTGTCAAACGAGGCTGTTGCCAAAGCAAGAGCAACAGGAATGGACCTAAAAGAGAGTGCTGAAACCTGACAGTGGTTTGTAAGCAGGGAGATAAATACTGAGATATAGTAACTAATATAGTAAGCAAGTTATGTGATCTGGCAAACGGGCGCTACTGGAGTGCTTGTTTCTGAAAGAGCACAAGCTGTATTCATGATTGTGTTTTCCTGTAAGAACATAGCAAATTGTTTTCAATTTTCCTAGTTCACAATTATTAACACCATTTTTATGTTGACTCCAACCTGGATTATGCCTAAATAATGACAAAAAAGTATATAATTGTCCTTGTACATTGCAAAATTCATCAGTAAGTGGTATATTCCTAAAACCTTGCTTTCTATTTACATACTCATTTTCTTTTTTATTGGATATATTAACATGATTTTTCTGTCAGCGCTCTTCTCTAAATTACAAAATCCCAAAAGAAAAAAAAAGCAGAGAAGGGCTGTAGTGTAATTCATTTCTGATGACATAGCCATATGAAATAGAGCTTTACTTTCTAATGCTGATATGTTGTTTATTTCCTTACAGATGATTACAATTCAACATCCTTGCACAGCACCATCTCACCAGTCAGCATACCAACAAACACTGGGATCATCCCCACTCAGACAATAGGTGACAAACTTGCACACAGTTATCTCAATTATGACACTGCAAGCACAGAAAATATGTTAGAACAAGGGAATTAATTTTGAATTTCTTTTATCAAACTTAAACATACAAATTAGGCATATAACTGCATTAAACTTAGAGGTGTTTTTAGGAATCTTATTAATAGTTCATGAGTCATACCAAATTTGCTACTTGTCAAGCAAGTGAAAAATAGAAATTATTTCCACACAGTGGCATAGTAGGAGGGTAAATCTGTCAATTACTGTGTCAGTACTCCTCTTGATATTCACAGAAATTTGCCCAAGCAGCAAAGAAGTATGAATACATCCATAGATCTGTGTGTTTCTCTGTTTTCCGGTGGCATCCCTTTTGTTTCACTTAGCATTAGTATTTTCTTGGGATCAAATATTGCAAGCACCTACACACGTTATTATTGCAATTGGGCTGTAAGGAATTACTCAGGTTGGTAACACATATGTGTGTGCATGAGCAAAGTATGTCCAAGTGCTGGCCTCTTACCATCTTTGTAAATGCCTGTCAAGGAGCTGTAGGCTGCTGTCAGCTCTTTGACAGACTGAGCTTAACTTTTACTTGTGGGTCTTCTGCCCCTAACCATCTTGGTAACTCTCCACCGGACCCTCTCAGTTTACCCTCTCACTGGAAGCACTACTCAGCCAAATGACTTCCAACCTGGAGGGATGCAATTCTAGGGTCTGTCTTCTATGAAAAAAATGAGGTATCAGTCTTTTTTGGTAATACTTATAGCTTAGTATATTTTAAGTAATTGTTTTCAGGATGAAGTTCTTTACTCAATCTTCCGTACAGGTTTTCTAAATATCAGCTCATAATTTCTTCCAGGTATTTCAATGTAAAAATTGTTGTAAAACAATCTGTACTGTTGCATGAATCTCTTTCCAAAGGTAAGAGTAGCTGTGCAAAAAAGTAGGTAAATTTTTTTTGTTTAGTGACATTGGATACTGTTCAGTCAGTCATTCCACAGCGTACGTATCCTGGGAAACTGCTATAGCTTATCATACCTCTAGGAGATTGTGTGATTTTGGAATATTCTTGTGTAACTTTGTATGCAGAAATGCTATTAATAACCAGTTTGATTTGTAGTCAGTGATGTCACTGGAAAATGATGAAAGACACGTGATCCCTAAAATAACTAGTAGCTGATGTTTTCTTCCCTTTTGAAAACATGAGTAAAGTGCTGAGTACATCTACTTGTATTGAATATATTGAAGGAAGAGTTTTGGGCAGCACTAGTCACCCTCCTCCAATGCTCTGTGAAAAAAAACCCCAGACCTGCTGACCTACACCTTTAGTTTGTTTTCTTTTCTTATAGGATCTTCTGCAATGACAACTGAAGAACCTTGTGGTAAGAACCAAACCCCTTATTTTTCTCAGTCCTGAAATTTGACCAAATCAGTAAACTCAAATACAGAAAACTGATCAGTAAAACTGATCAGTTTGCATCTCAGGTTATTTTATCAACTGGCTTCCAATTCTGGAAGAGTAGGATCAAAGTTATTAACATTTCTGATCTTATCTCCATTTACAGTTCTGTTAAATTGCCCTGTCCTAGGCTGTTGATATCAGGGCTGTTGATATCAGAGCCTTCATTCCACTAGGCTCTCTCTAATTTTTCCCCATCATGCAAATAATCACATGCTGCAAACTGCAATTCATAACTAAAGTGAAACTAAAGTTTGGACGTTGCTTTATCTCTCTTCAGAATTAGAGACCTCTCCTTTCTAATTTTCAGGAATAGACTATAGCCATTATTTACTAGATTGTTATGACATGCTTTGAATAAGAAAATTTGAAATTTCTGTTCAAACAAATGATTTAATGTGTCAAAACAAAGTATTTCACTTTGAACTGACAGTTTGAATTAAAGCATGGTCCTGGAATGTTCATCTTTTTAATTCTTTGGTTTTCCTAACTAGAAAATTATTTAAAAGAATATTTTCCTAAGGAAATTTTCTGGTTTGACTAAACATTTTCTTAAAGTAAAAGATAAACAAAAAATAAAAATAAAAAAAATAATAAGGAGTAGTTAATTTTGTTGTATTTTCTCATTCTTAAAACACACATGGTGCTGGGGGTGCCATAAAACATTTAATGGTTCTTAAAAATAGTGATAAAACCATTGCTTGTTATTTTACCTTTTTCTTTTAGATGATCATATTGAATACGAGCCAATTAGCAGTGCAAAAGATGAGAATAACATGGTTGAAGTTACACTGAAAAATCTCAGAGAAAACAGAGAATATTTTATTTCGACGGTTAACAAGAGCTTCAGTGTGAATTCCAGCACAATAAAACTTCAGAGATGTAGGAGATACAAAGTTGAAGTTAATAATTGCCCAGACATTTATCTTGATATTCCGCCTGGTAGGTATAGAAGGGTTGTAGTAGTTTTTTTTTTTCTTTTTTTTTGACATGCAGTAATTCAGCTTTCCTGGATTTCTTAGTCTATTCTTGTCTCTTTTCAGAGAATCAGACAGAAGGTTTTCATACTTTGTGCTTGGTTTGCAAGATATTTTGCATTTTGAAGTTGCGCCTTAAAACCTCTCAGTATTTGCTTAAAGTAGAATGTAAAAAAAATGTAATTTTCTCATTGTAAAAGAAAAAAGGGAACTTAAACTACATTGGCTATATGCAGCACGGTTAGCAATAGCAAGACCAGCCAGCACTTGAAAGCTACTATTTATGCTGGATGTTTTATTCACTAAAGAGATTGTTAGATTAAAAGTATCATTTATTATTTGAATACCAGCATTGTCTTTATCTCATGTAGGCTTTTTTGATTTTTACTTTCCATTTATTGTTAAATGCTTTGTATACTTTCTGTGCCAATTGTATCTTCATATTGCAGAATAAGTCAACAAATTTTAAAGAACAAATTGCTATTTAAAGAATCAATATAGCCAGTGTCACAGTGACATATAATATTAATCCTTTTCAGAAGAAAGCAACGATCCTTTCAAAGTTGTGGATATTAACAGCACATCTGCAAACTTATGTTGGGGAGAGTCATTTTACTGCGCTAATGTGACTGTTGACTGCACAGGTAAGACACTTCTGAGATATTTTAAAAGTTGACTATTTATTTATTAATCTATTTTTAAAAGCAATGTTGATGTCATCTTTTGATGAGGGATTGGCAGATTTAAATTAGTTGCGCCAGTTTGAGGGAAGGGCGGTTCAGAACTTCTGGGATTGCCAGGTTGGGGATTACCATCCCCAGGCACTGCAGACCTGGGGAAAGTTCAAACCCAGAGAGCTCATTTCATCAGTTTACTGGCTTCACAAATTGCAGACTTCTGACAATTTTGAGGTCTTGCTTGATGGTCTGAGGGGGTGCTGAGAGTTTGGAAATCCTGCGATCTGTGGATCTGCTGTGAGCTGATCCCTTGCAGACTACCCAGGCAGGTGGCTTTGCAGACTCCTGGATGGTGAGACTCCAGGCTCTATGCTCTTGGAGCTGGCCAGCCTGAGGACGCTGGCTCAAAGGCAGCTAGTGTGGTAAGGAAGATATGGATGTTGGGTGTCCTTATGTGTCCCAGAAAAATGCACGATGAATGTCTGGGGCTGGAGATTTCACGTTTCAGGGAGCTGAAGAGCTATGAAGCCACTCCAGGGTTCTGCCAGACTCCCATAAAATGTTTTGATTTCTGTGGGAAAACTGTTTTCGTAGAAAGCCAAATCATATGAGCTTTACTGGTGAAAAGTAAAGATCTATGCAAACTAAGTTGGTATAAAAGAACCTAAAACCTAGTAATTGGATTAGGTCGTACACTTTTCTGTTTGGAATAACATGATAGTTTATTACAAATAATATTGAATAAATATCATGGAGAAAATCCCAGTTAAAATTGTACCATGTACTTCTGGAGCTGTGAAAAATACTGTTAAAACTCTTTTTGTGTCTACAGGTTTAGAATCGGTTACAATAGTAAATCAAACTTGTAGTGATTTGAACATTTTTTTACCCAACCGTGAGTACAACTGCAAAGGTACCATACTTTTTTTTGAAAAAGAGGTTGCCAACCAAAACTTCAACATAGCAACAGATTATGGCAGTAAGTATAATGCTTATTTTTGCTTTATGTTCCACATCTTTCTGGAAAACCCTACTATGAATCCCACTATCTATGTTGCCTCGGGTTGAAGATATATTTTGAGCAGCATGCTCAGTCACTCTCAGATTCTCCTCCAGCTCCTCCTGCTGGGTGTCCTGGCCTTGTGGTTGTTCTTTGACTGCAGTCACAGTCTACCTTTCCCTCTCCAGCCCCAGACTCATTCTTCCAGTCCGATGCCTTCCTCTCCTTCCCTCAGAGATTGTGATTTTTTTTTTTGAGGGTGAGAACATGGCCAAATGTAAGGAAGTTTGAATGAAG